>JAQIUQ010003712.1:17500-490000 GCA_030378365.1 Hybognathus amarus | reverse complement strand
AAGAATTGATCACACAGACAAACTCTCTCCAGCCGAGGAAAGCTTGTGGTCCAGACAGCATTAAAAACGGGACGCTCAAAAGCAGCACCTCAGAGATGCAGACTGCAGTGTTAAAGCAGTTCAATCTTGTTCTACAGAATGCAGATGCAGAATGCAGGCCCTTTGGAAGTATAATATTACGGTGGCGTATTGCATTCGCTTGAAGAAAAAAAATCTACTCTGTTTTTCTGAATTAACGAGTTAATTTTTCATGAGAAAAATTTTTTTTGCTCTGTTTTTCTGAATTAACTGAGTTAATTTTTCATGAGAAAAATTTTTTTGCTCTGTTTTTCTGAATTAACGAGTTAATTTTTCATGAGAAAAACATTTTTTGCTCTGTTTTTCTGAATTAACGAGTTAATTTTTCATGACAAATTTTTTTTTGCTCTGTTTTTCTGAATTAATGAGTTAATTTTTTCATGGAATTTTTTTTTTGAAAATTAAGTCGTTAATTCAGAAAAACAGAGCAAAAACTTTTTTTCTCATGAAAAATTAAGTCGTTAAGGTATTTAACAATATCAATAAGATTAGGTATTTTAGCACAATTAACATCCAGCGGTAATTCAGAAAAAAAATAAATAAATATATATCCGCATGAAAACATGGTCTTCTGAGCTTTCACCATCGTTTCGTTTTTTTTTAATAATATGTACGTACCAGGAGAGAGAGCAATACAGCGCTAAGGAGACGGTGAGTCATGTTTATACTTTCTGCTGGCTCCGCGCGCGTGACCGGGGCTCCTCTCTGTTCGTTCTTCAGTTAAACATGCGCTCTGTCACACACGCAGCAGTTCGTCTACATTATTCACAGATCAAATAGAACTATGATAGATTTTGCAGACATCTTCTCCCGCTCCCAGACAACCACAGCTCACTTTCTTGGGATTGCGAGTGAAAGGGGCAGGGTGACCGCGGTAATAAAAATACATAATTAGCAATGAGTCCCGTTATTGCTTGGATTTGAATCAGTACGTTTTAAAGGAAGCCCGTTTCCGCCACGTTGAGTAAAAAATATATAAAACTATATATAGAAACTTTCTCATAATTATGACTTATTTTCTCGCACGTCGACGCATGCGCAAAACAGTGTTGCAGAAGTGAGTGCCATGTTAGCGACATCCGCTGGTCAAAGCCGTGTAAATGCATCACAGCAAACATGGCACGCTCTGCAGTGAATACAGTTTTTCTCAGTCGCTTTGGTGCATTTCTCACATCGCTATTTACATTTGCACAACAGTTAGTTCAACCTCCACAACATTTTGTCATTTGTGCACATCATAGTAGCAGTTTCTCATTCCAACTTGCAAATGCTTTTGGACATGCATCAATTGCTTTCATACAATTCACTGCTGTTTTATAACATTATCATTTGCTTGTGTCATATCAGTCCAAATTAACTATACTTGTGAATGCTGAATAGTCATTCCATATAAAACTAATAGTCCTCATTTCATTGCTTGAGTCATCACATACAAAAATGTTGAACTAGTTGTCAAAATCCATCAAGCAAATTTTATTTTTTATTTTTTTTAAACATTTTGTATCCTAAATTGAACAATTTCTAGCAGGTGAACCTCAGCTTTCACTGATGAGAAGAGATGTGCATGAATGATTTACAGTAGATGTATGTTGTATGTTCAGTTCCAATATGTACTGTGATATTGTTTACAGTTGTGCATCAATCTACCCAAAGGCAGTTTATGTTTGTTGTAAATAAGGGTGTATTTTTTCTTTTGCCCAATGCTCTGAACAAATTAGAATTGAAAAGACCATGCAGTAAAAATGTGAAACATACATATTCACTGTCTTGTACTCAATTACTGTACCACACTAAATACAGTAATGTGAAACTTTACTGTAGTTTTCAAATGGCTGTGCAAATATTTTATAGGACTGTCTTGAGCATTTTCAGGCAGTGTCACCAATATCTGACTTTTTTGCATTGTCAAACACTTACAGAGTAAACTGTCATAATGAAAACATGACAAAGCCATTTGACTATCCTGTTCATAAACACTGGTGTTAGGACTTTTCATCTTGATGACACTGACACTTTCAATGACATGAATACTTGCTTTTGAGGAATGAGTTATCCATTTTGAGCAAGTGACACACTTTTGCAGGTTATCAACTAAGTTTTGCAGTTTGTACTAATTGTTTTGAGAACTGCATGAACTGTTGTGGAAATGTAAATAGTGATGTGAGAAATGCACCAAAGCGACTGAGAAAAACTGTAACATAAATGATAAATTATCAGTATATGAGAAGGGCTTCCATTCTAGATAGTCTTTTATTCATTTGTATTTTTCATTTGTATTTTTGTGTATGAACAAGCAGCAACACAGAAGGGTGATCCATTCAAATAGATCTATATTTGCCAGGGACAGACGACAGATGGACTGGACGGACAGACACAGACGGAATAAAAATAAAAGTTTGTGTTTACATAATATATGTGGGTGCACTGTGTATAATTATTTTGTATATAAATACTCACACATGCATGTATATTTAAGAAAAAAATATTATTTATATATAAATATTGATATTTATATATAATATAAATTATAAATAAATCTATATCCAGTATACACATGAAAATATTTCTTAAATATATACAAGCGTGTGTATATATATATATATAGTTATACACAGTGCACCCACATATATTATGTAAACACAAACATTTATTTTGGATGCGATTAATCGTTGACAGCCCTAAATTAGAACAAATATTACACACAAAGCATTTAGAAATTCATGTCATTTCAAGATTTCCATAATCATTGCCAATAATTACTTCTGTAACTGGAAAGAATATTTAATAATAATGGAAGGCATGTGTTGTCAGAAACAAAACAATAATAATTATTCAACCGATATATTTGTACTGCAAAATTAAAACTTTTAACAAACATTGCATCAATAATCTTTGCTTAAAACAAGACAATGTAAAGTTCCCGTTCCAGAACGACTGTCCTGCAGCCAAGACATATTGACCCGCCATCATAATCATAATCATAATACATAACACATTAAAAACACACAGTGACGGACAGCGATGAAGACGGCAGGAAGGCTTATTTGGTGTTGGTGGGAATAAAGAGTCTTTCTCTCAGTAGATTTCTTCCTTCCAAACTTCGATACAGGCAGCAGGTAAAAATCATCCCAACAATCTGTATAAACAGAAGGTCAAAGGTTAAAAAAAATACAACAAAGTAAAAATATTTGCTAGATTTATATTAGAGTTGTTCACCTGAATAAATGCAATCCCAAGACCCACTGAGCCCAAAATCAGCAGATGTTGAAGAATAAACTCCTCTAGTTTGGATATACATCCACCCTGAGAGACATAAACAAGAGGTTAAAGGAGAGATCTCAGTCAGCACAGTCTCAAAATGTTGTCAGATTTGCAAACATACCAAAGTCTGAGATGAAAAAATCTCAGTAGATTTCATTTTGGTCTCATATTGATCTTAATATGAAGAGAAAACATGTATAGGCCTAATGTTGGCTAAAACAAAGATAAATAAAAAACACAACAGGCTACGTATAAATTTAAAATATACCATTCTGAGTATTTAACAATCTGTACAAAGGGAGAAATTAATATTTGTATAAATTGGTCTTCATCTTTGATAGTTCTATAGCAAGAGCAGTGCAAAAAAAGGTCACTACCTAAGAGCATAACTGTTGAATAAAACTGACAGACTTCTTTTCGGTATTCACCTATTTTTATTGGAATTGTACTATTTCACTGTCATTTTCTTAAAATAATATTTGTTGCATTATAGGTACAAAAAATTATCCCTCGGCGCCTTTTGGACAAAAATGTCCCCATTGAAAAACCCATTTAATCCCCTGGTTCAGTTAACTATAAAATTATGTAATCTTTGTTAAGAGGCTTTCATTCTGTTGGCAAGGCTTCAAATTTTTATTTTTTACTATTTTTATCAGATGGTGCCATTTTTTTTAGGTTTGGCCTATAAAACAAATATTGCTTTATTCCTGTTTTCTGCTTCTGGCATACTATAGAGAGCCAACTGGATAAATTATGCAATGATATTTGTGTGGGTGTGTTGGTATGGATGTCAGAGTGTGGTTAGTATGTGTGTTATAAAAAAATATGTGTGTGTGTGGGCATGTGTGTGTTTGTAATACTGAGAGAGAAAAACTGCAAATAACAAATCCAATCACTGTGAGCACCAGTGGGGTTTGCTGGCACCCAATGGGAAAATATGTTACTACGCCCAGTTACCGAATGCTAATTTTTTGAGATATCAATCCTCAAATTTGGAACACAACCTATTTAGATTTACAGCTTTTTATCTATTTAAATCTATTTCATTTTATTGCAGTTTTGAGTTGAACCTGATTTATAAAATATATATTTTATATAAAATATTTTTTCTATTTTTTTCTATTGTTTTGAGTTTAACCTATTTATAAAATATATATTTTATATAAAATATTTTTTATAAATAATTTTCATAAACTTATACCTATATAACTTTTTTTTTGGATTTACTTTTTTTTTTTTACTTCAGCAATAATTTGCAAAGGGTCTTCTTTAAAATGATACCAAAATTAAGTCTGTGCTCCGAAGCGTCACATTTTTATGACAGTTTTTTGACATGGACATTTTTGTCCTCTATGTGCCTATGTGTAACTTTTTTTAATTGATGCACAAGGGTTAATCTGAAGACATGCTGCTGCTGTACAATATACCATATGGAGGGTTTCTGAAAGCGTACTGCTACAGCAAACTCTGACCAGTATTTGAAAGTTGAGCAGCGAGCTCATTGGCTACTGATACAGCAGGAACTCAATCAGCTGTGCCCCATAGAGAATGATGGGATTGCAAGCAGATTGAGTAGATTTTCATGACAGAACTTCGTATTCATCTCAATGTACCTCAACTTTGTAGATGTTGGATGGGTGGTCTCTGAGTCCACAGTGGTCTGTGGGGGTCTTACAGCAGCTGTCGGGCACCAGGCGTCTGTCGGCACCAGGCGTCTGTATCCAGGCCTCGTTCCGCCAGTCCGCTGAGCTGTTACTGCCACAACACTTCAGCTGCGGCGTAAAACAGATGGAGAGGGAGGGGGCACGGGAACAAGAAAAGAGTTCATTCTACTTGTTTTCCCATGGACTTGTGGTGTGTGATGCTATGATGCATAAACTCACATGCTCAGAGACTGAGAAATCGTGTTCAAAAGCCACCATTGTCATGATATTGTACGACTATAAAGTTCAAAGCTGTTTAAAGAGTTCATTCATTGTATTATTATAGCTAATGGGACTTGATGTGGCAAAGTTTAAAACAGATTAGAAGTCTAAAAGTTTCTAAGGTATTCTAGATGGTTGCCAGGTAGTTGCTCTGTGGTTGCTAAGGTGTTATGACATGGCTAAGCAGCTGCTATAGAGTGCAACAGTGCTTGCTTTAAATCGTGAAATGAAACAATCTAATTCAAATAAAAAACTATTTCTTATGCTACATGTATGTAGCATCTTTGTTTAGATCAGGATTAAAATGCAGTGGCTTTCAAATGGCAACAGATATGTTCGTGTCTAAGGCCAGTTTGGCCTGTAATAGAGCAAATGAAACAACTACATTTGATTAAAAATTGGCAAGTGGCATCAAGAATCGGCCAGGATAAATCATGATCGGTGCATCCTAGATTTCTCCACCTTATTCCTGACGACCTCACTGCCTTTTGAATTATGGGTGGCATAATGTTTCAAGTGCAGGTATGAAATTTGATACATATGTATGTAGAGCCAGACCGATATATCAGTAGACCGAGTATTATTCGGCCGATGTAGGCATTTTCCAAACTGTATCGGTATCGGCAGTTATAATGGCCGATAAATGAATATTTCTAAAATAAAATAAAAACGGACGAAAACACACTTGAACCATGTCATGAGTGTTGGAGTTGTATAGTTTGTCCACCAGAGGGCGCTCTACAACGTTCATGTTGGCAACGCTCGTCGAGTTGGTCACGTGACATACATCCCCATCAGTTCTCTTAACTCAAATAAGCTTGACAAAAAATAAATGAAGAGTTCAGATGCAAAAGCCTCTAAATGCCATTTGAAATTTTCTTTAAAATGACTCATTTTTATCAAGCTTGTACATTTAAGTTCAGTAATTTCACTTAAATGACAATTAATAGGTAATCTTCATTGCCATTTAAGTGAAATTACTGGAACTTAAATATACAAGCTTGATAAAATGGTCATCTTAGAAGAACATTTCAAATGGCACTTAGAGGCTTTTGCATCTGAACTCTTCAAATAAACATATCGGCCGATATATCGGATTATAAAACCCCAAAAATTTTCAATCGGTATCGGCCTTCAAAATCCTTTATCGGTTCGGGCTAAACATGTAATGACCCAATACCTACAAAAAAGTCTCTGAAGATCTTGAGTTTTTGTCGAAGGGTGTGCCCTTGACGGCTGACAAACGTACACCCAGTTTCAGCCTTTTGGTGGTTTGTGCCTGAATGTGTCAGATAGTTCAATATTGCTTGCAGTTCCCGATGTGGCAAGGTATTATAATGTAATGGGAATATTTGTGAATGCCAAATATCTGAAGTTACCAGTAAAAAGTGTCCAACATTATTTAAAATTTTATATTACAGGATTTTATTTTAAGTCAGTGAAAGCGTGCAAGCATATTCATCTACAATAACTCAGCTTCAGAATCATGAATATTTGTTATTCTGGTGTCACCATTATCCAGCCTTAGTCCAAGCCTATTCAATTAAACCTACAATGTAATATCAAATTAAAGTAATATCAACAGTACCTTTTTTGTTAACCTTTTACCATATGTCTTGGAGTATCGCATTCGCAATATTATTGTATCGTGATACGTATCGAATCGTGACATGAGGGTATCGTTACACCCCTAATGGCTGTCTTACGTCTTGCTGGAGTCCTGTCGATGGCGTTGGTGATGTGCTCTTGTCCAGGCTGCTGGTAGTCTTCCACCATCCTCTTTTTCAGATCGGCTCTCAAGCTCTGCGTTCAGCTGCAATCACAGAGAAATCCATCAGCTATATCTATAAAGCGTACTCTATGTAGTTTTCATAGATGCAAAGTAAAGTCCCATATATTAAAGAAATTCAAAATGATCTGTCATTATTGACTCACCCTCATGTTATTCCAAACTTCATGTTATTATTTTCCGGAATAATGTTAACACAGCCACGGAAAATATAACAGCATACTGATTCGTATTGACATGAGGATGAGAAAATTACAGTAATTTTATATTTCTAAATGAACTGTTGAAGTAGAAATCAAACTAACTTCCGCTATAAATGAGTCACTTTTTTGTGTCTATGTACAGTAATTTGTTTACCTGGTAGCAGAGAGGAAAACACTGGAGCAAGAGGAAGAAATGGAGGAAGAAGACAAAGGGTTTTATAAAGATGGAAACGGAGGAAAGTGGATGGAAAGCATGCAAACACTCGGTATGTGTATGTGGGTTTAATGTGAATCTGAGGAGAATGGCATATTACATTCCTATGATATTCATGGCAATATTACAACCATGTTTATCAACTTTGTGAGCTTAGAATTAATAAGGTTCTATTCTCCACTTTTGGTCGAAATTGAGTTTGACATAATCTGATCCATAAGGTGTTTATTAATGCCTGTGTGGTGTTATTTTTGTAAAAAAAAAGATTAGATAAAGCTATAATAGAAGATTATACTACATAACAGTTTTGCCTTAGATGGGATGTAAAAACTTTGACGCTCAAATATCTCAGAACTGAACCTGAAATCGGAGATTATAGAACCTTATAATTCTAAGCTTATCAACTTGTTATTCACATGCATGAATAAAGATATGGCTGTTAAACGGACAGAAGACGAGTTCTTTAACAGAATATGAGACAATTCACCCAAATTGAATGAATAGAAATATAGCATTTATTCCTCATCCTAAGTGTGCGTTTACCTCCTGATAATAGACGTAAGCCAAGATTCCAGCTGTGATCTCCAATAGGAAGATTATCAACAACAGGACACAGAACTGTAGGAAGACAAAATGTTTCAATAATAAATATATAGAGCCCAGTTTAGTCTGGTTCAGAATTATCTGGATTTGGAAATCCCAGGTTTTGCTGTCCATTTTACTTTTGCACTGATTCTTCGAAGCAAAATTGCACTGCGAAAATCCCCGTAATTCCACACGAGAAACTTTGTTTTCGCTCTCAAAGACTGTTTGACTAATTCATCTCTTATGATTGTGCCAATGAAGTTTACAAACAGTGATCAAGCCCCCTTTAAAGTGATAATTCACTTTTTAAATACATTTTTTGGTATGTTTTAGCTTACCTCAAGGGCATGTAGTTTCAGTTTTTATTTTTTAGTTCAAACCGTTGTTGTCTGTGAGTCATATAATGCAGGTCTATGGTCACCACCTCAAAGAGCATGTACGGAGAAGTCCAGATTAAACATGATTTACTACTCGTAAATGTAAGTACACATTGATGGCCTAAGACACTAACGAGCGGTTTGTTGTGGAGAAAACCAACAGTATTTATATCGTTTTTACCCGTGTAACCACAGCCACGTCCACTGACATCCTGAGGCCGCGGGCGCCTGCGGGCTTTCTCTGTGCATGCTTTTTGACGTGGTGACCATAGACCTGCATTAATATTTCTATTCTTATTTATTTATTTAATTTATTCTCTTCCATGAAAATGCATTATTTATACCAATCACATACAATTCATTTGAAATTTCCTTCTCCACATTTCCATGATCAGAGAAAGGAGCAGATGGAAAGAATAATATTCTTTGTATGAGGGCAATATCATATGACTGACGGACAAGAACGCTTTGACCTAAAAATATCAAAATTGAAAATACTGTGGAAACAAAGACACCTACGTTTTGGATGCCCTTCAGGTAAGATAAAACATCAAAAATTAATTTCAAAGTGAACTATCCCTTTAAATATGTGTGTGTTTGATTCACAGCTGATAGTGGATCATTTTGAGATTTTTAGCACCACATTTTATTTTGACTTTACTTTAGGCTACCTAAAGGTCATAATTTAACTTAAGAGTACGTCTCTGAATTTATTAACTAATCAGGAGAAAATTAAAAAATAATGTGTCTATATGATACAAATGTTGTATTTTTGATCAGCTTTTAAAGTTTTATCACATTTTTGTTCCCTGAAATCCACCCTTCTGCTGGGATCAGGATAATCCAGATTCTTTTTCTTTTGGATCAAAGGTATCCCAATCTTACTAAACAGTTTTGAAACAAACAGACTGATTATTTAATCCAAATCGAACCAAGATTGGGATTTTTACAACCCATTTTCAAGATTTGATAGAAATCCAGTCAGACTAACTTTTGAACAACTAAAGTAAAGTAAACAATGACAGAATTGAAAAAATGGGCATGATTGTTCTTTCCTCGTTATCAGCTGTTGAAAAAGTGAAGAAATGGCATCTGAGGAGTTTTACGAAGGCTAGGCTATAGGTCAAAAGCACTATTATTTCTCTCAGCCTGTATTTCTTCTGGTGTTCTGTCCTCCCTCAGCCTACCACTCTCATTTCATCCCTCTATTCTGGATTCACTCCCTTCTCATTCCTCTCTGCTGCCCGTCATTCCTCAGCCGTGACTCAGTTTCTAAGTCTGACCTCTTAAAGATACACACTGACACGTCTCTATTTAAATCTGATTTAACTACAGCTTTGAGACAACTAAGTTTAAATGACACACAATCAAGATAATTTAGAAAGTTAGTGCACATGTTAGTGAGACTGCTTGTTTCCAGAATGACCCTTTGGCCTCTGTGTGCAGGAATCCAAACGTCTAAATCTACGATAATCCGATGTTTACATTACTCAAATATTTCACTCAAAGTAAAGTCTGCCCTAGGTTTTTGTGCTGAATCTTGTCACGGCTGAACAGAGATGATTCAGCTAACATTTTCCAGATCGTTTTTATAGGGTGAGGCCCTACAAGCCTTGCTTTCTTCCAATGTTAAAATGACCTGTTGGTTGTGTTTCTTTGGACAAGCAACATTATTATTAGACTTTAGTTGTGTCCCATATGCACTTAAACACTTACTTATGCACTATGAAGTGTCCAACATCCCACACTTCATTTCTGGTGCTGCTCTCGTCAATGACCGTTCATTCGTTTGTTACACTTTAATTTAAGGTGACTTACATTGACTTACTCAAAATAAGTACTGTAAGTGCCAAAACCTTTTCCAAGTTTCTCTACCATTCAGGTGAAAGTAAAAAAAAAGTCAAATCTTTTCAGTCAAAAATGACTTAACAGCACCAGAGGATTAAGTTTATTTTAATAGTAAAAAGATTGACTATTTTTGAATTCACACGACCAACATATTTTTCAAAACATGATTTACTCTACAACTGCGAGAAAATCAAGGCCAGTATATCTATACTAGCTATAAATCTAAACCAGTTGTTTTCTATGGAAACTTGTTTCCGCCACTGAATAAAAAAATAAAGAATAATAATTGCGACTTTTAGTCACAATTGCGAGATATGAAGTCAGTAATTGTGAGAAATAGTCGCAATTGCGACGATATAAAGTCGCAATTCCTGAGAAATAAAGTCGCAGTTGCGAGAAAAAAAGACAGAATTGAGACTTTTTATTCTCACAATTCTGACTTTTTTTCTCACATCTCGCAATTCTGACTTTATAACACATAATTTCAAGTTTATATCTTGAAATTCTGACATCTTTTCTCAGGAATTGTGAGATATAAACTCGCAATTGCGAGTTATCAGGCCAATTCTAAGGAAAAAAAGACTAACTTTTTTCCCCTCAGAATAGTTTATATCTCACAATTCTGACTCTACAATACGCAATTTCGACTTTATATCATGCATTTCTGACTTTATAACACGCAATTTGTGACTTTATATCAATAAATTCTGACTTTATATCTCGCAATTCTGACTTTTCTAACACACAATTGCGACTTATTTCTACAAATTCGAGATATAAAGTCAGAATTACGAATGTAAACTCGCACTTGTGAGAAAAAAGTCAGAATTGTGAGATAAAAAGGTCGCAATTCCCTTTTTTATTTTTCATTCTGTGGAGGAAACAAGTTACCATAGTTTTCCGGATTTGAGTTTGATATTTTAAAAAAAAAATTAGCTTTCAGTAAGATTTTGTTTGGGCGCAGTACCAAACACGTCCACTAGAATTTTTTATATTTTTTTCACATTTTGGGTAAAAAAATTACCAAACAGCACCAGAGGTTTAAGTGCATCATCCGAACATTTAAAGTATACTTTTTTATCAGTAATTTTCAGTGTGAACTCTACATTCGTCATCGTATTCGTTCATTCGGTGGCTCTGAATTGTCAAAACACCACTGTGCTACGGATGCAAAAAACGTAGAAAATCGAACACCATCCGAATTTTTTTATGACGGCCGAAAGTTTCGGAGGCAGTGTGTAAGCGTGATTTACACAACGTAAGGTCGTATTTATTTTTTAACATGCAAAAATGTCGGACAAGAATTTCAGACCTTTAGTATGCGGATTTGGACTCGCCGACAGGGTTAGTTAGAACAAACCACTAATTATAAATATGAAACATTCACACGTAACTCATCCTGCAATGTTGTAAGCAAATCTTGCATTACCCATGATGCTCTCTCACCACTAAAAGAAGAGCTCTTTGTTCCCTGATGGTGGCGCAGCATCCCAGTATCCCGGTGAACATGACGACGGCACCCGCACCAATCAGGATGAAGGCAGCGATCATGTAGGAGCTGGAGGACAGAAGGCTGATGTAATCGCTTTTATCCACCAGAGTCCATATTCCCACTGCCATCACAGCGCCACCTGCCAACTGGGAGGACATTTGCAATTGTCTGCGCAGTAAATCTGGCCTAGTTACAGATTCATTTATTTTCTTTAGAATTTGCTTAGATTTTGTTTCGAAAGGCAAACAGTTCTGAAATTTCCACCACAAAATACACGTTTAGCCTGCTAAGAAAAAAGAACTACCGCATAATAAAAACATAACTCATAAACTCACCCAAAAGAGAAGATTGAAGATGAACAGAAGGTATTTAAGGCATATTGTCCCACAGCTATTGTTTTTTTCCTCTGCTTCTGCCATCCTGAAACGGTAAGAGATTTTACGAACCCTTTCAACTTGACGGGTCTTTCAACATCCCCCAGTCTTTATCTGTTACAGGACGAACCCATGATGGCACTGACAGACAGAGTTCAGGGAATTACGGTGATTGGGTGAAGAACACATTCAGAAAATGTTTCATGCCAAAATCATATGAAAGAAATAAGAAATTATCATTTGATAAATAAAAATGAAGCAAAAAAACACTTAACTAATGAGTTTCATTATTGACTATAATTTACTAAATTTGATTTTGATTTAATTTTTAATTCATAATTTAATTTATTAGTGTATTCATATGACCTTGAATAGGTAGCAAATTATTGATCGTTTCTGAATACTTTCTTCATGGCGGAGTAAATAAATGTGTGCAGTAAAGTTCAGACGGACGAGGAGACGCTGGGTGTGGATCCGGGAAACTGAAGCTCCACCGGTGACTCACAGAGAGAGGGAGACACACTTTTACTACTGTAACCTCACCCAGACACCGTGTGTGTGCGAGTAACACACGTCTCCCCTCCGGGAAACAGACGCCACTCGTCCTCGGATGAGCTCAGCGTTGTTGTTACACTGACATGCTGGCAGGAAATAAATAGTGAGTAATATTTCAACTTTATTATTTTATTTAGGTAATGAGGTGTTTTCAATGATCCCTTTGTAATTGATCCATAAGTGCTAAAAAAAAATTATTTTAAAAATTATTTAAATATTTTGTGCATGCTTAAACCTACAGTATATGTTAGTTTATTTTATAACTTTTGTTTAATTTTTAAACTATTTTAATTTTTCACTTAATAAGATGTGTGTGTGTGTTTTAAAATATATATTTTTAATTTCTCTATATATTTGTAAAAAAAAATTAAAACAAAATATAATATACTATGTTTATAAACTTGTTTTAGGCAGCCACATAATTTTTAAACTGTTACATTTCATTTTATGTATGCAGTATTATGTAAATTTATTTTGGCCAGCCAAAATAATAATAATTAAAGTGTATTCACAAAGTTTACAACGTTTTTTTTAATTGTAATTGATCCATAATTGCTAAAAACAATTTAATAATAATACAATAATATATATTTTAAAAATTCAATTTTTTTTCTTTTGAATAACCTAGTACAATATAATATGGTAGTCAAATGTGTCTGAATAGAGAGTCTGGTCATATGCATAATTATTGTGTATTTTTCAAAGCAGATTCATCTGAGTCTCATATGTGTTCAAGACTCCTGGTTCGTTTTAAATCTGACACACCTCCTCACCATCTGAAGAATCTGAGGAATTTGTTACAGATCCTGTTACCTGCAACTGAACGTGTATCAAAATACAAGAATATAATTATATAGTGCAGCTTTAAGTTTAACAATGATTATTTTTTTTAAGTTTCTAAAGCGTTTAAAGAAAAGCAAAAGTCTTCAATAGGTCAATGTCAAATAACAGTAGCCTACTTAGGTTAAAATTGCAGTTACAGGATATATAAATATATATATAACTCATAAATCACGCCATAATACAAATACTTCCATTTATGCCCAAATAGTCCTATTTCACGGTAAGATTTCAAAAGAATAATAACAGTCCTCGTGTTTAGAATAGCGCACTCACCTGAAGGACGTGTTTAAATCCCTCTCCCTGCTTTAGATCTTGATTTTTAAACTATGTTTGAGAGTCCGCTTTTACTCCAGGTGTCCGCGTCCTTCTGTCCGTATGTGTTGCGCTGCTCGCCTCGCGCATGCGCAGAGAGTTCAGTCACACTGCAGTAATACCACAACGCGCCAAGAGAGGGCGACACAGGACAAGTGACATGTATTGCTCCAGTCCCAAAAATAAGTTCTTATATATGAAATATGTTCATAGAAAACTGTTAATGTACACATAACATTTCATTTTGTGTTCCCAAAAATGTTAATATGACATTTATTGCCCATACCCACAACACAATACTAACAATTATTATAAAAATACATACATATGCAGGCAACTCTGTATAAAACAATTTTGTGTAACAGACTTCCAACTGGAGTGAGTAGTAGGCTAATGTTCAAATAATCATATCACTGTTCCCGATAGTGTTTTAAATCCTTTTACAAATTCATATCTTGCTGAAAATGTTTTTTTTTAATTCAGAGGTAGACGATGTAGCTTATGAATACGTTGTTTCGTAGATTCGCTGAGCGTCCAGTCACGTGACGTGATTAATATTCATGAGTCAAGTCCTCGCTCCAACAGCCCACACAGAAGTGTTAATTAGTTTCTTGTAATATGATGCAAAGGTAATATAATACTAAGTATAGTGTTATAAATGTACATACATTTAAAAATACTTTTTTAATGAAAAATAAAAAACTCGAGATTTACGATCCTGAGTAACGCGTCGTCACAGTCCATGAAAAAGGTCCATTCCTAGACTGAAGGAACTTAATCTGGATTAAAAGACTTAAGTACTCTGCGTATTATTGTATTATTTTATGATAATGACGATATTTGTTGTTAATGTTATTTCCCCCCGTTTCTTTCTTCAAGCATTTAATAAATAAAAGAAAAAGGTCCATATGGCGCTCCGGTTATTTGCAGCAGCGCCCTCTGTTGGCAGAGATGTCCAGTCGGAGCGCAGACTCACACTGCTTGTCCTGCTGTGAGGCAAGTAACCTGAGACACGCAGACAGGATTAAATTTAGTTAAATTATTATAATGCCGCTTTTGCAAAATACGTCACTTGTGATCTGCATTCATAGAACTCAGCCTGGTACTGCTGTCAACACAATCAAACAACATTAAAACTCCTTATACACACACAATGACTCAGGCAAGTGACTGAGAGGGATCAGTTCCTCACCTCCGCCAGTCTGTGGCCTTGTGCACCAGTCACCTCTCTCCTGTCTGCGCTCGCCAGGTCTGTCTTATGCCTAGCAACATCAGACACGCCCCCTCAGACTGCTTTTCCTGCCAGTCACACACACACAGAATGATACACAGCTAATCCCATAAACCAATCACAGTAACACACACAGTCATCATAACCAGATTACATCACATGCTAAATACACTGCTCTTTCTAATTCCACATTAAACCTTCAATCAATCAAAGTCACACACACTGACGTGTATGCAAAGCAGCACAAGCACACCTACTGCCATACTGTATTATACAACCAGCCTAGGCAAATCTTACCCCAGATTCAAATTTATATTTGACCTATTGAATATCCTACTTTCGTTTGTAGATGAAAAGTAGGATATTCAACGAAAATATATATAGCATGCACTAATCAATCAGTCTATCTGGATTCTGGCTATCCTCACCAGCACCTGATCCAACCAATGGCAGACTTTGTGCAACACAAACACAACTAGTTCAATGGCCAATCAAAAATATCCCCAAAGTAGCCCAGTGACTAAACTCCAAATATACCACTCTAATACCTAAAATACCTTTATACAAGAATACATTTTACAGTTACTCCATGCGTTATACGTGGAGGTTCATTTAATTTCCACCAATCTTAATTATGAGATAAAAAAGTCATAATTTCAACATAAAAGTCAAATGAATACTAAATGAATTATGAATACGGAGTAATAATTTTGACTTTTTGTTACATCAGGACAGTTGTCCCACAGCTGCAGCGCGACTGGTGTGGAATCAAGCATTACACTCCTGACCTGAAAGTCCACTCCTGTCAATCAACACCACATGACTTGTCAGCACATAAAAGGCATTAAATTTAGGCCCTGTTTACAGCTTGTATAATGCCCTTTAACAAGATGTATAATAAAATCTCTGATGTCCCTTGAGTGTGTATGTGACGTTTTAGCTCAAAATACCCCACAGATATTTTTATATACCACGTTAAAGTTGTCAGTTTTTGAGGGTTAGCAAAAACGCACCGTTTTGTGTCTGGCCCTTTAAATGCAAATGAGCTGCTGCTCCCGGCACAGTGGGCGGAGCTTCAAGAGTGTGTTCAAGAGTGCAGCTCCGATTACCTCACGCAGACACACGCTAAAATGTCAGAAACTGTTCGTCCTTCAAACCGGAGTCAGGCTAAGATGGAGAGACTAAGAAGAAGACAACTTGTAGAATGCAACAGGACGCCTCTGAATGGTTAGTTGATGAATTTATGTTGCTGATGTGCAGTTAACTATCTTCAATGGACTAGTTGCACCACAACAGAAATTGAATTTCCGGTTTGTCTGTGGTGGGCTGAAATACGTCCGGTCACTGCTTCCGTCAATGTCACTCGCTTACTTAACCGACCGTTGAGCGTAGTGTAAAAGAAAAACACGAGTGTTTTTGGTATTAAAACAGGTGTAGTACCGAATTCCGACTCGCGGACAAATCGCACGCCCCTTCGCGTGCGCGCGCCACTCACATAAATACGCGCTGAAGCGAGTTTGCACTTCCTTTGCCATATGCGTTCATAGATTGATTTGTTTCTCACAGCAAGTACCCAGATCCTGCATGAAAGCTATTGTCTACACTTGCAAAAATTATCAGACAGTGAACTAGTGTGGATAAAAGATGCAAACAAACAAAAACGCATGGGAGATCGATTTCAAACAATAAACTTCAACGGGCAAAGCCCATTATAAAGCTACCAGATGTCAAGACATTACTGTTAATTTAACATAATTAAACTGAATGTAACTTTTGTGTTAAACACGATGTGGTTCATAGGAAAATATTGGATTACTCTCCCCATTGCACATGAATGTCATTAAAAATAATAATATTTAACCTTTTTCATGAAGATAGGCTTAGTTCATAAACAAATTATTATGCATGCACTGAATCTTTATTTATTTTTATTTTGTTGTAATATTGCAGCAGTTTTTCTAAAAAAAGGCAACCTGAACACAAAACAATTGCTCCAGCTATTTTAATTGTATTTCCATAAGCAATCCCAGCTAGATTTTTTTTGTTCTGTTGTAATGTTTTCAGCGTGTAGTTTTGTTTTGTTTGTTTTTTCCCCAAAAAGAACATTTGTATAATCTGTTATTCTCAACAACATTCCCAAACATCCTCAAAATATTACAGTTAAAACGTCCTTAAAACATTATTTGAACATTACATTCAAATGTTTTCTTTAAAACAGTACCTTGTGGCTTTTGTGGTTTTTCTTTTACGTTTTTTTTTTCACTACGCTGAACGGTCGGTTAAGTAAGCGAGTGCCATTGACGGAAGCAGTGACCGGAAGTGTTCCAGCCCACCACAGACAAACCGGAAATTCCATTTCCGTTGTTATGCAACTAGCGAATTAGCATATTCTGTAATGAGCATATTCTGAATTTCTATTGTATGTGAAAATACGGAAGCTACAGTTTGAGCTGACTCACAAATGTGCTCTGACTGCAACCACTCTTCCTTTCTCAACATGGACTGTGTGTTCCCAGGGGCCGGGTTTATGTAAATGTATTAGTGATGTCACTAAATGGGAGGAAGCTTGTGTAGTCCCTACCAGCTGTTTGTTGTAGTCCTTAAAGGAGTAGTCCACTTAAAAAAAAACTTTTGCTGATAATTTACTCATCCCCATGTCATCCAAGATGTCCATGTCTTTCTTTCTTCAGTCGAAAAGAAATTAAGGTTTTTGATGAAAAAATTCCAGGATTTTCTCCATGGACTTCAATGGGGACCAAACGGTTCAAGGTCCAAAAGACAGTTTCAGTGCAAACTGTTCAAAGGGCTTTAAACGACACCAGACGAATGAATAAGGGTCTTATCGAGGACCCTTCGAGTCATGACTTCGAAAAAAGATTTGTTTATTTTGATGAACGAGTTCGAACAGGAGAGTCATGAAAGCGCATCACAGAACAGAGCAAGGCGAGCATTTGAGCTTATAAAACTTAAACTTTTTTATTTATTTTTTAAACGAGCGATCGTTTCGCTAGATAAGACCCTTATTCATCGTCTGGTGTCGTTTAAAGCCCTTTGAAGCTGCACTGAAACTCTCATTTGGACCTTGAACCGTTTGGTCCCCATTGAAGTCCATTATATGGAGAAAATCCTGGAATGCTTTCATCAAAAACCTTCATTTCTTTTCGACTGAAGAAAGAAAGACATGGACATCTTGGATGACATGGGGGTGAGTAGATTATCAGCAAAAGTTTTTTTAAAAGTGAACTACTCCTTTAATACCAGTCGTAAACAGTGCCTAAGAGAAAGCATAATCAGGCATAAATCTCTCACCCACAGTTGAGGCCATGTTGTTGGGGAAGTGACCGCTGCAATACTGATGGATGAACGAGCTCTTTCCCACAGAAGAGTTTCCTAAAAACACCACCTTAAACACACACTGCGGATCACCGGTCGCTCTCTGGAGGAGGAGGAGGAAGAAGAACGCTTTTACTGGAAGGTCCGTTCCCACATATCAAGCAGATTAATATTTGATTTACTGTTAAGATCAAGAATGAATGAACTCAACATTGCTTACATGCAAATATCCGAGGCTCATTTGCACACTCGCCTACACAGAAATACGCAATCTTTTTTTTACACCAAAAACAAACAAGTACCGCAGATTTCTCTGATTGGCTGGTAGTTTCGTCTTCTCTCTGTTCAGCTTTAGAGAATCTCTTCGGACTTGAATCTGTTAGCGATGTTTCTGAATCCTCTGTCTCGTCATTGGAGTTTTCCATCAACTGCCTTTAGTTCAAATTGATCAAGATTATTGAAATGCAAAAGCATAGGAATAATTAAAATAACACTTTGAATCAGTGCTTAAAAAGCTCAAATCTGCTACAGGTGGAAATAATAATAATTGGTCCGGATGGTAAACTAGTGTACCTGGTTTCATCACCAGTTTTTTATGATCTTGTGAACAAATAGCTAAATTATTTTTATGCAGCATTGGTAAAAAAACAGTATGCAACAAAATAATTTGATGTCACTAATCACCAAGGATTGCAACTGAAGTGTACATTTGTACATATAGCATTATAAAATAGTTTGGTTAAAGTGTTATGTGCATAGTTAGTTAGTAACCCACCTCTTTGCTGATTTCCTCGGTGGGAAATAGTTGCCCAGAATGGATTCCTTCCTCTGAAGACGGTTCTTCACTTCTGCTGTCTGAGGAACAGTTCATGAGACATGAGAGGCATTTTAGCTTCAGCTTTAAATTGAGAATGTAGATTGTTTTGAATGAGGTGGAAAAAATTATTGGCTTAAAATGGTTAAAATTATGCATCTTTGTCTCCAGAGTAAAATAATGCAAAAATGGGTTCAGGTGAGGTGCTTGTCTAAGTATATTAGGGCTGTCAAACGATTAATCGCGTCAAAATAAAAGTTTGTGATTACATAATATATGTGGGCGCATTGTTTATAATTATTTTATATATATATATATATATATATATATACACACACATGCTTGTATATATTTAAGAAATATTTTCATGTATATACTGCATATATATATATATAGTTTACATTAGATATAAATATTTTATATATAAATAATATTTTTTCATAAATATACATGTATATGTGTGTATTTTATATATATATATATATATATATATATATATATATATATATATATATATATATACAAAATAATTATACACAGTGCGCCCACATATATTATGCAAACACAAACTTTTATTTTGGATGCGATTAATTATTTGACAGTCCTAATATATATATATATATATATATATATATATATATATATATATATATATATATATATATATATATATATATAAGAAAATGCATTTATTATGAAAAATTAGTCTATTGTTTGACATAGCTCGGCACATGTTATGACATGTTAACCCAATGTTTGAGCTTGTCCATATTTGACCCAAAATTGGGTTAAAACAACCCAGCATTTTTTTAGAGTGTGACAGCACTTGTGTGTATGAATGCAAATCACCCAGAATAACGACAAGAATCAAGACAAACAAACATTTTTATTGTTCACCGTCACGAAGATTGACAACATATCCAGTTTGTTCAACTTAGGAAAAATCTGTACATTATCTACATTTTGTTCTTTTCACGTCAACACAAACTGTCATTGGACGAAATAGCTCATTTCAAAAGAAAGTACCAAACAAAACTGTACTAAATTACAAACATACTGAGGTAAACGCTGCACGATGGTATCGCTCTTTACACCGTCGGACACATAACGTTACGTTAAGTGTTATTTATGCTCCCATTCTTATTTTGTGAAGAAAAAGAGGCTCTTCTGAAGCTGCTTCTGTAACAGACCCGAACAAGGAACAATCTCCAAACGTGATGACCGGCATCGGCTAAACTTCATATCACAGTCTCAAATGTTCCGTCTGAGGCGTTTGCCCTGCGACATGTGTTGATCCGTGCGAAGATTCCTCCGAAAATAACATGAAACATGAAATGTGAATATTCCAGAAGAGGGCGTGGCTTTGGAAATCCTGAGGGAACATGGGCTCATGGAAACCCAGAGAAATACGTCCAGCTGAATGTATCCGTTCACACTTTAGCTGCACCGGCTGCATTCTGGGTAATGTTAGATGGACTTAATACGGGGTAAACCGAACGCGCCCACGGCGAGAAGGCGTGAACACAGCGGCATGGTGGGTAATGGGTGGGGGACGTGAAGGGGTATTTTTGACTAACCATCTTCTGTGTCTGATGGGCATCTTTATCATCCCGAAGACGCTTGTTCATGTCTCTAAAAGAGAGAGAGAGAGAGAGAGAGAGAGAGAGAACGATGGGTAAATATTTAAAGATAAAGCGTCCTACATGCAGAACTTTTACAGCCTCAGAATTTAGATAACAAATGTAATCAATATAATGGAACAATGACTGATCCACCATCCTAAACCTGCATCTGTTCTGATTGGTCGATTAAGTATGGCCTTATCTTTCAGATAAGAATAATTCACACATGCCTACACTTCAACGCTTCTTCATGTTGCACACTAAAGGTGAGACCAGGTCAGTCGGGTGGGCGTACCTGAGCAAGTCCAGCTGTCTCATGAGGCTTTCCCGTTCCTTCTGCATGTTTCGGGACACTTTCAGGACTTCTCTGTAGTGAGAAACAGTCAGATGTGAAACATACACAAGATTATCAGCAGGAAATAGACACTTATGTTTGTTTGCTCACTACTTTTTATTATCACACTCTTAGGCCAGGGTGGCTGCGGGTCATTAAAAAGTCTTAAATCAATTTTTCTAAAAATAAGGCCTTAAAAAGTATTAAAGTGTCTTAAATTCAGATTGGATAGGTCTTAAATATGTTTGTCATGACACCACTAAGATGCATGCCATCGTTCTGCCAGTCAGGTCGAATATTTTCTACAACTGACCAATCGGCTAACCTTAACCTTAATCATCGAGCTGCTTCGGGGGCTCGCATTAAAATGCATTTTTAAAAGCAAAACATATTTATCCAACCCCTGTGTTGTAACGTCTGTCAGAGTTTGAAGTCTGCCCAGATGAAGAATAGGAAGGAACTGGTAGTTCCACGAGACCTTTTATAGTTGCTTTCTTTCAGTAAAGCACACTATTCACATACATGTTGAAAGAGCGGTTGCTGACAGGTTAAAGAAAACACTGTAAAACGCTACAAATCAAAGTGGAAGTAAACGCATTATAAAACAGCCCGCGATAGATCGGTCATCTTCCTCTTTGCGAGTTTGCGCAAGAATTCTCACTGAGCGTGCGCACTCACATAACAACATTGTCATCTTAAAGGCATATCAACATGTCATGAACACTACTGAACACTAGGTGGCCGTTACAGAGTTCCATCTTTTGGACATTCATCATATCGCATTGGTTTTCATTTCTTGTCCTCAAAACAGGGCACTAATCTGTTTATTTTTAAGTGTTGTAGTAATATTTTATACGGAAATCCATTATTTATAATTCTTATAATGAGAATAAAGTTAGGGTTAATAAAAATCAAGGAAAACAAATATAGTGATCTGAAATATAGCAAACTAATTTTAATTTATTATTTAAAAGGTACAATTGCCAAACATATCTCAAAGTCTTTTTATCTATTTATTAGTTTAATTAATAAACGAATTGTATGAAACAATTATCAGTACACTATAAATAAACTGGTTCCATGCCTTTATTAATAAAACTAAATCTAAGCCTTTATTAATATACTTTATTATTTAAAACATTTATAAAAATGCCTTCTATATTTCTTTTCACTCCATTGTACTCCACAGACGACCGCACGTTCGCAATTGACAATTGGTTATTGTCATTTTACTTGGAAATATTACTGTATATTTTCACTTTTAATTTATATTTCCGTTGTAAGTTTGGTCTTAAACTTAATTTAGAGGGGGTATTAAAAAGTCTTAAATTTAAATGTTTTATGCCTGTAGCCACCCTGTAGGCCCTGTTTACACCTGGTATTAAGATGCGTTTTTGGTGGATCGGATCGCAAGTGGATGACAGTAAATACAGGAGTAAACGGGGTCTAAAACGTTTTGAGCTTGTCCACTTTCGGCACTTCCAGAGGTAGTTGAAAACGCATTAGACCGGATTGCTTTCGTAGTGTAAACGCTCATGTGATCGAATGTGTTCAAACAGACACAGAAGACATCCTGTCGTCATCACCTATGTGGGCTGCATCTTGACATTCTTATTATGTCATCAGACCATACTTCAATTAAAAACCTCGTCTCCGCCTCTCTCCCCATGTGCAACATGCGTCAGTGTATAAAGTCATTTGCCCCTGGGTGCAAGATAGAGCCCTTTATGTTGAAGAGTATAGTAGTAGTAGTAATGTTTTTTTCATACAGTAAGTAACACTCATGAAAGCCACCTCTCTTTGCCCCTGTGCTGTTGTCTGATGGTGTTCTGTAGTTGCTGTAGTTGACTCAGAGTTTGCTGAAGCTTCTCTCGGCTCTGCTCCAGTTCATCCTGCAGTTGCTGGTTGAGGTTGTGCAGTCGGCGGTTCTCTCCGCGAGTGTTAGCCTGATCACTGTTCAGAGTGCTGATCCTGTTCTCCAACTACACACACACACACACACACAGGTGGGTTGAGATCTAGACCTCCAGCTGGTTTAATAAATCAAACATGTTGACGAGTGAATGAGGAGTCTGTACCTCCCGCTGTTTGGTGAGCGTGAACTCAAGTTCTTGTTCTTGCGCCCTCAGTTCCTGTAGCAGCTGCTCTTTCTTGTCTCCCTGTCTCACACTGTCCTTCATCACAGAACACACCAACATCATCCTCATCAATATTATCCCCATCATTACCACCCTTCATGAAGTCACCATCATCATGATCAATATTAGTATCACCATCACGTCAACATCAGTGTTATCATAATCACATGAACAATATCATATCACCTTTATGATCCTCTTGAACAATATTGCCACCATAAAGGCCATTACTTACGGAAGCGTGTTGCATTCACTTGAGGAAACAAAATCTACTGTTTTTCTGAATTAACGAGTTAAATATCTCAGAATTATCGAGATCATTTTTCATGGAAAAGTTTTTGCTCTGTTTTTCTTGAAAAAAAAGTTTCAGTCTGTTTTTATGAATTAATGAGTTACTCCTATTTTTTGAGATAATCAAGTCATTAATTCAGAAAAACAGAACAAAAAACTTTTTTCCATGAAAGATTATCTCGTAATTCTAGAGTAATTAATTCGTTAATTCAGGAAAAACAGAGCAAAAACTTTTTTCCAAGAAAAATTATCTCGTTATTTTGAGATAGTTAATTTGTTAATTCAGAAAAACAGAACAAAAACTTTTTTCCAAGAAAAATTATCTCGTAATTCTTAGATAATTAACGTGTTAATTCAGAAAAACAGAACAAAAACTTTTTTCCATGAAAGATTATCTCGCATTTCTAAGAGAATTAATTCGTTAATTCAGAAAAACAGAACAAAAACTTTTTTTCCAAGAAAATTATCTCGTAATTCTGAGATAGTTCATTTGTTAATTCAGAAAACAGAGCAAAAACATTTTTCCATGACATTCTCGTAATTCTGAGATAATTAACTCGTTAATTCAGAAAAACAGTAGATTTCTTTCTTCAAGTGAATGCAATACGCTTCCGTAATAACTTTTATTATCACTATAAATATTATTTCCCATCATAATCATCAATATCATAATCAGCATCAATCACCATAAACTATCACTATCATTATATAATCACCATTTTAAAAAAATCAGCATTAACATTATTACCAATCGATCATATGATTACTAACATCGTCGTCACCATCGTCAACCTTGGAATCATAATATCATTATTATGAACTATATTATGACACTGTCATAGTCACCATGAACTATAGGATTACCAGGATAAATGTATTAACCCTATCATAACCATAATAATCTTCATCATTATTACCATCACGATCATAATCACCAGGAACATTTTATCATACTATTATCTGCATCAAAACAATCTTAATCAATATCATTATAATAAATCACCATTATTATCATAATCACCATGAACAATGTATCCTCTAATAATATTGTTCTCTAATTAACAGTTTTTTTTGCTAAATTCTTATCTGAACTCAAATCTGTGCTTCATATTCACAGTGTGTGTGAGTTTACCAGAGCTTGTCGTTCTCTCTCTCTTCTTTTAACTGACTCTCCATGTCTTCATACATGGACCGAACCACCCTGTCATGGTCTTCCTCTCTCCTGTTGGACATTTAAACACTTCTTTATCTCAAGACGGAAAATAAATGACGTTAATTGTACAACAGGTCCGAAATGGCATACTTCCCTGGCGGAAAAATGTGTGACAAAAAAAGTGTGTCTGAATTCACAAAGAGAAGGCAAAATACCCGGATGGCCTACTAATCCTGAAGTGTGCGTATGATGGACACTTTACTATCCCATGAGGCCACGGTAGAGGATTTATGTCACATTAAGGTCACATGATAATGACAACATGGAGAATGTAGTATGTCCGGATTACATTTACTGTATACTACAATCCTATAAATTATAAGCAGTCACAAAGTAATCAGTACCAACTCGAGAGTATGCGATTTCGGATGATTTGGAGTGCAATGAGGACCCCGATGAGGGCTGACCTGCGCAATGCCTGCTCTAAATTGTCTCTCTCTTTGAGTGCGTCCTGTAGATGAGAGACGGTGTATGACAGAACCTCCTCCAAAACCCCCAGAAGCTCAGGTTTGTCCCTCTGGAGCTCACCCCACAGAGTACACAACTCCCACTGACTAACACACACACACACACACACACACAATGACAAAATACGGCTGTGGCGTTAAAAGCCCAGAAATGTGAACAATAAGTATGTTAGCTTGGTCAAGCCAGTATTGATTTAAACATCAACCATAGAAGCATAGTTTACAGATTATCTTATCTGTGTGTGTTAACTCACTCTTTGACGAGTTTATCGGCTCCCAGCTCCATGAGGATGTGTGTGAATCGGATCTCTGCCGGCTCGAACTCGCTCCTCCTCAACTTTCTGTCTCGCTCTCTCCTCCTCCGGCCCACAACCAACAAGCTCTCCTTATTTAGACAGAGAGATTTTAATTAAGGCATATGTCTTCTTAATGCATACTACACATGCATAGTATTCTGTACTGGATACTACTTTTAAAAATAGCGGTATGCAATATATAATGAAACATTTCAACATCACCGTTGCATGTTTGATTCAGCAAGTGGCATCAGGTTTTTATCAGCATTGCTATTGTAAATTAAAACTAAATAACAAATATTTTTGGTAATTGAAAATTTAAATTTAAAAAGAAGGAAAAACTTAAATAAGTTAAGTTGAAGCACAAATTTACTTAAACTAAAATTAATTGGAGCTACAAATGTGTGTGTGTATAGGCTATATATATATATATATATATATATATATATATATATGAAGAGTTCAGATGCAAAAGCCTCTAAGTGCCATTTTCAAGGTTCAAGGTTCAAGGAATCTTTATTAACCCCGAGGGGTAATTTGTTGTGCAGCAGCATATGACATAAATAACACTTAAGTAATACAAATACAAAACATCAGTCATACAAACAGTAATAAAAAATAAATAAAGTTAAAATGACTTAAATGGCAATGAAGATTACCTATTAATTGTCATTTAAGTGAAATTACTGAACTTAAATATACAGGCTTGATAAAAATGGTCATTTTAGAAGAAAATTTCAAATGGCATTTAGAGGCTTTTGCATCTAAACTCTTCATATATATATATATATATATATATATATATATATATATATATATATACACTCTAAAAAATGCTGGGTTGTTTTAACCCAATTTTGGGTCAAATATGGACAAACACAAATGTTTGATTAAAAAATGTAATTGATAAATTTAGCCCAACAGCTGGGTTTGTCCAAAATTGGGTTAAAATAACACAGCATTTTTTAGAGTGTATATATAAGGACAAAAGCACATACAATTACTAAAACTTAAACTAAAATTAAATAAGTTAAATTATTGAATGGAAAAATAAAAATTAATTATTAAATATTTATTATAATAGTATAGAAATAATAATAAAAAGATGCTGTTATAATCTTAGAAAAAGCTGGAATAAATTTAAATTTTTTAAATTAACTTTTCATTTTAAAAAAATGTAAAATAAAAATTGAGGTGATGAAGTTACATTGTACTTACTCAAATACGTACTGATTAATAATAAACTACATGCACTTATTATAGAGTTACGGATAGGTTATGGTTACTTGTATTTATGCATATTATTCTGTTTCATGTAACATGTAACTGTCACCAAAAAATGAAAGTGTTACCAAACATTTAAATAGACGTATACACTAACCCAGGCCCGTGTGGAACTCAGAGGGGTGTAAGGTAACCGTTTTTGTCTCTGTCCAAACTCTCGAACACTGATTCCAGCTGCTCAGGAGACAGAGGAAGCTCTTGCTGGAGCCGCTGGTGGATTCAAACACAGTTACACACGTTCAACAGAGCACAATATGATCACAGCTTTAAAAGGAATCCTATAACGACGTCGTCGACTTACACCCCCCTGTCCTGTCTCACCTGCATGTCTCTCTTCGTGATGAATCCTTTCCCCTCTTTATCACACAGCTCAAAGAGCTCTTTAGCTTTGCTCATTCGGTCCTGCCGGTCTGAGGCAGGAGGAGGCGCGTCACTGGAAGACTGAAACCTCGCCGTGCGACCCGGCCGTCTGGAGCTGGGGGACATCTGACCGCTGCCCGTCCCCTCCAACACCTCGCCGTCCTTCAGCCAGCTGGACATCACTGCAGACAGAGACATTGGTCCTCTTTCTTTAGTGTGTAATGTTGCTGTTTGAGCACGAAAAAGGTCTACAAAGTCTCTCTATATGAGGATCAGTGTTTCTGAACTCTCTGAAACGCCACGGTTTTCTTCCGGGAACGAACACAATATTCCTCATTATAATAATTCATACGCAGAATAAAGGGCGAGGCCTGGTTGAGTTAGTTAGTAGTGTGTTGAAACTCACGTTTATGCACTCAAAAACATGATATGTACACTGTAAAAAATATCCGTGATTTTAACAGTAAATACTGTAAAAATGCTACAGTGCAAAACTGTTAATTGATAAACAGAAAGTTTCCGTACTAAACACGGTAAATAACTGTGATATAATTTTACAGTAAAATACCGTTAAATTTACAGTTTTTGAAAGTGAAAAAGAACAAATCGTTGTATAATTTACAGTGAAAAACCGTAAATTGACATTTCCACAATTCCCTGTGACACTTCACATTTTTGTTGAAATAAGTATGGTTCCTCATAGTTTTATGTTTTTTTGCTAATCAGTTATGTACATTAGGGTTTTATGTTACATTTAATGTTGTTAAATTAATGTTTATTCTATTTTAATGATTGTTGGTTGTCAGTGTATTATAATGGTCTAAAACAGATATCAATACGTCAATAAGTTGGTAAATCCACATTTTATCAGAAAATAAAATACGTTTATTACTGTCATTTTTAAGTTAAGTCTGTAAAACCATTAACGTTCCTAACGTATTTTTAACAGCAAAGTTCTGGCAACCACAGCTGCCGTTTTTTACCGTAAAATTTACGGTTTATTTTTTACAGTGTAGGCTTTAATTCATTTTTTTACGTCAACAGGTTCCACATAACTGGATTACGTTAAACAAACATAATTTGTTCATGTAAATTCAGGGAATTAAGTAATTTTAAGTGACCCAATTTAAGTACCCTCAACATGATTTTTTTGAATGGCTTCCTGATTTAGGTATTTTTTGTATTCATTCATCCATTAATATTTCATTTATTTATAGTAGACCCAAAAAATAAAGCAAAATCTTTGAAAAAGGGCATATTAGGTTCCCTTTAAGATAAGGAGCTTGTAAGGAATGTTGCTAAAGTGGTCAAACAATGATAAGAATACAAATTTATCTCGTAGTTCTTTCCCTAATCGGCCACAAGTGTGACAAGTAACATACAAGACATTCTGTTGTTCGCTTAGTTTCTATTTTTGTTCCGTCACTCCCACAGTCAGTCCAAAATTATTCTCCAAATACCTCTATAGTAGACATGTACTATAAAAAATGCTTTTCATTTTCAATAAGGACGGAAAAAACACTTAAAGCTAGAAATGTGTTGTGTCGCAACTGGTAAGAGCATTAACCTTGAATTCAGCAAATGTAGGATGAGGTTGACTTTAGTTACTCACTTAAAGTCAGCTTTATTAGTGGAATATGCTGAAGGCGGCTGAAATATCCCATATCCTCAAATAAATATTAACCAGGATGTTAAACAGTCCTTCAAAAAAGCTGACCTGAGATGCTCAACACAAGTCTGCTGTAATTCCCTCGAGCACTCATCTAAATGACGTCTGTGTTTGTCTGATATTACGTACCATTTGCGATGGTCTTGTGATTCGGGAGCTAAAGAACACAGAACTCCTCCTTCAGTAAATGTCCAGCCGGCTTGAATGACCCACATGTCCAAGAGCTCAGATAGACGATCGGCTGAACGCTTGAGTTTTTGAAATGATAGATCCTCGAGAATAGAGTAGCTGCTTTTTTTTACATAAACAAAATTATTTTTTCTGAACACGTATCCGTTTGTTGGCAGTGTCAAGTCGATCATATTTTTTTAAATTTACATTTAAAGGAGTAGTTCACTTTTAAAACTTTTGCTGATAATTTACTCACCCCGTGTCATTCAAGTCCATGTCTTTCTTTCTTCAGTCGAAAAAAAATTAAGGTTTTTGATGAAAACATTCCAGGATTTTCTCCTTATAATGGACTTCAATGGGGACCAAACGGTTCAAGAGAGTTTGAGAGTTTCAGTGCAGCTTCAAAGGGCTTTAAACGACACCAGACGATGAATAAAAGTCTTATCTAGCGAAACGATCGCTCATTTAAAAAATAAATAACAAAGTTTAAGTTTTATAAGCTCAAATGTTTGAATCTTTTCCCGAGTCAATTCGTTCATTTCGTTCGTTGAATCAACCAAATGATTCAGAAAAAGGTTTGAACAAGAGAGTCACGAACGCAAGGCGAGCATTTGTGCTTATAAAACTTAAACTTTTTATTTTATTTTTTAAATGAGTGATCGTTTCGCTTCAAAGTTTTTATAAAAGTGAACTACTCCCTAATAAAAACACGAGGGAGAACTACACATCTAACCAATCAAAAAAACAAATTCTATCGTCACGTGACTAACGTCTGCCAATCGATATTCGTTCAAAATATAGTGCCATTACCACGACTGTAGCGTAGCACATGCCTTCTATAGCTATGTGAAGCTAAAACTTTTTTTGTTAAGCAGAGGGGCTGGTCTTTCTTTTGATATATTGATATTCATACAACAAAATATTCTGGCTTTTGTGAAAATTATCCAAAATTGTGGCAGTGGCTGTTAACTCTGGTGGGGAAAGAGTTAATATAAGATAAGACAATCAGTTACTGGAAGAATTAGTTATAAACTAACTCATTATCTCTTGACCTGGCTGTTCACAACGTAACACATTTGTGTTTATCAAATAAGAAACGATCTCCGGCAAATGCTGATAATCTCAAAATGCCCAAATTATTTTCAGCCCTTCTTCCTCGACGACAGGCCACAACTACATTACATAATCAGCAGGCTGGTGGAAAACAGCGCAGCAACAAAACACATGGGAATTTCGCATGATTATACGGACGTGGCATTAAGATTTATGCTTAGGACGCTCCTTCTCATGCCATGAACAAACAGGCCCATGTCCTCCAGCTGCCGATGGTCATCTCTCAGATTACAATCAACATTTACTCGTGTAGAAATCAAGTAACTTTCCACACAAGGCACAATTTCATTTCTCTTTCCAGGATGTGCACCGCGAAACAGGATCAAGTCATGTGACAGCACTGTGTGTGTAAAAACAAAGTGAGATGCAAATAAAGAGTTTAGCTCGGTTTACATAGACAGCATTCAGAGCTCTTACCCACAGTCACGAGTTTATGATTCTGGATGCAAGGGAAATACCTCCATACTAAATGACCACAGGTCATATGCATCATGCAATATTTGCCTAATGAATTGATGGACTGGGTTGTGGTTGGAACAATAGCTCAGAACGATTAAATCAGTGGTTGGACCTTATTTAGATACAATTTTAAGTGACACTTAAAAATGAGTGAGCTAGAAAATGCCTGGAAAAGAAGCGCGTGTTGTTCTAATGCAATGACATTCTGACTTTTTAAAGTGCGATTTAAATAAAAATCTTAGAAGGCCACTGTATTAATAGAAAACAATAATGGTGATTTCGAGATTCAAGATATGTGCGGCGACACCAAAATATACGGGCACGGCATGTTTACACCTGCAATAAAGCCATAGAGGAATTGCAACACTCAAGGTCAAATAAACTTCCCGAGCTTAGCTACAATTACACACGAAAATCACATGAGAGATAAAGTCTGACAGCCATTTGTTAAAGATAAGAAAACAGACATGCATTTGCTTTGCTCTGTTTTGGAGGAAATCATATAGAATGGAAGCTATTATAAAAGAAGTGTTTTATCCTTCAGCAAAACAAACTCGGGTTCTGTTCGGCAAGTTAAAGCATTCATTTGTTACAATGAAAATCCAAACACAGAAAGAAATCACTCTGAGAATTATTTCATATTCAATTTCAACATAATACATTATATTTACCATTTTATAAAAACTCAAAATAAGCTTGAGCTTTGTACATAAATGCATTGTGGTGAAACCATTGTAGATGGTATATTATGCTATATATAGCCTACCATTTACATTTACGATGGCACATGTCCAAAAACATAGTAATTTCTTTGTAAAGGAGATGAGAGGCATGCATAATATAATTTACATAGTATAAGTAGAGTTTTACAAGACAGTGTCGATCACTTCAGACAGCAAATGTTGGTGTCATATATAATTTATGCCATATGTCAGCACTGTCAATGCACTTTTCATTTGTTAAGACAAACTGAAAGAAGTAGAACTTAAGTAACTGGTGTTAAATTGAACATATTATCATTTAAATAAATTAAATAAAGAGACAAAAACATACCAGACCTGTGATGCGAGGTTGTTCAGGTGTGTAGCGTGTCAAACGGCAGGTGTTTTATACACGAACACCGCCGGTGACATCCAGCAGGGGGCGCTAGAACCTCGAGCGCATCAGAGTACCGTCATTCTGATAATAGAGCCTCTTTTAAAATGAAGTGCAACCTTGTCTTAAATTTGTCTTCTGTCTTACTTCATACAAATGATTTTGACTTTCCTATAAGAAAAATGTATATTATCGATTTGTTTCTATTATTAGGAAAATTTAATATTCATCAAACAAAGTGGAGTAACTCAAAACCCAACTTTGCTCATTTCAAAACAGCCTTTAAAATGTATTTTGAGTCTGTAAAATTTTCAAAAAATCGAAAAGCCCAAAGATCTGTATCTCTGCTAAAGGAATTTAATATATGTCTGTGATGCCCTCTATCTTTATTTATTTTTTTTTTTGTGTATTTTTTTCATCTTTTTCCAAATTATTATTGTCTCATGGTTTACTTATCAGATGTTATACTTATCAGAAAATGTGTAAAAGAAATGTCAAGAACTTGATATCAAACTTTGGAAATTTTGGAAAATTCAATAAAAAAATTATAAAAACAATTCTCTATGTTCCGCCCACTTTAAAACAGAACAGCATCTAATAAACAAAAATATTTATTTGTGTTGTTAAAATAAGAGTTGAAACTTAATAATAGGCACACAGGTTAAGAGATATACACGAAACTCAATAATAAAAATAATAAATATTTCAGTCTTTACGGTAACCGGATCCTCGCGCCGTTGCCATGGGAGACGCGGCAGCGCTCGTGCTCTGCTGTGCTAGTGTGCCTCGCGATCAGCTCGAATCACAAACTTTCCGTTACATTCACGGGAAATTAGGATGATTTTAATATTCGGACGGATGATTTTATCAATCATAAGGACTTTAGGGACACTGAATCTGCATTTCGACTCGCTCGGGTTTAAAGGTGTGTAACATTTTACAGAAATATGCGTTTGGTTAGCAGTTAGCTGGTTAAATCCATGATTAAATCTGTTGATCAGAGTAAACAAAGTTGCTCATGACTTTAGTTTTAAGTAGTTTCGCTCTTAGAATTGTTGACATGCGTGTTATATCGTATTGTATAATTTTATTTCACTTTACTTAATCTTTTGTTAATGTGTTTGTAAACATTTAACACGATAGCTTAGACAGAGGGGTTTAAATCATGACGAGCTCTGGGAGATTTCTCAGTGATGAATTCACTAGGACTTGTGCTTATATTCCTCCATACTGTGGATATTTCGTATTGGACGTCAGGAGTGTTGAGAGAAGCTGATAATCTCTTTGTTTAGGCTCTATGGAGTTTTGAATCAGACGGAGATTAGAGATGCCCAGAGCGTCTCAGTGAAATAACCCGTAATCCCCTCGGTGACCTGCTGCTCTTCCTGAGGAACACCTGAGAGAACACGAGCTGAAGGACTCCGACTCACGGACAGGCCGACACGAGACCAGTGGGGCAGGTGAGAGGAGATACATGGATAGATAGATAGATAGATAGATAGATAGATAAAGATAGACATTCAACATGATAGATAGATAGATAGATAGATAGATAGATAGATAGATATAGATAGATAGACATTCAACATGATAGATAGATAGATAGATAGATAGATAGATAGATAGATAGATAGATTCAACTAGATAGATGGATAGACAGACAGACAGAAAGATAGTTAAACAAATAAAAAGGTTTTGTTGTTGTGTTTTATTGTATTTCTCCTCTGAGGTTTGATCTTCTCCACTCCGCCTTCAGGAGGAAGATCTCGACGCTCTGATGAGGAGTTCGGCTCTGTCGTTTCTTCTGCGACTCTAATATTCTCCTGAGGATCGCATGTTTCCTCATCACTGTCTAAAGCATGGCTGACGCCTGGATTACAAGGCCCGAGGAACAACTCCAGGAATTATCCTTGTGGTCTTTTGGTTTCTTATGGAGCATCCAGAAGTGAAATGGAATTTCCTCCGTATAATCTGCGTGTGATAATCTCCACGTCAGACGTCTGCTGAAGACACTCGTATGTGGGAGCGCTGTGTGCTGATATATTCCAGACCGCTACAGATATGCTCCAAACCAACAACTACTCGCTGGTGCTGCTGATCCAGCTGGCACTGCTGACCTTTGACCTGTTCGTCAACTCCTTCAGCGAGCTGCTGCGGGCGGCTCCGGTCATCCAGCTCGTGCTGTTCATGTGAGTGTGGGTTCGCAACATTCTGGTTCATGTTTTTATGGCATCAACCCGATGCAAGGTTGATTCAAGTAAATAAGCGCTCTTTTTTTGTTAATGGATTAAAGCTTAAATGCAAGTTGCTTTGAATAAAAGCACATGTATGCATGTTTTATAACTTCATATTGCTTATCTGTGTTGTTTGCTTCTGCAGAATCCAGGACATTGGCATCCTGTTTAACGTGATCATCATTCTTCTCATGATGTTTAACACATACGTGTTCCAGGTGGGGCTGGTGTCCCTCTTACTGGAGCGATTCAGAGCCCTGCTCATCCTGTCTGCTCTCTACCTCACTCTCAGCATCTGCTTTCACTGCTGGGTCATGGTGTGTACAGGCGCACACGCACACACTCGCACAGATAGACACACTCACAGACAGACAGAAACACACACTCACAGATAGACACACACACACTGTATATAGGATCCAGTATTAGTAGGTTCCATGTGCAATCTGAGAGAACAAAAAGTTACGCAGTCGTTCATAAAATTCTATGCATGTTTTCCTTCATTTGTTCATTTCCCATGTCTTAAGTCCATTCTGCTGAAATGTATTACTGTATAAAACATGAACAAAAACTAGTAAAATTTTTTATTAAAATTGTGTAAATAATAAACAACAAAAAAAATCAATTTGCTTAAATTTAGCTGAAAATTATTATTGTATAATATATCAATTAAAAATAATAATTATATTGTGTACATATTTGTATTTCTAAAATACTAATTTCCCTTCATCCTGTTGTGCTGTCAGAACCTGAGGTGGATGGAGTCCAACCGTTTCGTGTGGACGGACGGTCTGCAGGTTCTCTTCGTGTTTCAGAGACTAGGTAAGCCGTCGTGAGCCGAACCCTGAATTGGATTTCATGCGAGGGTCACTGTCAATCTCGTCAAGAACCTCTCAATCCCCACAGGTTTGAGATTCAGGCCTAACCTTCCTCTCTCATCACACATAAGCTGTTGTAGAGGTGTGATCGAATCAGACGCGTGATTAGGCCATTTCCTGACCATCAAACTGGTAAAGGTGCAGCGTGGCACTTCTAGTAGGGCTGAAACGATTAGTCGACAATAAAAAATTCTCCACAAATATCGTTGTTGATATGTAGTATGTAGTTTGATCTCACTTGACCTAATGTAAGGGCGTGCAATATCATGATTTGATCACTATGGCGCCTTACAAATGCTACTGCGGTAAAAGAAAAAACGGCGCGAATTATACAATTATCAATAATAATATAATTACAGTAATGTGATGATTTTTTTTGCATAGAATAAAGCTTTGATCGAAGCTTAGGAGTTTTAGTCTTATCACTCGCCTGTATTTTGCTCCATAATCATGAAGACCTACAAAAGGAGATGTTAGGAAGAATATCATGGCAGTTACTTTTTCTTTTTCATACTGTAAATTAAAGGGTGAATGAGAACGTCTCTGCCAGCTCAATTTTCATCTAAAAAAAGATTAATTTTATATTTATAATAATGGTTTGCAGATTCATATTTGACCATTTTTGTGTCCTGAAGTGATTTGAGTTGGACTGAAATCTGAAAACTTAAAGAGAATGACCTGTTTAGTTGGCTCAAAGTTCATTAAAACTACTATTTCAAAACCTGAACTGATTTCTTTTTTTAGATTATAGAAATAATACGTATAACTCAATGTTTTAACTAATTGAAAATACTGAATAATTGTTCCAAACTTGATTAGCCAGCAAAATAATCATCGATTAATCGTCCTAATAATCGTTAGATTAATTGATTATCAAAATAATCGTCGATTAATCGTCCTAATAATCGTTAGATTAATTGATTATCAAAATAATCGTTGATTAATCGTCCTAATAATCGTTAGATTAATTGATTATCAAAATAATCGTGGATTAATCGTCCTAATAATTGTTAGATTAATTGATTATCAAAATAATCGTTGATTAATCATCCTATTAATTGATTATCAAAATAATCGTTGATTAATCATCAGAATAATCATTAGATTAAGTGATTATCAAAATAATCATTGATTAATCGTCATAATAATAGTTAGATTAATTGATTATCAAAATAATCGTTGATTAATCGTCTCAACAATCGTTAGATTAATTGATTATCAAAATAATCGTTGATTAATCGTCCTAACAATCGTTAGATTAATTGATTATCAAAATAATCGTCGATTAATCATCCTAATAATCGTTAGATTAATTGATTTTATCAAAATAATCGTTTGTTGCAGCCCTAATTTCTAGCGGCATCTAGAGTGGGTGGCCGACAGGAAGTGATGCCGTCGTCTGAGACAGCAGAGAGTAGCCAGTTAAGCAATGAGGTTTCTTTACAAAGATAAATTAACAAATTAGGTTTACTTGACAATTCAGTAAAGCGATATGTTTTTGCGGATATTATTGTAACTTGTTTGTCCGTTTAGGGCCACCATAGAAACATGTCGTTGTGTTTATTTCAATGTAAGTTTGGTGCGTGTAGATAGAAATGGCTCATTCTAAGGTAATAAACACAACGGTTCATTATGTAAGCTCTTTATGGTTCTGTATATGATATTGCATTTCTTTAACACATCCTCCTAAATATTACACACTGCACCTTTAATCATCAAGTCAGATTTAGCAGTTGAACTGTTTGACAGAAGTGACATGCTGATGGTTGTGTCTCTTCAGCTGCTGTGCTGTATTATTACTTCTACAAACGCACAACCGAGTACCTGGGAGACCCCCGACTTTACGAGGATTCCCCGTGGCTTCGTGACGCATTCGCTCGAGCGCGACAATGAGAAACAAACCACGGAACCAACCCGCCACACGAGGGACGTTAATATTGGGCGAAACAATCTGAAAAACTCAGATGGACTCAGTCATCTTAAAACAAACCTTGTAGAGAAGAGGCCAGGTGACTTCCTCTGGAGAGACCTCACTTTGTGTTTTAAGAGAGTACAGCAGATCATAAAACCTGATGTCTGAAGGTTTCTAAAGATGTCAGTGACTTTCCATAAGCATTGACACCCTGTGTAACGCGCAAGTCGCACCGAACGCTCTTTTAGATTGTTTTGGATCAGCGTTGGAGCGTTTGATTGGACAGTCGGACCGCGGGTGGTTTCGTTCACTTCAGTTTGCCTTTGAAAAGACGAGTGGAGTTTGGTCTGAAGAATCGTCATGATGGAGCCGGGAGATTTTTTTGTATGTTGTACCAGTTTTTTAAAAATGTGTTTAATATTTTCATAAACATCCTCCAAAATCATAGGCGGAGCATCAACAAAGTGCCTCACAGTTCCCCCACACTATGCGCAGTGAGAAACCCGCAGAGCGCCAGTGCACTTGTTATGCTGTAATCGTCATTTATTCGTCTGTGACCGCTAATAAACATTTTCCATTGGACTGACTCGTGTCTTTCTTGAACCTTCTTCCCGCCAAGTTTCAGCCGTATCCACACCGCACAATTACGTTGTTGTTGTTTTAACACAATTTAAAAAAAAAAAATTTAAAGAAAGAAAAATTCATTCCTGAATTTACTTCTCACAATTGTTTTTTTTCCGCCACGGTATAAAAAAGGCGACAGTTTACGACACAATTCTGTGGGGAAATTCTCCGAATTGCGAGAGAAAAAGTCGCCATTTCATATTTTATTCCGTGTCGGAAATATAAGCTTCTTCCACACACAGTGGTCAACACTTGAAGTGGATCAAAAAAAGTTTGTCAAAGTTGTCCAAGACAATAACGGGGGTTGTTCAAAATTCATGTATGACTTTGATCCCCTTTAAATGTTGACTCATGTGTGTGTGTGTGTGTGTGTGATGCTTTACATCAGTGGTCACGGCAGGTCAGTAGTCGCTCACCGATCTCACCGCTGACAGACTGCTCTATTCTGATCTGTCAGATTAAGCTAGGATTGGGGTTTTACGCTCCACAAACAGCCCGCGGGACACAAATAGCATGCTGTGTTTTCAAATGCCCAGCCATCTCACTGCTCACATCGTGTGAACGCAAGGAACCTATCGACGTCTTATTTTAGGAATGACAGAAATGTGTTATGATTATATATATATATTTACAACAATTAATAAATATTAATGATACAATTTTCATAATATTCTATTGGTTGGGGTTAAAAAGCTTGGTTAAAATTGACCAAAATGAGATATGAAGCCATGGCTAAGCTCGTTTTTTTTTTTTTTTTTTTTTTTTCAGTCAATTCGTCAAATGATGTTTTAAATATAAATATACAATTGCATTTATTTTTATAAAAGTGACTTACAATTGAGGTTGATATGGAAGCTTGTTTCTGCCGCTGAATATGTAAGAGGAAATTGCAACCTTTTTATATTGCAATTGCGAATTTATATCATGCAGTTTTGAGAAAAAAAGTACAAATTGCGTGAAAAAAGTCTGAAAAGTCAGAAATTAATTGGAAGTTTTTTTTCTTGCAGTTATGACTTTTTCTCGTTATTGCAAGTTTATATCACAATTCTAACTTTTTTTTTTGTTGATTTGTTTTATATAATCTCACAATTATGAGATAGAAGTCAAATTCTGAGGGGAAAAAGCCTGACTTTATATATTTAATTGATTTTATATATATTTTTTACGATGTATACATTTTTACAAATTTATATATCATAATTCTGACTTTATAACTCACACTTAAAAATTACAAAATTAGAATTGTGAGAAAAAATGCCTTTTTTATTTTGTGGCTGAAACAAACTTCCATAGGTTAAAAAATGTATCAAGCACAAATAATCTCAAGAATCAATACACACAAACACTGGAGGAAAATGAAAACCAAGAATCATTTTTTATTTTCTAACAAAAAAACGTATTTTCGAAAATATTAATCCACAACCCCGTCCATCATGCCAGTGCAAACTCCATCCAAAACTCCGGTACGTCTGTGACGGAACACTTTCCGAATTAACTTGGAATGTTTTCCTTAACATGTACATGTCCACAACCTAACAAACACAAATAACACACGTCATAAATAATGATTTCAGACTGCAAAGGCGCCCATCATTTCAAGGATAATATAAACAAATTATTAAACAAAATATACATTTTAACTCATTTTTATGTAATAAAATAGCGAAAAGTAATTCAAAATATACTAATAAAAGTGTAATGGTATGTGAATAATAATAAGAAGCACTAGAGACTCACTTTCAGACAAAAATGCCGACCCAGAGAAGAGGAAGAGAACGCCGAAGCCCATAAAGAGCGACTGCCACCAGCGAGATCAGCAGCTCTTTGTACACGTCTCTCGTGTACTTGGTGGACGTCACTTCATATCTGAGGAAGGGTCAAGGGTGCACACACTCTTCTTTTACGCTCACATTACCTATGCAAGCTTTTTACTAACACGGAATAAAAGACAAAAATAAAGGGAATTACAAACTCTCTCAAAATTCGGAATCTTTTCTCACAACCGTAAAACATCTCAAGTTTACATCGTGCAGTGTTGACTTTGTTAGTTTCATCGTGAAAAAGGGGCAATTATGCTTTTTATCTCACAAACGCATTTTTTCTCTTACAATTGCGAGTTTTTATTTCAGGATTCAGACTTTTCTTCTCAGAACTGTAAGTTCATATCTATCAGTTCTGAGTTGATGAGTTTACATCTCGCAATTCTGTTTTTGTTCCAGTCGCACACAGAAAAAGGTTTTGCGACTTTATCTGACAATTCAGACTTTTCTTCTCAGGACTGAAAACTTATATCTTGTCTTTTTCTCACCATAGGCTTTATGCACAGCTGCACTACTTCCTGAACTTTATTGTTGGGCAAACTGATTAATCCAGGTGTGTCTGACCTCAGTAGTCGCAACAACAATAATCAGGCACACCTGAATTAATCAGTTTGTCCAATAATGGCAGACAGGAAACAAAGGAGCTGGCTGAAGTTCAGGAAGTAGTGCAGCTGTGTATGAAGCATATTGCGAGACGAGTCTAGAACACAATTTTTACTTTTTTTTTTCTTTGCAATTCTGTTTTTTGTTGTTGTTTCCATCATGGGAAAAAAGTAATTGCAATTTTTCACAATTCTGCAAGAAGAAAAGTCTTAATTACCTTTTATGGTAAATGTTTTTTGAATTGCGAGTCACAATTTCCTTGTTATATTTAATTCAGAGGCGGAAACAAGCTTCCATGCATATCTATGCAGTGAATAGTGAAGGATACACAAAGAACCAGGCCGTGAAGAACATGCCGATGGCCAGCAGCACTATGGTGAGGTGGGGGAACACGGCCGGGTTCACCGGGCTGGTGTATCTCGTCATGGCTTCCAACTCCTGCACAGACAAACATTTACACTGATATCAGCACTGATTCATCTCAAGATGATCGGCATCACGTGATACAATCAAATAACAATAAAAACAACAACAAACACAAACATGACATAAAGAGGCTGGAAATAACAGGTTAGAGCTGATCTGGTTTCCCCCAATATGGATAACTAAACTAAAGAGTATCATTATTTCTCCAATATTTAAATTAAAAATTCTTAAAAAGAGGTGAGATTAACCTCTGACAAAACTGTCGGTGGATATACACCATATAATAAAACTGACAGACTTGCTAAATTAATAGTGCAACATCTCTTTCTGCATAACATCTATTACAAGTTAACATGAAGCCTACACACATACATATGTATGATTAAAACATGCATAAGATACTTTATATGACGTTTATATTTGTGTCTGTAGTAAAACATCAGCACTCCTGACTGACATCAGCGGCTAACTGCTAAAGCTAAATGCAATTTAACAAGACAAGAGCAATAAAAGGAAATACTAGATACGTTATTTGCAGTTTCGATTCATGACTGGACTCTCGGGGGGTTAAAAACAGAATTATTTGCTGTTAAATCATGAGTAATTTACCATCGTGTGACAGGTAAAGGATGAATCCGTCTCCGACCGGAAGAAGAGTAAGAAGAACAGCCACGTAAGTGAAGAGTGACCGGAAGAGGAGTGACTGACAGCGCCATACAAAATAAAAGTCCTCCCTCATAGATAGATAGATAGATAGATAGATAGATAGATAGATAGATAGATAGATAGATAGATAGATAGATATCTCAACACAAAATAAAAGTCCTCCCTATGGATAGATCCAGAGCCATTGAGTATATGTATCGGCTCTGAATAGATATGGCTCAATAAATGGCTTTGGATAGTTCTATCTCAACACAGAAGAAAAGTCCTCCCTGTTAAATAGATGTCAGTACATATCTCAACACAAAATAAAAGTCCTCCCCCATTCGTACAGGCCTGTCGCCAGGGAGGGGGCAATGCCCAATGCCGCCCCCTAAAATGTTTTTCTGTGCCCCCCTGAATATGTTATAGATAATATTCAGCAAATTTAATGACTTTTACACTTCCATGGGGTTTCCGCAGGATTTATCTCACAGGAACAGTAAGCTCTACAAACGGTAAGAATGCATAACATATTATCTTCAGAAATGATTCAGAAAATTAATTATTCAACGCATTATTACACAGATCGATTAAACTTGAAATATTATTATATTCATAAATGACTGTTAAAAAACATCCCAAAAGCCCAAAACACTCAAACCTTGCAAAGACGTACCTCATTAATTATTCAAATACAACAGCCAATGACAAGTCTCCAGCAGCAGACCTTTCAATATGTTATTTTTATGTCAATGGTTTTATTTATTCAAATTACAATATGCAGTTTGTGTGTAAGTAAATATATCATAAATCATGCAATTCATTTAGTTAATCATACAGTATTGTTTATACGTAATTCATTTGCGCAGGTGCGCAGTGCATGCGATCTCAGAATCAAATCGGCAGAATTGGCCAGGAATCAGGCCAGGAATCGGCACCCGCGAGGCTTCAACTTCCGGTCGATGGATTAGGATTACCCCTTTGGGTTTTGTAGGCCTACAGCAAAGCTAGCCATGGATATAAGAATGTGATTTAAAGATTCGTCTTTGACAAAGATGACTTTGACCAACAACACCGTGTGTGGAGTCGACTCTGGAGCTAATGAGACGGTAGGAATGGAGAATTTGCTTGCTCTGCTACATTGCTAATTTTTTATTGTTATACATTGCTTTTATTATTGTTGTGTTGTTGATGTAAACCGTCAGGTTTTGTGACTCATGATTGTGAAGTGTAGAGTCATAAATCAAATTGGTTTTGGCGTAGTTTTAGGTTGGACTTGTAATGATATTACGTTGATTGTGCCTGTTACTCAAGAAAGCCACTAGATGGCACTGTGTTGCGTATGTGACGAATAATGCAGATTGACAAAAATGCTGAATGTTGTGCTTGTTAGTATTTGAAGTTTTGAAATTATGAAATTCGGTACAAAACATGATTTTTTTTCCATAATATGTTGGGACACTAAAATTAGAGTTGGACTGTCCTGGGAAAAACGGGAATGTCTCACCCTACTACTAGCTAAATGTGGAAATGATTAAATAAACAGAGACATGAGATAATACGGGGAAGTATTTTATTTGAATAAAATAAGAAAAACAAGACTATTGTGGTCTATTTTAGTTATAGCATAACAATATGGGTTGTTGTTTTTGTCTGTCTCAGATCATTAAAAAAGTGTGCCCCCCTATGAAAATTGAATGCCCCCATTAGATGGATCGATATCTCAACACTAAATAAAAGTCCTCCCTGATAGATAGATAGATAGCTCAACACAAAATAAAAGTCCTCCCTCATTGATAGAAATCTCAACACAAAACAAAAGTCCTCCCTGATAGATAGCTCAACACCAAATAAAAGTCCTCCCTGATAGATAGATGTCTCAACACAAAATAAAAGTCCTCCCTCATTGATAGAAATCTCAACACAAAATAAAAGTCCTCCCTCATAGATAGATATCTCAACACAAAATAAAAGTTCTCCCTGATAGATAGATGTCTCAACACAAAATAAAAGTCCTCCCTATACCGTAGATAGATAAATATATAGATAAATGAGTCGTTTTATTGTGACTAACACAAGGAAGAATTTAAATTTAGTATCCAGGAAAAAAAAATATTTATTTAATTTATGCATCATGCTTGCATACATTGTATTATGACATCATCAGTACACATACATGTAAAAAAAAAGTGAGACTGAAATTATGCAGCTGAACTAAAAATGATGATTAAGTATCAATATACAACATGGCTTTCAGAAAGCTCAGATAAAGCGAAAGAAATGAGAAAATGTTCTGGGACATAAACACAATAGTGAATCAAGTTTTTAAAAATATTTTAGTTCTTACTGGGCTTTGAGCCATAAAGACAAACAAAACAAAACTGACAACTGAGAAAAATATAGTTTTTCTTCTCTGTCCTTTGGTGGTAAAATCAGTTCTAATTTTATACTAGTCATTGATGAACAAGAAATGTTTACCCAACTTAAGACAAGTTATTTAAAATGTTTAAAATGCAATGTTTTTAACCAAACATGTTATGATTAACAAAGCATAAAAGTAAGTAAAATTACATGTTATAAAAACTAATTTAATGAAGAGTAAAGAGAACAGAAATAAAGGATATGGTTGTACATAATAAAAGTTAAAACAAACAATAAAAACCAAACAGAATTTTCACAAAAACATTTAAAGGACGTTTTATATTTTACAGAGCATTTAAACAGTTTTAGATGTCACAGAAAACATTAGAAAAAAATATTTACAGTGCATAGTTTGGAAGTGCTTCCACAAGAGGCTGGTTTACTCAGGACAGAATATGTGATATTCCCTATGATTTTTCTTTTTTAAAATACCATATATTAGATTTTAAACTGTTTATACTCAGAATCAGTATCATCCATTAGTGTGGAATTATGGAAATAGTCATTTTAGTGCACAACAATTATCAGTCAACACTTTCCTGGTTCTCTTCATGATTTGACCATCATAATCACGTTACCCAGCCTTACAAAGACTACTTTATGGCTTTCCTTATTGCTTTCAAATATTCAAACAATATCTATAACATCAACATGTTACGTGTACAAGGATAATAAACAAACAAAAGACAAAAAGACTCCAAATAATGCGCTGAAATTCACACAGATCTGGATTACATGAAAGATCTGGTCTCTTTTTTAAAGACCATATATCTACTGGATTTTAATTAGTAATACTCAAAATATGGGACATTGTCTGAGAAATTCAATGCACAACAGTGATGCTCCAACTGTTTCAGACGAGTAACGTTCACATAAAACTACAAGAATATACTGCATATAAACTGTTCAAAGATCTATTTTGAACACAATCATTGGTTACGGCTCGTGTAGTATGCATAGCAGCAAACTAAAGTTAAATCAATGCATAAAGTAAAAAAAAGAAAGAACATATGGTGTAAAAGGAAGGATTAAGTACCATAGTAATAAGTGTTTCCTGACGGTTAAGGAGTGTGTGATCCAGTGTTTTTGCCACAGTGTTTGACTTACGACTGCTACTGGTTCCAGTCTATCCAGTTTTAAAGAGAAATCCAGTGACTTTAACTCACAAATCCAGTAGTAATGGTTCCTCTTTGAATTCGTTCTTGATATGAGATGATGTATTACTGCAGTAACTAGTCAACCATATTACATTTAGATACTTTTTCTACACTTTCCAGTGGACGTGACTGTAGAAACGAGGCTGTTAAACATGCCAACCCTGCCTGTTTATTCCTATTAAAATTAGTGTTCAACAGCAGTCATGGGAAGTTCACCAAACCGTGATTCGTGTCTCTTAATAATGAGCCAGTTGGTGCAGTTTAAGCCATTTCCAGTGTATAAATAGTCAACGAGCAGGAAAAATTAAAAGACTTTAAAAAGAATAGCTTTTTTGCGCATGCAGAGTCCGTTAAAGCCGACATTAAAATGCAAAAGCAATCGTTTCTAGCCAAGCGAGTTTGGTTTCATGCACTGTTGCATAATGTGGTGTATGCATGCCGTGCATTATAAATGGTGCTAGAGCAGCATCTCTTTTCCAACCAGGGAAAGCAAGTTATTGTTTGTAAAAACTTTAGATTTCGATCGTAAAACTATTAAAAATATAAACTAATGTTTTGAAAATGTGTTATTTGGCAAGTGACCATGTTATAAGCGGGTTAAAGGAGTAGTTCACTTTTAAAAAAAACTCTCCCCCGTGTCATCCAAGATTTGTCTCCATATAATGGACTTCAATGGGGTCCAAACGGTTCAGAGGTGCAAATGAGAGTTTCAGTGCAGCTTTAAACAACACCAGATGATGAATAAGGGTCTTATCTAGCGAAACAAGTGGCCATTTAATAAATAAATAACAAAGTTTACGTTTTATAAGCTCAAATGCGCGTCATGACAAAATGAACGAATCTTTTGAGAGTCATTTCGTTCGTTGAATGAACCAAATGACTGAGCGAGGGCGAGCATTTGAGCTTATAAAACTTAAACTTTGTTATTTATTTATTAAATGAGCGATCGTTTCTCTTGATAAGACCCTTATTCATCGTCTGGAATCATTTAAAACCCTTTGAACAGTTTGCACTGAAACTCTGATTTGGACCTTGAACCGTTTGGTCCCCATTGAAGTCCATTATATGGAGAAAATCCTGGAATGTTTTCATCAAAAACCTTAATTTCTTTTCGACTGAAGAAAGAAAGACATCTCCTCGTGTGTTTGCAATTAAGATATAAAGATGCATTTAAAAGTTAATGGCTAAACTTATCTTTACAAAAGTTCACAATATGTGGACAACACTGAATAAATACATGCGTCAGGTTAGATACTGATAATTAATCACTCAAACCCCTTTATCTAAACCTCTCTACATAACCGAGTCCTCCATGTCTGTAGTTTTTTAACACTTTTCACTCGTGTTTGTAGTTCTAACCGAATCCTCGTCCAGACGCGCTGATGGGTTTTATCAGCTGTTAGAGTGTGCGTCGGATTCTGACCGGATATAGTAGACCATCCGGGTCTCTTTGGTACACTCGTTTCCACACACTACGATTTGGGACGTACTAATTCTATTTCTGAATACTATTTAGGACGGACGGTGTGTGATTTGGGATGCAGCATCAGCACATTTCAGACAGACTGGAAAAAGAGGGGCTGCAATAATGTACAGTATGTGAAAAATGTGTTTTGAGCATTAAAGCAGGGTAACCTATTCTAATACACCCAATAAACGAAATAATGAACTTTTAAAACATCATATGGCCTCTTTAAAAAATCAAATAGGGTCGTTTTGTTGAAGCGCAGTTCATGGTGTAACCGTCGAGTTTACAGATAGACTGCAGAACTGTCTGTTTATATTATATCTTGGCAAATCAAAAGAAATGTATGTGTCTGTGTGCGAGTGTGTGTATATAAGTGATATGTCATTGAGGTTAAGGCTAAGTGAAAATAATATGCTCATTTTCCTTTCAACTTGTACAAATATGCGCAGAACAAACACAGATAACAGCCCGCCCAGATAAAACAGTCTTTGAATCTGGGGTGGCGAATACGAGCGGACACAGGAGAAGCTGAATGACACGAATCTTGACGCTCTTTAGCATTTGCTTTGAATCAGGAAGCTGTACTCAGAGCACTGGGAGGACACAGGGTCATCTTCACTGCTACATCCATTTTGACCCTGTTAACAGAGAGGTCACATGGTTAACTTGCCCATAACACTGAAGATCCTAAGCATGCATGATATATTTGAACTGGTTAGGACACACTGGAAGAGCATGAGATAAGCAGTCCACTCACTGAATGTGACACTCTGAAATGATAGGTGACCTCTTGAAAAGGCATAACAGGAAGTGACCACAGGTGGCTCGTCCCCTGTTAGAAAAAAAGCTTGCATGTGACAACCGAAGCATATTTAAGGAGTGACGTTCTCAGTTATTAAACGGAGCAGTTCAACTGCTTACACACATTTTCTAAACGTTTTTTCTCAAACAATTTTGCCGAAACTATAGTATAGCACTGATGAATTAGAGTGGCGTTTTGATAGGTTGTGTTTGAACAAGGAAATCAAGATACTTCCTGTTAGATTTTTCTAGGGCTGTCAACTTTAGTCGTTTAGTCGACTAATCAGTCGATGCCGTCTTGGTCGACTGACATTCTCATTGGTCGACCAGTCACATTTTTTTTTTACCAATAGAAATACATTTTCAATGATTTACTCCTTGATATTTATTCCTTTATTTATTATATTTTGTTTTTTTTTGTGTGTTGTTTTAAAACGCCTTGATGGCTAGATCGGCTGGACAAAAGTTAACCCATAGCTTTGTAAGTAAAGAAGAATACAGCCTGTATAAACGAGAGCTTTTGTTAAGATTTTGCATTATGTGTCAGATAGCAGTTATATATTTTGTAGCATTTGGTGTGATCAGGTGCACGATTCACCGTAGACCTAGGACAGAGCTCCTCTTTGCAGTTAAAAAAAATCACTTAATTTTCAAAGAATTGTATTTTTATAGTTTTAATTATTTTTGATGTTTTTTCGTTGTTGTTTTATAATTGCTCTGACAATTTTGTTTAAAAAATGTTTTATCAAAACATCATTTTTTTTCGTATGAATCGTTGCGCAGGACAAGACCTTGGTCTACTAAGGATTTCTTTAGTTGACTACAGCCCTAGATTTTTGTGTGTTACATAGAGAATTGTGTGTTGTGGTTGCAAGGCTGAATTAGTGTATGGTTTTGCAGATTTGGTGTGTGGTTCTGGTGTTTGAGTGTCAGGTTTCAGAAATTGTGTGATAAGTAAGGATTTTGTGTTAAGCAGTTGAAAAAACCTGTAAACTATGATCAATAATCTCACCGTTGTAAAAGTGCTCCTGCTCTAATGAGAAAGAAGCTTCTGGGTGATTTGAACAGAGACGCCCCCTGGTGGCTCCACACCGCCACACCCACACCACCTCAGAGGAGCTGAAAGGAGAACAGAGAGATCAGACGTGTGTGTGTGTGTGTGTGTTAGTATCTCTGATTCTAGCGTCAGAGGATAGAGACATTAGTGCCTGTGTCTGAGGACATCCATTGATCAATTACTGAAATATGACACACTTTAAAACACATCTTATCAGTGAGGAGTGATCTTATCTTATCATCTTATCAGTGATCTTTTCTTATGAAGCAAACCTCTTAATATTACTGGAGTAAAAGCTAAAGACCGTGTGTGTGTTTATACTCACATCATGTGCAGAGTTATATAAGACATAGATGAGTTTTTGTCTCCATTTAGAAACACGGTAAAGCTGCAAATGAATAAAACACATCAGTTCAGAGGCCTGAAAACATCAGTGCTGCTGGATTACAGGCCATTTGTGAGCCATTATAGTGATCTGAACACACACACACACACACACCTGCAGCTCTCAGGTGAGGAACAATCAAGCGTTTTGATCTCCTGATCCATCTCGAGGATGTGTAGTTTGCTCAGACAGGCTAGTGGATTTCCACCTGTGTATAAACACACACACACACACACACACACACACACACACATACTCTATATCAGTGTCAGTGTTTCTGAACTCCATGAAAGTTTTCTTCCGGAACAAACATGTCACAATATTCCTCAGTTGAAAGTTGAAACTGGAGGTTATGCGACAAATTTGTGACAGCACGGATTTGTGACTATCTAGATCATTTCTTTAATTATGCATTATAGTATAGTAGTTAAGCGAGTTACATTGTTGTATGGGAAATGCACCACTGAGTGTTACTGACAGACTGGGCAGAGAGGTGATGCAACAATATCAAATATGGAAAAATAATGTATTTTTCGAAACATTCAAGCATGAAAACCAATTCTAGTAGAACCAAAAATCAAAATCAAGATATTGAAAAAAGTATAATAATAGCTATATATGTGTGTGTGTGTGTACCGTGTGTGTTGACACTGCGCTGTCTCCGGGCGTGGGCTGTTGTCCCCCAGGCAAGCGTTTGGTCGCCCCGCTCAGCTCTGGAGGTTGAGGCGGCGCTTGGCTTTGCTGAGAAACAGAGGAGCCGACGTGTGACTCAGACGGTTCTTGTTCCGGCTGTCTTTATCCAGCGGCCAAGACTTTGCCTTCTTATTAATAGTGGCCGGGGTGGGAACGGCAGTGCTGGAGTCTGAGAGAGAGAAACGATATGATACTGAACGATAATGTATTTTCTTTTTCTATTTAATCCAACAAAAAGAGGAGCTTTCATTATCATTTGATGTGTCAGTTCACTGATTCATTTATTAAACTGATTCAATGATTTCAAACCCAAAATTTTCAACCCCGAACAAAAAGTAGAGGAAGACATTTAATAAGAAAAGTAGATCAACTTTAAATTCATGTTAATGTTTAAAGAGTCATTGGTAACACTTTACTTGAAGCCTTTACATGTAATACATTATTAAGGTATTGATAATGTATATTATAATCTATTGTTTTTTTTTTTTCAAATAATTTAAATGCATTAAATATTTGCAGATTTCCAAAAGTGTAACAATGAATAGGTAAGTATTATAACTTACATGAGATCATTCAATGCATTACATATAAAGGCTTCAAGGAGAGTTGAAACAAAAACTTTCATTCTGTCGAAATTTGTCATTTATGTCGTGATGTAGTTGTCATACCTGGAGTGGATTGGTTGTTGCCTGGCGACAGACTGATAGTGGCTGATTGGTTGGTTGTGGCAGGTGTTGGAGGGCAGCAGGGCGGGTGATTGGACGATGATGGGGATGTGGAGTCTATAAGCAGATAATGACTTTCTATAAAACTATTCATCAGAATATGCATACTGGAAAAAATACGACATGTGCATTATTTGTGTGAGTGTGTTTCTGGGACCTGGGGAGAGAGTGGATGTGGTCACTCTGGCAGGGGAAACGAAGCCTGGCAGAGCCGAACCCAGAGCAGAACGAGACCTGCTGAAACAGAGAGATATTATACCATCACATGAGCTCTCGTTAACCCCTTAACTCTCACTATATTACTGTTAAATCCTAATCTAGTCATGACAAACTATATATTGTTGGAAAGGTCTAAGACTACTAAATAGATATTTTGGCGCTGTTTTTTTCTTACAAATTATGAATGAACAGTAATATATGAATTTATGACAAGAATGCGACTCAAAAATTGACGTCATAACAGGAGTTTCTGACCTTTGTTACAAAAAGTCGACGCACACACTTTTAATAATTAAAACTTTGGTTTTTAGTGCCAAGTTCATAATAAAACATAATCTAGTATTTGTCAATAAAAAAAGATAAAATTATATTTTAAAAAGTAAGGTAAGATGTCCTCTAAAAAGTATATATATTATATATATATAAATATATATTTTTTAAATTATTATTATATCACATATTTTAGTAGCTAACATAAATTAGGTATCATTTAAAAGCTTATCGAACTTGGAATTCATCCTTTTTGAGATTGGTTTTGAGATTGGACGTTGCGTTACCATAGAAACATTTTTTTTATTAGGCCCCTCCCCTTTTGGGCATCATCTTTCCTAATTTATTATCAAAACCTTTTCTAATCTTGACAAAACACATATTGTCAGAAAGGTCTGAGTCTCAAGGTTCCATATTTAGTGACAGAAGTGATATTTGGATAAAAATGTGTTAATTTGTTATGGCAAAATGCATACAATTAAATTAAATGGAATTCAATGGCACCCGGTGGCTATTTTTGGTATTACGCCTAAACAAAATCTCATGGGAACTTCAATTTTAGTGATATCAACTTTAAAGTGGAACACAACTTGGTTAGATATATAGCTTTCATTTTATAGTAAAATATATTTTGTAAAATGTTTATTTTATATTAAAAAATATATATTAATAAAGTATATTTGATTTACTGTAAATTTAACTTCCATAACTTTTTCATACTTACATTTTTTGAAGTGCTTTCACTTCAGTAATAATCTGCCGATTGTTTTCTTTAAAACAAGACCAAACCTGGGTCTATATTCTAAAGCATTCTTGAATTACAACCAGTTAAGTTTGTATAGTGCATTTTAATGTCAATTATGTTATGTTTTCTCAAACTTCTCAATATGAACTCAAACATGTCTCATCAATTCTCCAAAGATCAAATGATTTGAGCTGCTGTCCACATTTTAATAGCTCCATACACTTAAAGAACTCCTAATTGATAATTTGACAGGAAAAGTCAAGTTTTTTAAAAGAAATGTTTATTTTTATTCAGCAAGAATGCATTAAAATGATCAAAAGACGTTTATAAAGATTTCTATTTCAAATAAATGCTTTTTAACAGAATATTAAACATATTTAAGGGGGAAATGTGTTGTAGTTTCCACTAAAATATGCAGCAAAACTGTTTTTAACATTAATAATAATAAGAAATGTTTCTTGAGCAGCAAACTTCAGTGATAAATTACATTTAAAAACATGGAAATCTTTCAGAGCTAGATGAGAAGATGAAGTGATAGAGGAACAGAGAGAAAGGAAGTGGACAGCATACCACAGACAGAAGGATGGACAGAATGTGACGGTTGTCGTGAGGAGAGGGCGTCCAAGAGACGAAAAGAAGGCAGTGAGACGCAGAGCTACAAGCCACACTGAGAGAAATTAGCAAGAGGAGATCAAACGAGAGTCATTGAGCATGATGTGTACATGTGAATGGATGCTTGTGTGTGAACATGTACATACCCCTCAGCATCATTAATGCTTCCATGGTGTTGAAGATTGAGCACATAGAGGATGGACATGGATATGACACTAAAGAACGAGACAGAGAGAGATGATAATAGAGACTCAGAATATTGATTCTAATGTTTTGGGTTGAATGATTTGCTCTCTGACCTGAAGGCCATTATGATGACCAGTGCCAGGATGGTGCCCTGTATGAACCTGTGACTCAGGCAGCTCTGCTCCGGGACGGGCCTCTGCAGACATAAAACCCACGTAAACATTTCTCTTCTTGAGCTTTGGTTAGGAGTGGCTGAAATGCAACTTTATGCACAATTGTCACTCTGCATGAAGAGGTTTTTCAGACTCTTAGACCAGCAGCTTTAAATAGTCTCTCTGTTTGCTGCTCAACAATGGCTTTTTTAATAGCTGCCCTTTAATACAATTATTTGTTTGACAGAAACTTCGCTAATAAGCCTTTATCTGACTGGGTTCTACTCACAAATCTTATGATAGTTCGATAATCACCGTTCAGGTTTCGTAAAACATTAGTAGTTTTCATGCTTTTGCAAGACATTGAGCAATATCTTCAGAAAGATCTTTCTTCCTCCACATATTACATGAGAACCGTGACTTTCTTAATAATGTGGAACAATATATTTAAGTAGGTTTTCCATTGACCTAAGTAGACCTGGCAAACTATTTAACAAACCTGTCTGAGATTGCCAATACCGATACAAATATTTTTTGGTTTTAAAATCCGATATTCCGATATATTGGCCGATATATATATATATTTTTTTCAGAATCGAAAAACAAAACATTAACAGATTTCCCTAACATTAGTTATTTGTAGTTATTTATGAGTTTTAACTAAAATAATATGATAATGCATTTTAAAAAGAAACTTGTTTCTTTTATTGTCTCAACAGAACAGACTGATGATAGTGGCATTAGCTAGCTTTATGGTTAGCTAGTCTATGATGAGCCATAATTTAGCAATGTCTGGCTCTAGTCTGGCTCTATTAGAAATAAAACAAAGAAACGCTTTAATTGGTATGTTTATTGTACTAAAATCCTACTGATTTGTCACTTTCGTAATAAGTTGGAAAACAATGTATGTATATTTTCAAAAGAGGTAGTCTGACTTTAATCATACCTTGCTTCCTGGCTTAGCTGTGTTTTTCTTGAGTGGACCACTTCCTGTTCTGCTAAAATAGCTTCCTGATTGGCTAGAAAAAAGGAGCAAATTTCTTCAGACTTGTTGACTTTGAATGAACTCAAATAGACTGTGAGTACACAGCTTCATAAAACACACACACACACACACACCTGACTGTGCCTCCACTGACAGAGCTCTTCATGCTGTCTAGCCGGCGCAGTTTGGCGAGTTTTCGGCTCCAGCGTTCGAGCTCGTCAGATACCGAGTCTCCAGATTATCAGTGAGTTTGCAGAGCTCCTTCACTGCTCCTACGTTCTCCATGAAGATCCGGTCCTGTAGCATCAAACACACACACATGAGAGGGAGGCAGAGAGACTGTGTGGGCATTTGTAGGAATGTGTGTGAGCGCTCGTACTTTATTGACCACCAGTAGATTAGGGATGGTCTCTCCGTTAGCACACACCACGTCTCCGCCCTCTTTCACAGCCTCCGGTAGAATCTGCTGGACCTCCTGAGCGATCACCCCTGATAACACACACACACACACACACGTTACAAACTGTATATTCTCTTCCCTTAAACTAACCCTACCCCTAAACCTACCCATCACACAAAACAAGCTGTTTCCTCATGGGGAAGTTTCTGTTAAGCACTAGTTTTACAGTCCAAAATTACTAAATAGTCATTATAACGAAATAACCCTTTATGAATAAATCTCACAAAGTAATGTCTGGGTCACATTTCATGATCAAAAAGGGAATATTGTTTAAGTACCGTTTGAATTACTAAAACTAAAACTGAAATAGAAAAGCTAAATAGAAATGTTTGAAAACTGATCAAATAAAAGCACATAATTAAATTACTGAAGCTAAAATTAAAAAATATAAAAATAAAAGTTAATTCAAAATATGAATTCTATAAAATTACAAATAATACTAAAATAACTGGTGTTTAAGTAACATTATGCCATGAAAATTTCTCATTACTCATTAATGATTTTGATTGTCCTGCAAATAAGTATAGTTTTTTAATGCATAGTATTTCCCCCAGCTGGGGACTGGAGCTGATCTGGGGACAGTACCGGTCTCAGCCGTGGTATCGATGCCCACTGTGGCTGCAAACTCAGGCTTATACTGATAATGCACCAGCCTCATCTGAGAAATACGCCTCAGGTTATCAGTGGTGTCCACCTGGAGAAAGAGAGAGAGCGATATTTGTGCACTTATATGAGCAAAAATAGCTACATTATTCCATTATCAAATGAAAAACATCATGAAAATAGTTTCAGGGCCAATAAAAAGGGTTATATTCCCCCACGTTGTGCCTTGTGTGTGAGATAGGCATGCACACACCTCCTTCACATTCTCCTTGGCTCTAATGTTTGGAAGGATGCATCGAGGGATCCCATGACCTTCACATTGCCATGGATAACCAGGGCCTTCGTCCGGCCGGTCCGTGTTGATGCCCCACTCGACCGTGATGATACACACAGTCTTGCATCTGCCCTCTCTGCCACAACACTTCACTGTCACTCTCAAACTGACCTGGATTAGATGCCTGAGAGAGAGAGAGAGAGAGAGAGAGAGAGAGAGAGAGAACTAAGTAATAGAGCAATAATTTATGTAATTGGCTGGGAAGGGAAGGTCTTGTGTTACTGCAAATTCAGCTGATTTTTAAATAAATGTACATATAAAACTCTGAATACACATTTAGCATATAATCAAGATTAAGGATGCACTGATACCAATATTGTAGTTGTTTTCATTAAAATGTTCAGAATACGCACCTCTGATTGCTGTTTGCACACTCATACACGAATGCGTCATTTGGTTTAAAACTAAATCATATACGTATGTAAAAAGATTAACTGTTGCATGATTTATGTATGAGTGCTCACTACATTAGTACAGGAAAACGTCATGTGATCACTGTACTGCTGAAAGTAACACAAGCTTGTAGAATAGATTTTTTAACAGGCATACACCGCAAAAAATTATTTTCATCTTCAATATTTTTGACTTATTTTCCATTACAAATATCTAAACATTCTTAAATTGTTGCCTTGTAGTTTTCACATTTGACATGTTTATGTGGGTCTCTTTCTGAGCTGTGTGTTTGGATATGTGTTACATGTTCTGTGTTCCTCTAGATCTGTCTGTCTGTCTGTCTGTCTGTCTGTCTGTTCTGTCTGTCTGTCTGTCTGTCTGTCTGTCTATCTATCCTACCTGTCTGTCTGTCTAAATCAAAATACTTAGATTAGACTTACAAGATTAAGTCTTGTTTTCTGAAGAATGTATACAATTAAATGACTTTTTGCTTTAATACAAGAAACAATATCTAACAATGGGATCAGAAAAATAAACTTAATTTAAAGGGTAAAGAAGTTTAGTTTTCTGATCTCATTGGCAGATATTTTTTTCTTGTTTTGTGTAGTCAGTTCATTTTGATCATGTTTTTTTTTAGAAAACAAGCAGTGTTATCTTATGTCATTTTTCTTCTCAATCTTGATTAAGAATGTTTAGATGTTTGTACTAGAAAAAACAAAAGTTTTTTTTTTTGCAGTGTAATTAAGTGTGAAAATTGACACCAATTCATTAATCAAATTAAACCAGTTAATATGGTTAATTTTCTTTTGGTTTCTCTATCTAATATTTGTAAAAATGGCAAATTAATTGAAAACATGTATCAGTAATCAGTATTGGCAAATACAAAAAAAACAAAGTATTGGTATCGTACTCTTTCTGGAAAAAGTGGTTTCAGTGCATTCCTAATAAAGATTTATAACCTATTATTCGAATTTTTATCTCTCAATAAGAATAAACAGTAAAATATGCCATTTAAAAAAAACAAATACACAAAAAAAACCATTGAAATAAAGAGGCAAGAAATCAAAAATAGATCATGGAGCATAAGAATTGAATCATTTGAGCACTGCAGATGATAGCAGTAATAGTGATTGGTCAGAGGCAGATATATGACACACAGAAAACAGGCTGTGATTGAGAGGAGGTCGTGTTAGACAGATCACATACCAAGACTGACAGCAGTTACCTGATCAATGATCCTCTCAGGAGACGTGAGCCGCCACCGTGAAGCCTCTGACTGTGACTCTGAGCCTGAAGAGCAACTACCAGCATGAAGTACCTAAACACAAACACAAACACAAATGTTTTTAATGAGGAATCAAAAGAGCTTTAGAAGACTTTTCAGTGCTATTTGACCTTACGGAATATCTATGCACACAGTATTTCGTGCCTCGCTGACAATTTTACGATCGTAATAAAACTGTATGTTTTTTTATGTATTAACTTTTTCCCTCCCATCGACATAATTTTAGCTAGAATAAAACATTTGGTTGCACTTTCTATGAAGCACATGCTTATCAATTATTAGCTATATTTATACTTGAGTATTACTATTCTATAAATATATTTATAAAGACTCACAGTATACTGCATTATAAGAACAGTTATAGTTACATTTATATATCATTTTTTATAATTACTTACAATTCATGCATTTGCTTTTTCAATGTGCATGATCATAATAAAATAAAAGTATTAATTAGTTACAATGACTTTTTAGTGATTCAGATTCATTTCTGTCAAATAAGTGAATGTATTGTTATTAATAGCCGTGTTGTGTTCTTATAAATATTAATTTTGAGTGATACCCTATGTACTATAGACTTTATAAACGCATCATTGATGGCTTTAATTAAAGTGATGGATGCAGTTTTCTCAAAGCAAATGTTAAGAAAATCATGAAGATGTGCTCTATACATTTTATGTAGTTTTTTTTTGTAAATCTAATATTATTAACAATAATTCTGTAGTAAAATAATGGGGGAAATACAGTAAATCAGAAAAAGTAAGTATTACTGTAATGGGGCTAAAATAAATTATAAGCATGGACTTCATAGAAAGTATTACCAAACTTTTTGTTGTTGTTTAAAAGCAGAGGGTTTGTTCTTTCTTTTGATATATTGAAGGTTCACATACAACAAAATATTCAGTGAAAATGATCACTTTTTTCAAAAAACGCTGGCAGGGAAAGAGTTCGATACTTTTGTCTGTGGTAATCAGATACAGGTGTTGTCAATAAACCTGTTTAGGTTTCTTTGTCATCTTTCATACCTCTGGTCAGGGTTCGGCTTGCCTTTCTTCCTCATGTTATTGGCCGTGGTCTCGCTGAAGTGGAGACGACCCACCGTCACCTTTGTAACCTGCTCTGGCGGCAGCGTCACTCTGTAAAACAAATGGCTAACATTTATGTTACGTGCCTCAAATCCACACGCTTAACAAGTGATATTTCACAGAAACTCCCACAACTGGTGTAAAAAGACTTACAACACTGGTTTAAAGGGTCTTTTGCTCCGGTCAGACTGCGACTGTTCCACATTAATGGACTGATTCATTGCTTCCAACTGGAAGAGACGTAGAATAAACACACGCTACATTACGCAAGAGTTTATGAACATCGAGTAGCCGTTGGTGTGACTGGTTTTCTGGTTGTTTGACTCACCTTTGACCCCATTTGAGTTTCATGTAAAAACATTCGATGGGCTGCAGCCCCTCACTGGTCTTCACGTATTTGGGATCTCCTGGCATTCCTATGTACACGGTGACCTGGAAGTGGTTCTTCTTCTGACACACAAATGCATCTGTCAGCCAAGGAGAAGTTGAAACCCTTATCTGTGCGTCTCACCTGTAGGTAGTGCATCTGGACTGGAGAGGCAGAAGAGAACAACATGAGAAGGTGTAAAACTTAAAATTGAATGTGTGTATCATAAATATTTACAAGATAAGCTAATTTTTTGTTTATCATTGTACTTAAAATCATGCCCTTTTTCCATGTATCTTTCTCTCTGTTTGTCCTCATTCCTCTCTCTGTAAGCCAGACCTTGCTCTTGCTCCACTCTCACACACAGCTCACCTCATAGGAATTCCTGGCTGGCCACCATTCATCTCTCTCTTTCATTCTTCTAGTACAGCCTGATACCTCCCTATACCCCATTAAATCCCCAACACACACTTCTGCCCTCAGTGTATTTCTCATTCCTCTGTCATAGAATCTGAGTGAGAGGTGTGTAGGATTAGAGCAGCACCCACAGTTCTTTCCCATTGGCAGTCCAGTAACATAGTCCATTTGTTCTGCTGGTGGCCTGCCACTTATGCACCTGATAGTTTGATATCAGGGTACCAGTTCCTGCATCTGCATTAAACTGGTGAAAGCATGAATGCACAAACATCATAAAGTGCTGAAAATGCAACCTGGTTGTGTACCTGTGTGTGTGTGTGTGTGTGTGTGTGTGTACCTGGCTCTTGTCTTGATGATGCCTGTGAGAATTGGGAGTCTGAGAGTGCCGTTGGAGAGACTTGAATGTTTCTCTCTTTGTCACATGTACAGGAATCCTACTAGGAGAACACAAAGCATGCATTTGTTGATGTGGCAGAATTTCCACCTTTGACACTGCTGGTGCATCTTACCTTTACCAAAATGGTTTATAATTAAATTAAATTAAATTAAATTAAATGTAAATTAAATTAAATTAAATTAAATTAAATTAAATTAATTAATTAAATTAAATTAAATTAAATTAAATTAAAATTAAAAATTAAGAATTTAAAAATTAAAATTAAAATTAAAAATTAAAAATTATTAAAATTATTAAAAATTAAATTAAAAATTAAATTAAATTAAAATACAAATTAAATTAAATTAAAATTAAATTACAAATTAAATTAATAATTAAAATACAATAAAATTAATATAGAAATAGAATAAAATATAAAAGAAAATTAAATTAAACAGCTGGCTGGGCTCACTAATGACATACAAAGCATTTTAATGAATAAATTAATATATTGAAAAAGTCTAACTCATAAATAGTAACTTACTCTAACTCTAAATTAAAATGCTAAAAAAAGACTTAAAAATTAAGATACAAATTATTTTTTAGACTGCAACAGTACTGCCTGAATGTGACATTAAAATTATTTTTTCTTTTTATTCATTTTAATAACTTGGAAATAACGCAAAATTGTAGTAAAATAACATATTTAAAATGTATTAAAAGTTTAGCTCATTAAAGTTTACTCATGGTCTATAAAAATCAATCTCTGAACTGATAAAATTAAAATGTTCCTTAGATTCTTTCTTACTCTGGTCCTTGTGGATGTTGCAGGAGTTGCATGAAGCATCTGACTTGTTCTAATGTCTCGGCCGCTGGTTGGACCGAATCGGATACTGCGAGATCATGGGGCTCTGGCTTAAGGTACATGTCCCGGGTGCATGCTGGGATAGAGGGGGTGTGTTGGGAGAGGTGGAGGACTAGTCATGTGACACATGTTTTCGGGCGTCATTGTCCTGAGCATGTGCGAATCTGGGAAGGAAAAGAAAAAGCAGACAATATTTTTTCTATATTCCTTAAAAAGCAAGTTCTTCTTCATCACCCTCTGCACCACGCCAATAGTCAACTTCTTTATTAATAAGCACAAAAAAATTAACAAATGAAAATGTGTTAAATAATTGTTTTTATGCCCACATTAAATTATGTTTAAAACTAATAGAATAACTAAACAACTTTCTGTTAATGTTCTTTTGTAAATTTAATAGCATTCTTGATCATTTCCCAGCACTGAAATGGTTCGATTAACATTAAATCACTGAGGTGGATTGAGCTTACCGTTGGCTTGCTGCGGTGAATACGGCTCTGAGCTGGAGTCTGGGGGACTCGGGTAGCGTTCTGCAAAAATAATAACATTAAATACAATTTATGTACATTAAACACCCAACAACATCAGTGGGTCAGCTGAGATTTTGGGAGGATGCATGTTTCTTTTTCTTGTTTTAGGTGAAAAATTCATCCTCACCTCTTCAATGCATGTATCATTTATATATTTTTATAATCCAGCAAGTGAAAATGGTGCATCTGATCACTAGCAGCATCCTCAAGACACACGACGATTCGAGCAGTCATTCAAAAACGGGGGCAGGATCGACACCACGCTGAAGTTGAACAATTAAAAGTGATGCCTTTGCATTGCATGCACCACTAAAACATTCAAGCACTGTAGTGAATCAGTTCTTGTTTTAATTGGAAACCCATCAAAAAGCTCACTAATGACATAACTGCTGCCTCCTTTTGGGCAAACATTATAAAGAGCTTTACTGATTGCACAATTCCTCACAGGATATCAGGCCTGACCCATTCATCTAATGCCTCGGCGCTTGTTCCCAGTTCACTCCTATCGACTTACTCAGCCTTTAGTAAGAAACTAAGTATACTTTAGGTTTTACAGAGTCTTACGCAGATTTAGGGCTGCACGTTTTTTTCTTAAAAATTTGTACGTTCACATACAAATCACTGTTATATTAATATTTGGTGGACAGCAATGAAGTATTTTGACTTAGTTACTTTACTTAAGTACATTTTTTAAGTAATTGTACTTTATTTTTTAGAGACTTTTACTTTAATACATTCCACAGCGTATATATGTACATATTTATGTCATTTTTGCTCCTCTCTGTTCGGTCTCTCTCTTACCCGGGCCGCGTACTGTCCGTGGTGGTCCGCTTTGACGTGTTGGGGTGTCTGGCTCTGCTGTTGCCCCAGGCAGGGGTAGTTGTGTTGAGGTGGCCCAGCGGTGGTGGAGGTGGATAGGGGTTCTGGCAGGACTGGGACAGAGACGGGACGGTGCCCTGGCGCAGGGGGATGGGGGGGCTGACGCCACACCCTAACCCCCCTGAAGAGGATGCCCCGGCCTGGGCGAGGGATACTGGGGTCCTGGGGTGCTGTGGACCTCTGTGAAACAACTAGAGGAAGAAAACCCAAATCACCCGCTGATGGCCAATATGACTCATTATTATCAAAATAACTACATCATCATGACAAATTTAGGGACCCTATTCATACACCCGGCGCGATGCAGCGCCAAGCGCGACACAAGTGTGTTTTGCTAACTTCAGCCCGACGCAGTTATCATTTTCACGTCCTGCGTCACATTGTTTAACCCTCTGGGGTTGTTCGTTTAACAGTCACACTTGGGGTGTTCAAATGGACCCAAAGGGCAGGATTCATATTTAAAAAAAAAAAATCATAATTTTTTTTACTTGTTTTTTATGCATTTTTTTCTTTTCTTTTTTGGTGTTTTGAGAATTTTATGATTTATAATTAATATTTATGCAATAATATATGACCTATTTTTTCCAATTGAACATAATAGACATTTTTTATTTTCATTTTTTTTTTATTTTTCTTATCAAAGCTCTATTACATTTTAGAGTGAAGCCTAGGCCTCATGAAAGCAATTTTTGAAAAAAGATAGATGTCATCTGGTAGACACACTGATCATTTTTATCACGCAATAGCACATTTTAACCACTATAGTGGATTTACAGTACAGCTCTCTGGAGAAAGGCTTGGGGATTCTAGTGATTTTTGCAAATATATACCAATTTTTTTTTAGGTTGTTGATTTTTAAAATATAAAAACATATTGTGTGTGTGTGGCTGTGTCTGTTTTGCACTCTTGATGTTTTATAGATTCTCAAAGACTATTTTTGTCTTGTTTTTTGTTTGTTTGGTTGGTTTAGATGGTAATTTGAAGTGCCAGTTTTAATTTATTATACAATCAAATCTGAACATTGCATTGGAAAGAGAACAAATGGAAAGCATTTTGTTACCCAATGTTTAATTCTAACTTATTCTAACTTAATAAAAATGCAATTCTTTCAGTTTTCATATTTTTGACAATTTCACATTCATTTCCTATGGGGGTCCATTTGAACCCGAACAGTCCTGAGTGACTATTTTTTACAACCACTTAGACTGTTCACATCCTGTCCCCAATTTTTTTGGGTGTTCATATACCAAATACCAACAAAGTCACCTAATTTCGGACCATTCCGAAGAAGCTGTGATTTTTAACAATATTATTATTTGAATGCTTCGGATCCATTTGGGCCGAACAACCCAGAGGGTTAAATAGCAAATGCATTTGCGTTCATGTGTGCGTCCATGGGCTGCTGGTCTGAGAACGAGGTGTGTTCAGACTAGGGATGCAAACGGTTAATCGATTATCGATTAATTGTTGACAAGAATTTACTAGATTAAATTAAATTAATTGTCGGCTAATTGAACATTGCGAACGTGAGTCATGTCTCTTACATGTCAGTGCTGTCGTCCTCTTTGCTGATGTATTCCTCCCAGGATACTGGTGTCAATGTTTGTTGGCTCCAAAGAGCTGTTAATATCATGACCTGCAAGGGAAATAGAGAGAGAGACAGAAAAAGGTAGAAGAGAGTGAGAGAGGAGGATGAGTATCGTGTTCCTACGCACTGTTTCTACAGTGATAAAATAACAGTTTCACAACATCTCTGATGGCTTCATGATTCATGTGGCTTGTTGCAACATTTCTGATTTGCTTGTTTAAGACCCAGATTGATGTTCAAACTGGGGATCACAGATGAGGTCAATGAAAACATAAATGTCTTGCAGGTTATAGACACAACATGAGCTAGAGGGTCACTTTCAAAGAAAATCATTTTCTTTAATTCTTCATCCACAAAGTAGCTCTTCTCTTTTCCAATCCTTGCCGCTCGCATCCTCCCCCCTTCTGCACTTCTTTACCAAATCTCTCCAAATCTGCACCACATGACTCGTCTGCAACACCTGCAAAACGTCACTCTGACCCGGGCCGATTGACCCTGCTCGCTAAGCCAAACAAAGCATCTTTTCTTGCTCAATCTATGTTTCTCTTTATGCAGTTTACCAGTGTTATTTCATCAAAAAAGTGCATATTCTTGGGTTAAAAATTTTTTAATTCAACAAATATCATGATATTCATCATTATGAATATGAATATTTGTATGAATATGAACCCATATGAATGTTATTTAACTTAAAAAAAAATCTTATGTATTTTAAAAGTATTGTTGTAAAAAATAATAAAATAACTTGCAAATACATAAAATAATAAATAAAAGTTATTTTATCGTTAGGGCCAATATAAATGTAAAAATTTCTTTGGGAAAAATAAAACATTAAAATAATAATAAAAAAAAAAAATAAGTGAGATCATAAAAAAAATAATGTTCTAATGGTCTAAAAATTAAATAAAATGTGAATCCTGATTTGTCACACAATTAACAACAAAAAGGCTGAGGTGATAAAAAAAACTAAAAGAAATGATGCTAAGTTACCACATTATACATACATATATATATATATATATATATATATATATATATATATATATATATATATATATATATATATATATATATATATATATATATATATATATATATATATGAAGAGTTCAGATGCAAAAGCTCAAATGCCATTGATATTTTCTTCTAAAATGATCATTTTATCAAGCTTGTATATTTATGTTCAGTAATTTCACTTAAATGGCAATGAAGATTACCTATTAATTGTCATTTAAGTGAAATTACTGAACTTAAATACAAGCTATATAAAATGGTAATTTAAAGAAATATAATGGCATTTGGCTTTGATGTGAACCTGTATATATATGTTGTGTATATATATATATATATATATATATATATATATATATATATACATATATATATACATATATATGTGTGTGTGTGTTCCTTATACAATCATATAAATGATAACCTAAAATCTTGATGTTAAAAAATAAAGTTCATGTCATATATTCAGTGCAAGTTTCAACAACAAATACAGAATTACACAAAGAAAGCAAGTTAAAGTTATAGCAGAGGATGAAGCGAATGAGGGGTCAGGTGGAGGTATAGTCGAGTATGAAGAGTCCCCTACTACACCCCTGATCTCTCTCTCTCTCTTTGATAGATTAGGCCACTAACGAAGCCGGAATGTGAAGAATTTGTGTGTTAGTGTTGGGAAAACTCTCTGGTCCATCAGCCTCCCACAGCCTGAGAGGGATCACATCTCGCCTCCGTGGATGACCCAAACACATCATCACACTGAAAACCAACACATCCCGACAACTGTGACCAAGAACATCATGGACAGGTTTGACACCTCATGGATCATTTCTGTAGATTCTCAAAAGAAAGAAAGAACGTGCTTTACAAAATAAAATCCAAAACGAATGAAACTGCTAACTAAAAAACAACACTGATGTAATGTTTGGAGTCCTGCGACTGGGGTCTCCGCTCGGACAGTTTTATGAGTGTGCCAGCAGGGCAAATAGGAACGGATGATTTTACTAAATAAGATCCAGATGTTTCCATCCTCCTGCTGTAAATCTGCCCGGCCAGCGCTGATAACGGCTGCGAGATTGACTGACAGGAACGAGAGAGGGGAGAAGAGCGAGAGAGCGATGTTGAAAAAGAGAGAATGAGATGATTTTAACAAACCTATGTTTAACGTTTTAGACATTTATCATATCGAGCCATATCGATGTGTATGCATGTGCACAAAAAACATGGCACTATTTTCCGTTACACTGAAATAATCGTCACATTCAATTAAAATCACAAGCTCACTCAATAATGCATGTGTTGACATTTGTTCAGACATATGCTCGTTTTAAATCTTGTAAACAACACTTAATCAGCTCAAAACTAATCTTAAGACATATATGTTGGCTGATCAAGAAGTATTTAGCATGATTCTGAACTAAAGCATTTGCCATCACTGAAAGGGCCAAGAGATCTCATTAATCACAGTCAGCAATATGTCATACATCCCCTCCTCCCTGTCTCCCTTATATCTCTCTCCCTCTATCTCTCTTTACCTCCCTCTGCAACGTACACACACACATGCCCTGTTTCTCTACATCTCCTGCTCATTTTCTATGTGAAAACGATCATTGTATCATGCGGATGGCAAGCCGTTTTAACTTTTAATCATATCCAGGATATTAATTATTGATATCAACAATTCAATTTTTACTAGTTAATAGTTATTGATATCAGGGAATTGGATTTCTTCTAGTAAAAATTGTCATTCCTGATATCAACAATTCAATTTTAACTTGTAAAAACTATCATTCTTGATATTAACAATTTATATCCTGGGGAATTGGCAATAGGCAAGCTGTTTTAACTTTTGAATCATTCGCAGGATATGAATTCTTGATATCAACAACTACATTTTCACTAGTTAAAATGATAATTCTTGAATTTGAACTAGTAAAAATTATAATTGTTGATATTTGTAATTGTATTCTCTAGTGAAATGTCACCATAGGCTGCCATTCAAAATCAGTTGTTGGTATCAAGAATTGATTTCTTACTAGTTTCTTACTAGTACCAATTTCACATATCAGAAATACAATTCTTACTAGTAAAAACCTTTATTTTTGATATCAAATCCAATTGTTACTTAGATGTGAATGTTTATTCTTGATTTAAACAATTGAATTGCTACTAGTAACAATGTTCATTTTTGATATTAATAATTAAATTTATACTAGTGACAATGTTCATTTCTGATATCATGAATGTGATTGTTACTAGAAATAATTTTCAGATATCAGAAATGAAAATTTGTACTAGTATTGCAATTAAATTGTTGATATCGAAGAATAGACATTTCAACTAGTGACAATTTAATTATTGATATCAGGAATTTACATTTTTACTAGTAACAATGCAATTATTGATATCAAAAATGATATTTCTACTAGTAAAAAAATCAATTCTTGATATCAACAATTGATTTTGAATGGCAGCCTGTGGTGAAATTTCACTAGTGAAAATACAATTACAGATATCAGCAATTAAATCCTTGAAATCAAAGAATGTAATTGTTAAATATAAGAATTGAAATGTTGATGTCAAGAATTCATATCCTGGAAATGAATAAAAGTTAAAACGGCTTGCCACAATGCGAGTTCTTATGCATGTTAATCATTAAGTCCTAATTCACACCAGAGTAAAGTATGATAAGAGCGAAGTCCACAACATTATCAAATGGTAAACACTACCCAGAATCCCTGGGTTCCTTAAAAGACAAAAACACACACACACAGCATCACAGTGATCAATACAGCATTCATTTGAGTATCCACACAGTTAGAGAGGAAAACATTTGTCTTAGTTAAACAATCATTGACATGATGAAGAGAACTGTAAATTCAATCGTGTACCAGACAAAACACACATAGCTATCTGTCAATCTAACAAAAGTAAGGTTTCTATTGGACAGTGTTTCAGCAATCAAGCTGTTTAACCATGTTGTCAATGTGTAGGCCAACCGCTAACATGATGCTATTGAGTTTTTGAGTGTTTTTAACCATTGCTAGGTGGCCGCTCACTGGCTTAACCCTTAACTATCTAAATTTACTTCACTATTTACTATTAAATCCTAATCTAGTCATTGACAAACAATATATCGTTGGAAAGGTCTAAGACTCCTAAATAGATATTTTAGCATGGTTTCTTTCTTACAAATTATGAATGAACAGTAATATATGAATTTATGACAAGAGTGCGCCTAAAAAAAATCGACGTCATTACAGGAGTTTCTGACCTTCGTCACAAAAAGTCGACGCACACACTTTAATAACTTTCAAACTTTGTTTTTTAGTGCTAAAAGTTCATAATAAAACATAATTAGTATTTGTCAATAAAAAAGATAAAATTATATTTTAAAAAGTAAGGTAAAAAGTCCTCTAAAAAGTATAATATATTATATATATAATATATTTTTTTTATTATTATATCACATATTTTAGTAGTTATCATAAATTAGGTGTCATTTGAAAGCTTACGAACTCAGAATTCATCCCGTGAAAACTGTTTTGAAATTGGATGTTGCGTTACCATAGAAACGGTATTTTTTTCATTAGGCCCCTCCCCTATTGGGCATCATCTTTCATAATTTATTATCAAAACCTTTTCTAATCTTGACAAAACACATATTGTCAGAAAGGTCTGAGTCTCAAGGTTCCATATTCAGTGACAGAAGTGATATTTGGATAGAAATTTATTAATTTGTTATGGCAGAATGCATACAATCAAATTCAATGGAATTCAATGGCACCCGGTGGCTATTTTTGTTATAACGCCTAAACAAATCTCATGGGACCTTCAAAATTTGTGATATCAACTTTAAATTTGGAACACAACTTGGTTAGATATATAGCTTTCATTTTATAGTAATTTTATAGTAAAAAATATTTAGTAAAATATTTATTTTATATTAAAAAAATATATTAATAAATTATATTTGATTTACTGTAAATTATAACTTCCATAACTTTTTCATACTTTACATTTTTTAAGTGCTTTCACTTCAGTAATAATCTGCTGATTGTTTTCTTTAAAACAAGACCAAACTTGGGTCTATATTCCAAAGCATTCTTGAATTACAACCATTTAAGTTTGTGCAGTGAATTTTAATGTCAATTATCAAAAGGGGAGATGACAGGTAAGGGGTTAAAGGATCCACCCCCAAATATCTATGATATTAAATGGTTTGGGTTCCTGAAGTCTGTAGTCAAAAACGCACTCAATCATTCATGTCTTCAGCACAAATAATGAAGAGCGAGTTACATGCTAAAGGGTTAGGAGTTTGTTCTTTCAGCAAACTACACTAATAATCTGTTCTGTATGAATACAAAACATCATTTCCATTGATTTCCACAGAAACACACACATTCATATATTCCACGCATGCACGCACACATAGAGACTACTGAACAAATGCATGCTGTCTGGCAATGTGAGTACTGGTAAGAAGTAACGACAAGATAAATAGGGTGTGAGAGACACAGGAAGAGAGAAAAAGAGAGACGGTACCTGCTCGAAGCCACAGCATTTTGTTTCAGGATAGACACAACCTACAAAACTGAAGATGTGTATGTGACCCAGTGCGTCTCTCATCATCCGTTTAAACAACATACACCTTTCCATCTCGGAGCTCAGCTGGCGGGTACAGGGTTACGTGAACGTGTGTGTGTGTGTGTGTTGTAATGCAGGATTAGGTCTCAGTCATGAGACAGAGCTGTACCAGGCCACCACACACAGTTCTCGTCGCCCACCAGCACTGAACGCACCGGCCGACCTGAGCTGCTTACCTTCACCAACACCGAGAGGAGACGAGAGAGGTGAAGAGCAGTGAATGCTGTCAGCGGAGGCAATGCAATCGTCAGGTAACAATAACGAATTCAATGCATGAGACATTTAACACATTAACAGTCCCACATGCATCAACATTGTCCCAAATTTTAACCCCAGCGCCCCAGTTTAATCCCCTCTAACATGCCGAGTCACTAGCCAGATTATCAGATCAGAGTTTAAACGTCCCTTTTTCAACAAATGAAAAGATCTCAGTGGCTGAACCTCTAGCGCCATGGAAAAAGAAATACGATTTTATCCATGTGTGGATATAATGAGTTGTCCTTGAGAGCTCCACAAAAAAAAAACAAGGATTCATGATTCATGAGCAAATGACTCTTATGAGCTTTTGATTCATTCAGAAAGATCACACCGGCTGCATCTGAAATCTAACATATAGGCGAAAAACAGTATGTGACTAAAGTTGTATGTCCGAATTCACAGTCCTAGGTAAATACTACAGAAAAAAACAATGTAATTTACATGAAAAAAGTTAGTTCAGGCAAGAATTTAAAAAAATTGTACCATAAATTCTATAGTAAGAACTCAATTCAATTGTGTAAAAATGAAAGCGTAAATATCAACATTATAAAATTAAGTAAAAATACTCAACTTTTCTGATACTGGTGTTCCCATCATGCACTGGGCCATGAATAATTAATGAGGTTGATTTTTCACTGTTTTCAGCTGTATTTACACTATTTTGTCATTACTTTTGTTGTTAGGATTAATAATTTGCCATTTTGTACATTTGAGTTAATTTCTAAAATGACATTCAAACACAAAAACGATCTATCAAATGTCACCGTCATTGTGTATTTTCTACCATGTATTGAGGTCTGTGTTCACACATTCTGTCAAAAGTGAAGACATGATGAAACACACTGCAAGTATTGAATACTTAAACATTTCTGAGTAAATCATATATTTAAAATGTGTGGTCTAATTCAATGTTATAATGTTGTACTAAGAAAAATGCAATATTACTTAATCTTTAATTAGCTAAATAAAAATTACTAAATTTCTTATGTAACTTTCACTTAACTTAGTTAAGTATAGTTTACTTAATTATATGTGTGAAATTTTAATACTCAAAATATATCAAAAAAATTTGATTTTTTTTTTTTTTAAATACTCAAAAAATATCAGTGCAAAAACTTGCCTTGAAAAAATTAAGTACATTTTACTTATTGTTTTTTACAGTGATGCTCCCGGACCTGAGATTCTGAAGAGCGTATATGTTGGACACTTCCCATGAGGCCACGGGAGAGGATTTGTGAATAGTGACGCAACTGACGCTGGTAGGTCACATGGTAATGACTTTTTTAGCGATCATGAAGTTATTGCTTATTCAGAATTAGAGAGTATGCAATTTTGGACCCAGCCAAACTCAAAGTTTGAATCAATCTGATCAATCTTTTACTGAATGAGGTAAGGTTAAAAAGAGACTCACTTAAACTGCAAGTTACTTTTGTTACTTTTAGTAAAGAAACAGAAATATATAAATATTAGATAAATTACAAAAAATCAAATAATGTGGGAATCGGATCACTTTCACCTGAAACGTAGAAAGTGTGTAATTTTTGGTTTGTTGTAATGGAACGGGCATGTGAATGTTACAGGCCTGGCTGCTCAAACACAATGCATTCCAGTGACAGCAATACACTGTTACATGAGAGAACCACGCGCAAACGGCCAAACCTTTCCCTCCATCAAACATCAGCCCCAGGAACCATCTGTACCCACACACAGATCCATGACTAAATGTGACCTAACCTGCCTGAATATTCCCACAAACGTCAAGAAGTGCATGACTGATATTTTTAGAACATCCCACAGGAAAGAGTTTTTCTGTCGATTATCTTTATAATCATTAAATATTACGTATTAGCAACACATATACAATAAGCGCATTTAGCCCAGAACACAGCATTGTTTTGGATGCTGACCACGTTAGGGTTCAGGTTCAGCCTATTACACTAACCCTAACCCTGAACCCTAACCTCTAACCCCGACCACCCTTAACCCTAAAGCTGACCAAGCAGGTTGTGAACATATCTCTATGCCTTTAGGTTCGGTGTTAAAATGCCATTGTGAACGCTCAGCGAACAGGACTAAATGTTTTTTAACATTTAAACTAACATTAACATTATGACTAAATGTCATCCTTTGATATCTTGGCAAATCTGACAGAGTTTGAGACACTGTCACACTTGTCTAAAGCTGGCGAGTACATTTGAGAAGAAACAAAGTAAACAAACAGTCCTGATAAACGTCTTCTCGTCGATAAAAATGGCTCGTCGATTGAAGGTGTTGAAAGGGACTCTGGGAAACGGTTCATGGCTTCTATTCTTTTGGTTCTGAAATGAGGATATTTTTCTAAACATCTCTGGCACCGAAACCCCTTGTGGTATAAAAGCGTGATTGAGTGTAGCCGTAAGCTGCTTATGAGAGGTACGCTTGCCCCTCTCTCTAATGCACTGGATCATTCCTGGCATACCTACAAGACTGTTAAAAAACAGAATGAGGTGCCAGTAATGTTTCTTTCTCTCGACGCGTCTCTTTTTCCACTATCGCTGCCTCATTCCGGACTCCATTAGTGTGACAGTGTGCAGACAGGGGCGGAGGAGAGATAACAGACATAGACGCACACAGATGGATGCACACACACACACTCATACATGCTGTGGGTGGGTGAGGTGAGGGCAGGGCACAGGTCATACAAACACACATGCTAACATGCACAAGCAGAAACGCACATGTATCAGTTTTGGTACACTAGCACACATTAAGCTCTCAGGCACTGTGTATTACAGAGCTGATTGGTCGAAACACCAGCGAAGGAGTTGATGTTTGGAGCGCAACCCATCCGTGAGATCCATAACACAAAACTCACCTCTTTGCCACCCAAGCCGATGACTGCCAGCAAAGTTTTACTTTAAAGGTGCATTGTGTAATATTTCAGGAGGCAAAAATGACAAAATCATATACATAACTATGTTTTCAGTGGTGTTGCTACATATGATGGTATTTTGACCAGCTGGGAACTCGTGAAGAGCTTTATAATATGTGTAAACGGGTTAAAACACCGTCACTAACACAGATCTGCTGTGATCCTGTACTGATCTGTGATGGGAAACAGACATTGTGACAATGGGATCCATTCTGTCCTTTTAAAGGAGTAGTTCACAAAAACTTTTGCTGATAATTTACTCACCCCGTGTCATCCAAGATGTCCATGTCTTTCTTTCTTCAGTTGAAAAGAAATTAAGGTTTTTGATGAAAACATTCCAGGATTTTTCTCCATATAATGGACTTCAATGGGATCCAAACGGTTCAAGGTCCAAATGAGAGTTTTCAGTGCAGCTTCAAAGGGCTTTAAACGACACCAGACGATGAATAAGGGTCTTATCTAGCGAAACGAGCGCTCATTTAATACAATAAATACACAAAGTTTAAGTTTTATAAGCTTAAATGCTCGCCTTGCTCTGTTCTGTGATGCGCATTCGTGACTCTTCTGTTCAAACTCGTTCATCAAAATGAACAAATCTTTTTTGAGTCATGATCCTCGATAAGACCCTTATTCATCGTCTGGTGTCGTTTAAAGCCCTTTGAAGCTGCACTGAAACTCTCATTTGGACCTTGAACCTTTTGGTCCCCATTGAAATCCATTATATGGAGAAAATCCTGGAATGTTTTCATCAAAAACCTTCATTTACTTTTCCACTGAAGAAAGAAAGACATGGACATCTTGGATGAAGCACGAGGTAAGTGAGTTATCAGCAAAAGTTTTTTTAAGTGACCTACTTCCTTTAAGGGTTGCATATTGTGATGTCCTGTTTGTGTTTTCGTTTACAGTCTTTGGTACGTGTTGTGTTTAAATCCGCACAGAGTTTGTTTAGAATCGGAGCGGAGACTCATCTTTTCAGCGCCTCTGTCCGTGTGTTTGATGCTCCAGTGTTTAGATGGCAGGGTTCACACTTATTCAGAAGAACCAATCGAACTAGGGTTCGTTTTAATCCAAACAAACATGCAAAGTGTGAACACACCCTAAACCTCAATACAAAAGTCTAATATTTCAATATAAACATTTTCTCATAAGAATTCGCCTAAGACTTAAAGGATGTGAAATGTGCCTATTTTCTCCTAGGAATTGTCTAGAGAAACATCCAAGACAAAATTTGAGTGAAGCTCTATTGCATTGTTTAAATTTCGATAAGAGCGACCTCTGAGCAATAAAATGTTCCTCTTGGACAGCTGAGGGTCAAATCAGACAAACAGCTCAATCTGCTCTTCTTTTGTGCTTTGTTGTGTTGCTGTACTCCACAATGGATGTTCATTTAAGACACCCCTCCCGCTTCACTAAACACACGAACGCCAAACAGAGAACAAACACACGGAGCATTCAATTGGGAATTGTGAACGTGAGAGCACAATCAAAAACAGCAACTCAATACACAGTCAAATAATAAAAAAGCGTCAACTGATATTGAAGTTAATACAACCATAAACAGACTCCTGAACAAAAACTGTGAATTTGTAATATATTTACAGAAAAAAACATAGGTGTGTCCACACCACAAATTCTTCCATAATTCACATCGCACACACACTTTTATCTCTGGAGTACTAGTGTGTCTCTGTGCAAAAAGCTGTCTGAACATCTCCAGCATTTTCTGCCTTACTCCCCAAATGAAGAAATGTAAACATGTGAAATTCTCGTTAAAGAGCCGTTCTTGACAGCCATGAACTCCCGAGCCCAAAGAAGTCAACAGTGTTCAGGTGAAACACTGTCATATATCAGAACCGTTACACCTGCTCTGAGAACACACACTCACGTCTAAAGATGTGCCACCAAATTATGGTTGGAAAATCCCTCCAAAATAAATAGTTTAGACTTGAACTCGATCGTGTAGTAAAAACGACGCTTTATATATCAGCAAAGCGAAAAGACCACTCTCAGAGGGGACAAATGAAGTTTAAGGAGTAGTTCACTTTTTTAAAAAACATTTGCTGATGATTTACTCACCCCATGTCATCCAAGATGTCCACGTCTTTCTTTCTTCAGTTTGAAAAGAAATTAAGGTTTTTGATGAAAACATTCCAGGATTTTACTCCATATAATGGACTTCAATGGGACCCAAACGGTTCAGAGGTCCAAATGAGAGTTTCAGTGCAGCTTCAAAGGGCTTTAAACGATTCCAGACGATGAATAAGGGTCTTATCAAGCAAACGGTCGACTCATTAATAAAATAAATAGCAAGAGGTTAAGTTTTATAAGCTCAAATGCTCGCCTTGCTCTGTTCTGTGATGCGCATTTTGTGACTCTCCTGTTCGAACCTGTTCATCAGAATGAACAAATCTTTTTTGTGTCATTTGGTTCACATTCAATGAGCAGGAATGACGAGTTTAACTGGGAAAAGGTTCGTTCAGTTTTGAATGAAGCAGAGTTTGAACCAGAAAGTCACGACGCACATCACAGGACGGAAGCAGCGCAAGGCATTTGAGCTTATAACACTTAAAGTTTCATTATTTATTTTTAAAATGAGCGATCGTTTCGATAGATAAGACATCAGACATAAGACATTTTCGATAGGTGTTAATGAATTCTAGTGTTGAATTTAAAGCCCTTTGAACAGTTGAAACTGTCTTTGGACCTTGAACCGTTTGGTCCCCATTGAAGTCCATTATATGGAGAAAATCCTGGAATGCTTCATAAAAAACCTTAATTTCTTTTCGACTGAAGAAAGAATGACATGGACATCTTGGATGGCATAGGGTGAGTAAATTATAAGCAAAAGTTTTGTTAAAAGTGAACTGCTCCTTTCAAAGCTTTCTGAAGAAAAAGACGATTCCAGAGTTCAGAACTGCAGAAAGAAATAAAGCAACACTGAGTTTGCAGTGATAAGTACAGAAATTACTTGTGAAGTTATGAATTAAATCTTTGTTTTAGGACCATCCCAGATTTTAGATTGTTTTCATGACAGCTTAGCACATTTTCTCAATGCATCTATATATTTTTAGTCATTCTCATTATTCGCAAAATTCTCATAATTGTAATTTAAAATAATAATAATAATACAAGAAATACTGTAATAAAAATATGTTAATGTTTAACTTACATACATACATAGATACATCTCCTGATATATATATATATATATAGTATATATATATATATATATTATATTATATATATTTATTTAATTTCTTACATAATATTAATAATGAGTTGTTGTTTTTTTGCATTATCGTACGGAAATTGTGCTTAATATTTGCTTAATATGTATTAAAACAATCTTGATTTTCTTTAAGCAAAACATAATTTCTTATTTTCATTCTTATTTGAATTCTCATTTCATTCATATTTTGAAATCATATTCTTATTTTCGATGGCAGAAGATATCACATCTGATTCTTCTTTTGTTTTCATCTTATTTTCTTGCTCAACAGCCGCAACTATCTATTCATTAATCCATCTATCTCTTTTAGTTCTCTTATCTCTCATTGTCTCTAAACATTACAAACACACCATTTATCACATTCCTCTGTCCTTCAGTGTTTCTCCTCAAACCCCTCCTCCTCTCTCCTCTGGATTTCATCCTTCACTCCCTGTCATCCGATACATCATCTCTCTCTTCAATCCTCTCCACCTTTCTACCCTTCCCAAAACATTCCTCCCTGGGATGGCTCATCAGTGGCTTTTTATGTCTCTTGACAAATGTAATCCCCTAAATCACATGACAACAATGTCTGAAAGATGTCAAAACATTATCAGTGAAATATGACCAACAATATGTTACTCTGAAATAGATAATCACAGGTGCATCTCCAGCTTACATAAGTATAAAACATTGTCAAGGTTAGTTAAACATAGACAATAGCAGGTTCTTGAACATGGCAATACCATTTTTCAATTATTATTTCTTGTTCTGACCCTTAAAATGACTTTCACTGGTGCAACTAATGCAGCAGTCACTCGCTATTAAATCAGACTTTGCATGTTACCTGGGGGAAAACATGATGGTAATGTTGTAAAATAAGAGTACCATGGTATCACCATCTGATCCATCACTCAGGGAAGGAATAGTGATCTGACAAGCAACATCTTTTTAAACTACTTTTGAACTGTCACATCAACAGGTCAATGAACTGTCTTACCCTCGAAGAATCTCTGTAAGGCCTCGGTTTCATCAATCACTGCATCCATCCTAGCGGCTCCCGCTTATAAACTCCATGAACGTGAACGGACGATCCTCCGGCGCGCGGGAGCAGCGAGAGTCGCGTGCGCGTCAAACTCTCATCATCCCTGTTCAGCAACTTGACGCACAATTATCTTTATATAACAACACGCCTCGGAACTTCCTCGAACGAATTCACCACTAATATATCCTCGGGATAATCAATGAATGTTATTTTAAAACAGTTTCAGTTCCTTTCGGTAAGTAAAAATTGTTTAAAATAAAAAAAAATCCTTTTTCTGAAGAGATTTACCTTTGAATGTCAGGTGGAGGCATATTCCAGTTCCCCCAGATGATATCGTTTATTTGTTACTGCGATACGTCATAGCGGACTTATTTAATAAAAAATGGTAATTTAAAGTTGGAAAGTATTTTCATTCGATAAAAAATTATCCCGTGAGAGAGTTTTGCGCGCACCAACCTGCGCTCGAGCCGGTTTCAGTGGTACGCGCTCAACAACGTCCTCTCTGCGCGCTCTCGCTCGTCTTGTGCTGCGCACGCGCGCGCTCCACGGGCGAGCGCTTGGGCAAAGACAAATGAACCTGAAAATATAGTTTTAACAAGGATTTCCATTGTAGTTTGCTGTTTTACATGTGCAAGTGACTAATGGGGCCAACTCGGAGGCAGGTTTTCTATTCAAATAAACCTCTGCAATTGACATAAGTAGGCTACTGCAAAAGACAAAACACAAACGAGACATAGCCTACAGCCTAAACAAAGATAGTTAACTAAACAGACACATAACAAACATAATAGCATCACATATGGCATACCTGACTGTTTTTGCAGTGTTTACAATATGTAAAGAGTAATTTTAGGTATACTTAGGCTTTCTTTTAATCTTTTACAAATTCTGATGTTTATTAATCATTTACACTACTCTACTGTCAAGAAAACCATTAAACGTTTGAGTATATGGTAATCATTTAGTACCATAACCATTTATTAAACTAGCATTCATATTATCATACTGATTAGCTATAAAAATGTGCTGCTTTGAATTTTTTAAGCACAATCAACTTGTATGTTTGTCATTTCAACATTAAGATTAAACTGACTTTAAAAATGAGTTGAATCTTACAAAAAAGTTGAAAACTGCTTAACTTATTTTGATGAGTTACAGTAATGTAAACATGTCATCGCTTATTGATCATTCAATTTTTTACAGCTATTTTACATATTTTTATCTCACACATTTCATGAAGTGCACATACACTCTAAAAAATGCTGGGTTGTTACAACCCAATTTTGGATAAAATATGGACAAAACCTAGCCATTGGGTTACATTTTTAAATTACATTTTTAACCCAATGGCTGGGTTTGTCCATATTTACCCAAAATTGATGTTGAACTAACCCAGCATTTTTGAGTGACAAAAACTATATGATTTTGAACAGTATGATGACAATATCAGGCACATGAATGTGTAAATCACACATTTCTTTCACTTATTTCATATTTATCTTCTCATATGCCTAGTTTTCCATGGTTTAATCTTAAAAATCTTGTAGCATCCTATCGGTTGTGTTGTGTTGGTTGAGGGATTGTGAATGAATGAGGTGTAACGCCATCATTTATCACTGAGCTGAGTGATCTGTTTCTCTCGTCTCTTTATCCGCGACCTCTTTACGAACAATGACCCTGTGTCCATCACACCCCTCCCAATCAAATGCAGTTTGTTGTTTTACTTCACAGCTGGAGCATCTTTCTCTCTCTCTCTTCTCACCCTCCTTTTCCTCTGTTTGACCTGGAACAACACGCGCCGTTCTTCCCACGACACACTGCCGTGGATTGTTGGGGAGGACGCAGGCGAGAAGAAAGAGCTTGAGGCTGCAGAGACAAAGAAACATCTGGCTGTGTTAATGCACTTCGTCTAAATGTGACGTTGCTGCTATATGTGTGGCCGCACACATGTGACCCTGTCCTGGTAGTCCACCACAATGAATGTGTGTGCGTGGGTGTGTGTGTGTGTTGGGAGTGTGTGCATGTGAAGTTACAGCATGTCTTATTCTGCCTGTATATCTGCTATTGTTGATTTGGAGTACATTGAGTCATGTCATTCATAATCTATAACCAAATGATGACTGTATGACCCTGTGCTGCTAAAAGAAAGTTCAGTAGTAAAATAAAACTCACACAGCTACCATCCCTAACCCCCCAATAAATATATAAATAAATAATTTGATCATATTTTCAAACAAAAAATGGGGTGGTGTTAAAATTTGCCCTCTCTCTATCTTTCAGCAGGTGTGTTTTTTCACTACTGACTAATGGGATCATACATACATTCCAGTAAATTACGAGTGAGTGTGTGTTTGTGCTTACATAAAATGTGCATGTGAATTTGTATTTGTGTGTGTGTGTGGTTACTGTCAGCAGATATTTTAGAGACAGGGTAGAGCCGAATTTGTTCCAGAAACATTTTTGCTGTTGATTTTCTCTTACAGATGACGCTGTTGTTAAAACGATCCCGTTCACATGGATCAAGAATATATAAAAAAAGCATAAGAAAAATTAAAAACGCTGTATTATTTATGCCAGGCCAGTAAAGAAACACTGACACGCCTATATAGACCGAACACTAGTAATATGTACGCATGCGCATCATGTTACCAATTCACGTTTTTGTTGTTTACATGGAGATGATAACAGTATTGTAAAATAAGTATCCTTCAAAATAATATAAATACATTTGACCCTGCTAAATATTTCATGATTAAATATAAAAATAATATTGACACAAGATGCTCATTTTGCCAAGTTCACACAGAAACTGTTTAATCATTTATTTTGGTCATGTTTCTATATTAAACAACTATGGGAAAGTATTGGCAAGTTTATTAAAGATAATATCCAGCGAGATATATCAGTAACCTTTAAATACATTATTTTTGAATACTTTGAATTTGATCCAATAAAAAAGCCTGCTTTGTTACCGAATTTAATTTATTTTATTGGCAAATTTTATATCCATAAATGTAAATTCTTCCAACAACGAACCAATTTTTATATTTTTTTTGAAAGAGTTTGAAATGTACCGTAACACCATCTCATCCTCAGTAAATAAGAAAGCATTAAAAACACTTTTATTTTGTAATGACTTTAATTTGGTTAGAGCTACTCTAAATGATGTATAGAATATCTTGCCCCCTTGACCCTCTTTTTTCTTTTCATTTCGACTTCTTTGTTTCAGATAGTTTCACACTTATAGTTAAAATAGTTATGAAACATGACTCCTCCCCCGCGTCATGTTTTAGTAATATTTATTTAAACTATTTTATAATCAGTAAATTTGTATAATATTCAACAAAGCACATCAGTTGGAAAGGTCTAAGATTCGAGGTTTTATATCTGGCGACTGTGCGAAGTGATATTGAGACAGAAATGTATTAATTTGTTGCAGGTGAACGTCATTAAAAAACTTCTATGGTATGTGGGTGTCACACCGGTGGCTGTTTTTGGTATTACACTTAAACAAGATCGAAAGGAACTTCGATTTGTTTTATATCAACTTAAAATTTGGTTTGAAATTACTTTGATATGGTAGCAATTTTAGAGTAAAAAACATTTTGTATAATATATACACATTTGTAAAAAAAAAAAAAATGTTTAGTAGGCTATATATAGCCTAGTACATTTGCTTTACAGTAGGCTAAACTTAAACTTTAACACAAACACTTTAATTTGTTGAAGTGCTTTCACTTCAGCTGAGTGTTTTTTTTAAAATGAGACCAAAATTAGGTCTGTATTCCTCAGCCTTCATGAAATACATCCATTTTAGTTTGGATAATGCATTTTCACGTCTGTGCGCACATCTGTTACAGCATCATTTCGACTGATTAAAAATATCCACATCCACAAAATAAAATAAAAATCCACATTGATTGAGTTTATCTTATGAAATTATAATAAAAAAAGATAAATAAACTAAATTATTGGTTACACTGTTAACTTGGCTTTCTTGTTTCTTTTTTTAAAGCAATGTTTTAAGTGCATTGGTATGCTGTATTATGTATGTATTTTGTTTTAAATTTGACTGGGATTAATTTTAAAAACCTTTAAAGTTCTGTGTGACGTCACTCCTGTTCACTAGGAGGCGCCAAAGACTGGACAGTGGGCGAACGACTCGGAGAAAGTGAGAGAATCAAGATGGCGATTGGACGTGCAGGTAACCCGCTCTGTTGCCATAGATACTGGTATTATCAGCTAAAATAAACGCAAATTTCCTCATATTACAGTGAAAGCTTTATGTTTTTGCAATATTATTCAATGGTTTCAAACATTTCACCGTTTTGTGTGGTTTAATTGCGTTATATGCCTGCCTGGAAAAAGCGAAATGTAGTTTAATATGAAACTCTGAAAGTGCCAGACATGTTTACTCTTTCATTCATTTCGCTTAGGTTGTTTTATTTAAGATGAATGTAATTGTGCTTTTCCCTTTAGGCAAAAACAACAGTGTTGTATCCTTTGTGAATATTGACTGAATAACTGTCCCTGAACAGTAACATTAATGGATGGATGGATGGAAAAGTGAGAGGGAAGATAGAAATAATAAGCAGAACAACAAGGCCTTATTGAACCTATTGAAAAATTAAGAATTATCTGTCTCTCTGTCTGTCTATGAGGACCATAAACTTTCATACTTTAGTCTCTTAAACTCTCTCAATTAATATTTAAACTCAATTAATATTCATTCGGCTTCCTTAAATTCAAATTTAAATTGCATTTCTTCATCCTGTTTGCCAACTTAATTCTAATTCATAATAATTCTTGAATAATTAGATTTAAAACATAGTAGCCTCATTTTTTAATTGCCATATTCATTGACTCATACTATATTGAGGCGAATCCTTTTGCATGTTTGAAGCCTGAATGAACAGCAGCTCTCGTCTGTGCTGCTCCAGATCCTGCTGTATCTCTCAGCCGCTTTCAGTGTGTTTTACTTCCTGTCCACTCTCTCTATGATCATCTACAAGAGTGAGTACTACTGATCAGTGTCTTTTAATTGTTTTTGTTGTTTTAGCTTAGTCAAGCATCACTTGTACTATTAACGGTTATGAATTTGACCTAACCGTAAGTACTAGGCTACATTACATTTTATTGTACATTTGAACTCTTCCTGCTCTGTTTGTGCTACAGACATGCATGATACTTGAGGAGTACAAAAATCAATATATCTTGTGGTTTTGATGCCGTTTGACAGCTCATGTGTTGAGTTTCCCTGTTGGCCGACTCGCTCTAGACGTGTGTCTGCTGTTTCTTATGGCCGGTCTCGAGGTCCTGAGGGTGTACTGGGTGAGATCCTCTTTTTGTTTAGTTAAAAAATAATTTGAGTAAAATTGGCCTGATTGTCAATCTCTTTTCCTCAGGGTTCAGGGGAAACCTACAGGAGAGCGAGGGCTACACAGGTTTGAATCTGATGGCCACCGGGGCCACAGTGCTGCTGGCGCTCTATTTCGTCATTTGGCAGTCGTACGTCCTGCGAGCTGATGTCATCATTGGCGCCACCTTGCTCTGCTTGTACGGCCTGACAGGAATTGTGGGGTTCGGAACGTTGGCAGGCTTCACCAGGTCAGAGTTCACATGCTTGTAGTTTTGGATGCCTGGGTTATGTTACAAAATCTGTTTTGCAAAATCTATTGAGCTCTGTTGCTTAGTAAAGCTGCATCAAGTGGATTTAAAATGTAATTGATTTCAGTTGAATTTGTCCATTAGCATGCTGATAAACTAATAAACATAATAAAAATATATATATATAACACACATGCAGTGCTCAAAATTAACGCTTGTTTGGGACTAGTGGATTTTTTGAAGGGCCAAGTGAAAGTGATTTTCACTTGCCCGAACCGTATCGAAAACGTCAATAACAAAAAAACAACAACTATGGAATTACTAAAACACAAGAATGATTTTATTACATTTAATGTAAGTGGCCATTGATGGTGGATAATAAAAATATAATGTTAAACTGATGTTAAAAAGGTTGTGCTGTTGAGGCTCGTGCTGGAGAAATCAAAGCAAATGACATAAAGAAACTTAGTTAACATACTGCGGCAAAAATATTAAATGTGTTTTTATTAGGGCTGTCAAACGATTAATCGCGATTAATCGCATCCAAAATAAAAGTTTGTGTTTACACAATATATGTGGGTGCACTATGTATAATTATTTTATATATATATATAAATACACACACATGCTTGTATATATTTAAAAAATATTTTCATGTATATACAATTTATATTATATATAATTATAAAATGTTTTATATATAAATAATTTTTTTCTTAAATATACATGCATGCGTGTGTATTTATATATATATATATATATATATATATATATATACACAAAATAATTCTACACCGTGCACCCACATATATTGTGTAAACACAAACTTTTATTTTGGATGTGATTAATCGTGAATAATCGTTTGACAGCCCTAGTTTTAGTTGTTATATTTATAACATATTATACAGGTAAGCAACATCACACGACCAAGAGTGCTGTTTTCATTACTAAATAATTCAGTGTTTTGAACGCATCGGTTGAGTCAAAGATTCAGTGACCTAAACATTATTTAATGCATTTGTTCATTTTCAGTGTAAATTACTTCATTTGATTGGTAACTGCCCTATAATATCTTATCATTTCTAATAGAATTTATTGATCAAATTAAAAAAATAATAATAATTTAAGAGGAAGGATACATTTAAAATGATCAGGAAAAAAGTAAACGTAAATAGCACAAATATGAAGATTTAAATATTATTGCTTCATAATAAAATGTATTCTCACGAAAATCATATTTTTTTTCCGGACAAGTAACTTTTTTGTACTCGGACAAGTGAATAACTGATTTACTTTTTCTTAAGGATGAGTACATGACAAGGCTTAATGTCGAGCCCTGCACACACAATATAAATTATATTACACTGTTTTACAGTAAAATGTTCATTTGAAATTATTGTCACCTTCCTGTAGTAGAGTATAATGTGATTATCTCAACATAAAAGTCTATTGGATCTTTAAGTGTCTTTATGTAATGAGCACTGTGAATTTGTAGTGTACTGTATGTCTTCATAGCATAGCAAACAAAAGAGGCGGACGACAGTAGAAACATCAGGCTCTTAAAAGTCAGACAGCGCAATCTCACGTTTCTTAAAGTCTGCTCTCTGAGATTCTTCCAAACCTCGATCTGAGCTGCTGTCCAGTTAACGGGATACTCTAGTTTTATTCATCCTTATTTTATTCTGAGACAGTTTGATACTGAAGTGAAAGTCTCATAAGCATTATGTCTTGTATTGGCTTTAGCCTGGTTTCTTGTGAGATGCACACTATTAAGTGTGCTTTACTGAGTGTGTGTGGTGTTGATTGTGTCTTGTCTTCTTTTCTAGTGTGTACTCCTGACTGCATACAGCTGACCGACTGCAGGAGATTTGCACTGCAAAAAGACTTTCACTGTAAGTTTGATTACAATATGTAATCTGTCATAGAGTTTTCATAAAAAACAAAAAAAAAAAAACAAACAAAAAAACTGGCAACTGATGTTGTTTTTAAACAGAAGCCGATGTAGAATTGAACAGCTTTTTCTAGGACACTCATCTGTCATTTCAACGCAGTCTCATCCCAATTCGTCATATAACTGACGTTTTGGGACAATTCGTCAATATACGACTTTTTAGGGCCCCCTTAAACGTCGGTAGATGACGTTATGGGATCCTAACTCTACCCCAGACCTAAACCTAACCCTAAACCCAACTCGTCACCTAACTGACGTTAAAGGTACAGCGTCAGTTGTATGACGACCCGGGATCGTCATCTACCGACGTTTAAGGGGGCCCTAAAACGTCGTATATTGACGAATGGTCAAAGACGTCCCAAAACGTCAGTTATATGACGAATTGGGATGAGAATGTGTTGGTCATTTAAAAACAATCTTTAGTTAGCAACTGCACTTTTAATGTTTCTTTTTTTCTATAAAGCACTATATTTATAAAAAAAATTGTTCAAATATTAAAGTGCATTACTTTTGACTTTTGCACTTTTTTTGTTTGTTAGACTAAAGAGAAGAAGAATAAACAAACATAAACTTATGCTTTGTTCATACAGTCGATCGTGTGACAAACAGAAAAGAAAAAAGTTACTACGGTACATATGTGTATTAAACAACTGAGTGTTAAAAGTTAGATTTTATAAAAAAAAACCCTCACATTTCACATAATTTAGAAAAATACTGCATTTATTATTTAAGTTAAAAAACTTGATGACGTATAATCAAGACAAATCAATAATGATGTGGAATATTTCACATTTTTTACTAAAAGATTTTACATTATAAAAAGGTTTAAAAGAAGTGATATCATGTTCTCTCCATTACTCGAAGATCCATTACTAAAGAGACAAATGTGGACAGCTGTGGCAGGAACTTCAGGAATGGAGTGGCAATTATGGGAAAAACCAAAAGAAGTTTGTACAAATATATGACCGCCAGACACAAATACTGCTTCCTCAATGGGTTGCTCGCCCACAAGACGCAAAGGCGGAGGAGGGATGATGCAGATTTCAAGATGCCACGCTGCATGAGAGACGACCTCATGTGATGACCTGGAAAATGAACAGATGTAACTTGGCAAGTTCTTCCTATGAGATACTAAATAATTCTTTGGCCGATCTTCAGTTCGCTACCTTAAACCAGTTGTGGGACAGAATCATCCTTGGCTTGGCTGCTCCTTCAGCAGAGACCTGAGGAGGCGACACACTCTGTGCAGGAAGACGTCTGATTATTACCTTAAACTTTACATCAGGTTTTGTATGATAGTGAATTATTAATTCTGATGACAGGTTGGGTTTGGACCAGGGCTTCTGTTGCAGCAGCATCAGGCATGGTCACAAGGGAAATGTCCACACAACATCGCGAACGTCAGAACGATTTGGTTTGCAAATAAAGATTTAGCTCAATCTTGGACCAGTTTGTTAGTTAATATGAGAAGTTTTTAATATGAGAAGATTAAATCATTCTCATTCATTGTATTAACTCACTTTTTTCCATTTCAATGAACTTAAAATTTTAAGGCAACAAGGTTACTTACTTTTTTTAAGTTAAACCAACAATATTTTTGTATGTAAGTGTATGTAATGCTGTATCATATAAAGATCTCATGGCATTGATGTGGATTTTGATATGATTTGCACTGATGTGGATTTGATATTGTGTGATACAGTATAAGTTTTTACGAGGTCAAAACATCATTTCTATTAACAAACCCAGAAAGCGCGCGAGACTTCGAACGCGCCTAACGACGTCACCGGACACAAACACTCAGCGGCTGTGAGCGTCTCAGTGCATGATTCCCGTTCAGCCCCATCAATAAAATTTAATATTGAAAATGTATGTTTTTAAAATAAAACATGTTTTTTTAGGACCGAAAATATTTCGGAATAATTAGATAAGGCAAATATGATATTACACAAGCTTATATATCATCATAGTCAACAAAAAAATGTTTTGCTGAAGGGTTTTTATTAATTCAAATTACTCGAATTATTATTATTATTAATTCGAGTTGTTGCTGTATTTGTATTTTGACTGTTTCAGTGTTGTGGCACTTGTTAGTTCCTCCAGTAGAGGGCGTCTGTTCACTGTCACGTGGAAGATGTTCATATTTAGAACTATCGCGTGCACAGGTTTTACTGTGAAGGATTTATCGGTTTAAATCTCTTCTTTATCACACTAAAATGTTTTTCCTGTGTGAGTGAAATCATGGCAGTGCCCTACAGTCAACTTTGCAAACAGTTGCTCGAATTCCCAGTTTCAGCAAACCTCAAAAAAGTCATTTGCTTGTGAATTTATTACCCTTCGAGAAGTCATTCGTCTGTGCAGTTTAATGACTAATGTTTAACAGAACTGGCTTCTTTCAGTTGTTCGGGTAATCCGGAGAAAGTGAGCGTTTCTTTAGTCATAGTTCTGTCCTCTGATGTTAATTATAAACCAAAACTCAAGGTTCTCAAAATCAAACACTGGTGTGCATGTGTGTGTATTTGTCAAGTCTTTCTGTTTACAGTTTGTCATAAATTTCCCTTACTTTTTAATGTCTGTTTTTCTCTCCATAGAACAAAAAGGAGTTATTTACCATCCAAGCTCTTTTCACTGTGACCACAGATGTCAAGTAATGCAAGATTTAATTAAATAACATCATTGGTCTATTTCTAAGCTGTTGCATGACTTTATCCATTTATAGTGGATTTATAGTTTTATTCTTAAATAAAACCCATCCTGATTTTACACTACAATCATGTTTGGAGGGCGAGTCGTGCTCCATAGTGACATCCAAACCTGTGCAATGTTCCAGCCCGTTGCTCTTCTTTCACTCGTTCTTTGAAGATGCCTCTCCTTGATCATACAAGGTTACACAACTGGACCAGGACCAGGAATTTGCTTACACCCCTAAACAAAATCCACAGGATGCCATGCTTGTTCTGTTATAAACACAGAGGTTGTGTGATTTCAGCCAGGATGGTTCAGTCAGCTGATTGCATGAACACAGAAGTACACAGAAAAAAATAGGATTAACAACAACATAAGTCATCAAAATAAGTTTGATCTTGTTTATGTTATACAAGATTCAACTAATGTTTTTAAAAGTCAGTTTAATGTAATTTAAGTTGAAACGATTTAAACATTCAAGTTGATTGTACTTAAAAATGCAACTTTTTTATTTTACAGCGTAACACGTTTGAAATTGTTGAAGGATAAATACGGAAATTATGAAACACTCCAGTAATCTTTGTTTTATTTTGCATGGTTTTGATTTGGAGAAAAGCAGCAAATTTGATTCTCATGCCTTAGTAAGTAAACTTAATTTTAAAGCATTTGCAGTCAAATAAATTACTTTCTATGTTACTTATGAGGAATTACATAAATGCATTGTGTGACAACAATTTTCCCAATGTTTTCTAATTCAGTACTTAGTATTATTAATATAAAATGATTTCAGTTCACTATTAATATTGTTTGCCTCTAATATACTATAATAGTCTTTGCTGTTTTAAATTTTTGTTATTCTCAATGCAAAATTTGATTTTAATTATTATTAGCAGGGTGTTACCTCCAGGCGTTCCCCAAAAAGCGTCATTTAGAAGAGAAGTGAGGACATTTTTATGTGAACATTCCGTTCATTCCGTGTACAATAGAAAACATGGCTATTCAATTGTTATTTTTTTAAAGCAACAGCCTGAAGCTCTATAAATACTCTATGACTGATATGTTTTGTGTCTGTTCCAGTAAGACTGCATTAAAGGTGCATGCGTTCATACGCAGGCTCCGCCCCCTCTCGCGCTGCAGGTAGAGTTACGAGCGCGAATCACCTGTCACTCGCGCCTGAGCACACCTGTCGCATCTTTCTAGCCTTTTGTACTCACTTTTAAATTTTGTTTTTACATTTTTGTTTGTGTCAGCAAGGTCTCCTTGGCTACCCAATTCACATCGTGTTTGGAGCAAAGTTCACTTCTGTGAGTAAACAGATTGAGATGGAGTCTTGAAGAAGAGTTTACCTCAGGAGTTTTGGAAACGAGAGGAATTATCGGCGAACCGAACAACTGGATCTTAGATTCTCTCAGCTGAAAGGGTAAGAGCTTTACCTTTATCAACTTTATCAACACTCACCGTCACCACTGCACTGAGAATGACGCGACGCGTCTGAACCCGAACGCTCCCGTTATACGCGTCGCGTTATAAGCGTCTTATTTGCGTTTGTGTACAAATATGAGAGGCAACGCAAATAAGTGCTTTGAGTGCTTTTGATCATTGGTGCTGCTAGTAAAGGCTTTAAAGGACTTGAAATGCGTCTATGAGACTTTGTCAACAATTATATTTTGGCTTTTTAAATAGAGTGTTATTATATTAATATTTAATGTCTAGGATTGGGCTATTAAAGACAACCAATGACATTGGGTTTGTATTGTAGTGAACTTTCATTACTGCAAACACAATGCAACAAATGGTCAAAAATGGTCCGTCCGTCAATTCATTCATTTATTGCATGCAATCATTGGTGAACACCTCTGAGCTAGTTATTAAACATAATAGCCTAATAAAATAATCAGTGCTAACACAGTGGCATTGATGGTGATTTAACATCCATGGAGTCTTTCCCTTCCACAGAAAGTTCCTTGAGATTTTTAAAATGTTCATCACACTAAGGGCCAGATTTACTGACAGCTTGCTCCAGCGCAAACCCTCGTTTGGCGTTAAAAAAACTAGTGTCTGAATTTACTAAAGACACACAGTGAAAAATGAGCGCTGAAAGGGTGTGGACCGGGTTGTTTTTGTGGCTGACCTTATTGCATTATGCGTTTGTTGAAGTTTCACTTTCATATGCAAAATTTTTGGGAGGAGGGTGTTTAAATGAATCATGCAAGGTGATTTACTAAGCTTTGCGCTAGTCAATGTTCTGGTATTTGCACCGTTATTTAACGCCCAAAAAAACATGTCTTAAACTAGACGCTAATTTGCGCAGTAGATTCTCTGTTTGAGTTTGAGTTGGTCATTATGGAAACGATTCGACTGTGTCTGTCTTCTTTCATTTGCACGTCATCACTGGATCACGCGCAGATCTTTACACTTCCATCGGCGCTTTCATGGAATTGCGCTTTAACGTTAATTAGCCCTGTTTAATCTGGCCCTACGGAAAAAAATATTGTAAGAATGTTCACTGAAAGTTTCAAACTTCAATTGCTGTGAAAACTCTTAAAACTTTATTTTTAAGGGCATGATATCCTAGCTGTGTTACATTCACGGCCTTAAACCGCACTCTCATCCGGGTCACGGCACCAATTGCATCCGGTCCTACTGGATCTGCTCCGAGCCGGATTTCGAACCGGGTCTTGCCAGGGGAGTGAGGTTTACACACTCAGCTCTTATTAGCTGTGTTACATTCACGGCCTTAAACCGCACTCCCATCCGGGTCACGGCACCAATTGCATCCGGTCCTACTGGATCTGCTCCGAGCCGGATTCGAGACCGGGTCTTGCCAGGGGAGTGAGGTTTACACACTCAGCTCTTATTAGCTATGTTACACTCACCGCCTTAAATCGCACTCCCATCCGGGTCACGGCACCAATTGCATCCGGTCCTACTGGATCTGCTCCGAAGCCGGATTCGAACCGGGTCTTGCCAGGGGAGTGAGGTTTACACACTCAGCTCTTCGCTCGCCTCCGTTACACTATCTTCAAGAATCAGTGATATAATACTTTCCATATTTGTCTGGTTTTGCAACTTAAATTGCATGTTGCTTTACTAGTTGACTGACAATATTTGAAATGATAAGCAGATATGTCACATGTTGTGTTGTTTTTATATTCCTTTGTGGACCACATTTTCAAACAACAGTAATGACCCGAGTGAGAGTCCTCCATCAATCACAAATCGAAACTTTTACCTTTCCATCTGGCAAACAATCCCTGTTGTTACTCTGGTCTGTCCTTCTGCTACCCGACGATCACAATACGAGACAAACACATTTGCCATTCACAGAAACCCATCATCATCATTACAGCTTGGGAATAAAAGCCTTTAGCTGGCACTCAGGCTTTTTGCTCATGATTTGGTCCTGCTGACATTATCTGTTTGAGGAGGCATTACATCATTTATCGAAGTCAATAAAGGTGAGCTTAATGGTCATGGGTGCTTGAGGGTTTTGTTTATAGCTTTTAAAGCTCACACAGATCTCTGGTTTATTCAGGCCTGGGCTCAGGCTGGCTGAGGTCACACAAAACGTTTAATTGATTAGTCGCTGTAGTCCTCCCACATCGACGAATACATTTACTGAACCGAGGATGCCTAAAAATGAGCACAATGCACAATAGCGAAGACGCTCCCATCACAGGCTGATTGTTTTTGCTCGGTCACCTAAGTGAAAGCAAACTAAATGCCATATCATGTTCCTGACCAAAAGACGGCGGTGACTCTTTCTGAACGTGGGTGGTTTGTTGTTGCACGTTTGCTTGGAAACCGAGGTAGTCTTTAAGATATTCACAGATGTGACAGTTCATGCATGTTTCAGTGACTGTCCATCAAGTTAAGCTCATTTTAGAGTTAGAAAGCGCCTTTTAGATTGATTTGCATTGAATTGATCACAATAAAAGTGGTATGACAGGAAGATGAATTTAGCGAATTGCAATTCAGAGAAGTTTAGCACAGTCATACAACAGGAAGTTTCTTACTTACACAAAATAATTGCAGTATTAATTGTGACTCATTTGGCCCATTTCCTGATATGTAGTTACAGTAAATACTCTCAAAACAATTAAGCACCACAAAACTACGCTTTCTGTTTTATTCTGCTGCCTTAAATTCTATTTCTAATTGATACAATTAGATTTAGTTAAATTAATTTAATTCATAATCAAAATAATATTTTTCCACTATAAAGAACATTTAGTAGAATAGGAAGTTTCCATGCATGAAAAAACAAAACAATAATACTTCAATTTTATTTTATTTATTAAGTATACGTAAGTAAAGTTTAAGTATATTTGAAGAGTTCAGATGCAAAAGCCTCTAAGTGCCATTTGAAATTTTCTTCTAAAATGATCATTTTTATTAAGCTTGTATATTTAAGTTCAGTAATTTCACTTAAATGGCAATGAAGATTACCTATTAATTGTCATTTAAGTGAAATTACTGAACTTAAAAATACAATCTTGATAAAAATGGTCATTTTAGAAGAAAATTTCAAATGGCATTTAGAGGCTTTTGCATCTGAACTCTTAATTTTTAGGTGTACTTTATGTATATAGTGTACTAATATCAATGCACTAATAAGTGTACTATTTCAATACAACTTGCGACTAAACTTGCCCACTTTTTAGTGTATAAAAGCATACTTTTAAGTAGAGTTTAAGTTTAAACTTGGAGTACACAACTACGTCTGTACACTTATAAACGTATATTGATAGTATACTGATAGTTATAGCAAGTAACACTTTGAAGTATACTCTCACTAATTGGTAGTTTTATTTACATTTAGCCATTTAGCAGACGCTTTTATGAGTAGTTTTATACTGCAAGTATAGTTGTACGTTTTCTTTAAGTGAGCATAACTTACTAGTTTACTATTTTTGCACTTTATACTACTAGATTCCTATTTAGGTATTAATTTTTATACTTGAAATATACATTTACTTTAAGTGGATTTGAAGTCAATCACTATGTACACTACCAATGGACAATCCTACACAAAAATTCACATACTAAGAATTAGGAACATATTTGTTTTCTTTATAAATCCATATCTTTAAACAATTTAAGTGTATAAGACTTTGTGAAAATATTTCTTAAATAGGCTACTCAATCTAAAGAGTGAAGCCAAGTATACTTAATTATACTTTTAAGTATATCCCGATCAAAAGATTGAGTACAAGTGTAGGCCGAATATACTTATACTTTTCTGTCAGTATATTTCTGAGAAGTGCATAGACTTAAAGCATACTTTATTTATTAGTCGAAAAGAAGTATACTAATAGCACACTTGATTAAACTTGTTTTTCTTCAAGTTGCCATAGATGGCAGTACTTAAGAGTGTACCTCCTTTCAAATTCAGGAATTTAATTAGAATAATAAAGATATATTTTAATCGTGCACGTTGTTGTTCGAACCGATAGTAAACTTGTCGTGTTGTTCTTGGCAGATGTTGTTTTGGTTTTTCTAATGACGAACATGTCTGACGAGAGCCTGATTTTTGCACACGTTTCCAAATCCCCACGGATTCCTTTGGGCTGTAAACGCTGATGTGTGTTTATCATGCATGGAAACGTCATTGTGGTGAACAGCCGGTCAACCGTGACACCACCACAGCGAGACTCCTGAATGGGACAATCTTTGACTTTAGAGTACACATACAACTGTTGTGAAATGACTCTGTTTCTTTAGTATTAAAATTGAACAATTTTAATTCAAGAATAGGAGACAATATCCTCTTTAATGTAATAACACAAATGTCTTTTCAAGAACTCTAGACTTTGCTCATTGACACGTCACACACACTAACCGTAAACACTGATATTCTCGTGATGACGCACTTTTAAAGTCCTGAATTAAGACCGGAGTCCGATGGAGAGTTTTATTCCATCTCTAGAGTTCAGACCTCTATCCACATTCATTTTATAGCTTATTATGACAACAATTCACATTTGATTTCTCCTCATACATTTTAGGAGGAAAATCTGAGACAAAATTAGATGCTTAAAACTCTCATTTAAGTCTCTTGAGGTATGAAAGAGCAACTTTGGATGGATGTAATTTTCTCCTGCGGTGTGTAGCGGATACAGGGAACTGGACTCTGATGCAGTGATAGATTAGTGTCAGATCAGGTTGCTGAATGCACACGGTTCAGAGACTCAAAACTTTATGAGACGTGAAAATATGAAGCTTAAATCAACCGTGAAACTTGTTTGCCGTCTTCTGCAATTGCGTTGACACAATCTGTTAATGTGATTTGACGTTAAAGCAATAATTTCCAATACAGGACAATACATCTGGAGAAATGCAGTTCTACAAGCGCAAACTGTGGTCATTAAACAAAGCAGCCTGCAGACAAAGCTAAAACCCAAATGAAAGATGGAGTGGGTGGAATTAACAATGAGCGCTCATGGTTAGAAACTAGTTCAGGAGTGGTGGAGGTGTGTGACGCGGCCTTAAATAGAGACGTTGTGAGAGGATTTTGGAACGGCCTCAAAATGCCAGTCCATTCATCCGCTCAGGTGTGTCAAATACCACAGGACGTGAGTCAAAGAGCGTGAAGTATAAACCAGGTTTAAAGAGAGCAGCCATTTAAATTCACCTTGAGAAAACATGAGATGCCTTTGACAGATGACATAATATCTGACCAGTGCGGTGTGTTTTTGAATTACACATTTTTATGTTAACCCGAACAAGTCACCCAAAAATGAAAACCCGGTCATCATTTACTAACCCTTTAAACCTGTTATTCTTTCATCTGTTGGACACAAAAGAAGAATCAATATTGTCAGTAAACAAACAGTTGATAGTCCCCATTGACTTCCATAGTATTTTTTTCATAGAGTACTGTGGAAGTCAATGGGGACCTGTTTTTTTGTACAATTATTTTTATAAACACCCAAACACACAGACCTTTTGACTGAAATGTTGCTCATTGAAATGCATTTTTTCTAGTTGTAAGGTTATTTCATCCAACACACCTATGATTGACGCAGGTGTGAGGCAGTATATATTTCTTTGTTTATAATCAGCAATCTTTTTGGAGAATGACTATCTTTTTTTCTTCGCTTTTCTTTTCAATCCTAAGTATTTTTAGTGATGAAAGGTGATGAACGTGAAACGTATGCAGCTATCAAAAAATACGCTCTAACATTTTGCTAACGTCCCCATTAAGTTATGGAAATGTCATTTCTGAATGTTCTCTGAACGTTCTAAAGATTTGAAATGTTTTTAAAAATGCTTTTTTTCTTGGTTCTGCGAAACATTCCGTTATGGGATTGTTACATTTGAATGTTCTCTGAAAATTCTGAAACAAGTGGTAACATTTAAAAATGTTACTTTAAACTTTTAGAAAAAAGGTTCCATAAACGATGTGTAGATAATATTTTACATGTTTTTTAAAAATGTTTTAAAAAACGTTTTTATTTGGATATGTGAATATTACAGTAAGTGATCATTCTATTTAGTAAATATTATGGGATTTAATTATTATTATTATTTTTTTTTGCATGAATGATCCCATGCTAGATCATGCTAGTCATGCTAGATCATGTTTTTGTGCGAACTTTTTGAGAACATTATTATAGACCACATAACTTTTAAATTAATGTTTTTGGGAAACTCCCCCAGAGTTAAACTGTTGAGTTTTACCGTTTTTGAATCTATTCAGCTGATCTCCGGTTCTGGCGGTACCACTTTTAGCATAGCTTAGCATACATCATTGAAGTGCACAAGACCATTAGCATTTCTCAAAAAAGACCATATATATATATATATATATATATATATATATATATATATATATATATATATATATATTGGAATGTCTGAGCCCTGAATAGCATCCCCATTGTGTTCGGCAGACGTAGGTATAAAGATCTTCCGTGAGGTATCAGCTAAACGAGCGCTATGTGTTTGTATGAAACTGATAGAATCTTAACATAGTCAAATGCTTATGCTCAGAGCTTACATAAGTGTGTTGTTCTGAACAGCTTTCAGGTCATTGCAAAGGGACTCAACTGATACTGTTTGTGTGACTCTAAGAAGCCTGTTGAATGTCATAGCGAAGGCTCTGATTGGTCCAAGCAGGCGGTTTATTGTCTGGCTTAAGTGATCTGTTGTATGTGTGTGTGTGTGTGTGTTTGTTTTTCTCGTTCTCTCTCTTTGAGTTGAATGGACTGGTAATGGACAGATGATTGCTTTTATTCATAAAGCAACAATCGACAGTAGCTGGCATTTATTGACATACGATGATTGGAAAGTAAATCAAAAGTATATATTGGAAGTAAACCGTTGTTTGCACTGTATCTGATTTATTTATTTATTTTTGTGTGTGTGGATGACAGAGAACATTTGATGAGTGATAGTTTGAGGCTCTTCACACACATATATCTCTGACCAAATGGGAAAGTGGCGTTTTATCAGTTCATTATGTAAAAACAAAGAATAGTCATTTGCTTTTATTTGGTTTTGAGTTTTGACTAAGAACGTGTCCAAGCAAGTGAAGCTGAATTGTGAAGAGCATTACTGAATCCTTTTGCTGGTAACACACACTTCTCGTTTTATTGCTGTTCAAGTAAATGTTTAATGTTGACAAACAACAGACAGTAACTGGACAGTTTCGTGGTACTTTTTAAATGTTTAGGCTCACAGCATCAGTTTTGTTTTCTCGAAAACAATCCCAGTGATACCAGATATCATCCAAATTACAGCCAATGAATAAAACAACAGGATAAGAGATACACCCCAGATTACAAGCTCTGGATGTGCAGCTGTGTCATCGAGAGGTGCTGCAATAAAACCAGAGCATTGCAATCTGTCTCATAAAGGCACTCGTTTACACGCACACACGCTCGACTAGCTATCTTAATAAGAGACATTCCATAGACCTTTATTTATTTTATCGTATAAAGGTTTTAAACAAAAAACGCTTACAAACTCAAATTCTTCATTGCAATTTTTTTGAGTTGTCTTTGAAAATTAAAGGTGCAATGTGTAAGTATCTATTAACAGAAATGCTATATGAAATCCATATGTGTTCTGTAGTGTATATAGAACTTACTTAATAAACCGTAATGTTTTAATTACCTTAGAATGAGACATTTATATCTCCATAACCGTGGGAATCCCACTCTAAAATGCTGGGTTGTTTTAACCCAACTTTGAGTCAAATATGGACAAACCCAGCCATTGGGTGAATTTTTTTTAATTACGTTTTTTAACCCAACTTTTGGGTTTGTCCATATTTGACCTAAAATCAGAAGGAAATGAACGGTGATGTACAGTAGAAGCACCTAAACCTAGTTGTAAGCTTAAACGCGCCATAAACTGTAAACGTGTGCCTCAAATCTGATTGGTTGATTGGAATGTTGTTCCAGGATCCAGGAACCTGTTGTACTTGGTGAAATCAGGTTCTGCAGACCGTCTGTGGTTGTAGTCTAATCCTACTGTACTTGTGCATTGTGTACTGCACGTTGTCTGATGTTTTTAAAAATATCATGCAAAACAGCTGGTAGTGTACCATAGTAAACTTTTAAACAACTGCTGCATTGTTGTCGCATGACCTCATTACATTGCATATACAGATGAAACTTGAAAAATTAGAATACAGTGCAAAAGTTAATTTATTTAGGTAATTCGACTTAAAAGGTGAAACTAATATAGACTCATTACATGCAAAGTGAGATATTTCAAGCCTTTATTTGTTATCATTTTGATGGTTTACAGCCTATGAAAACCCCATAGCTGTAAGCCATAATCATCAAAATGATAGCAAATAAAGGCTTGAAATATATCTCACTTTCACCTTAAGGTGAATTACTGAAATAAATGAACTTTTGCACAATATTCTAATTTTCCGAGTTTCACCTGTATGTATCAATCGGATTTTATGGAAATGAGGATTTGTGGAAAATTGCAGGTGATTTTTGCTTTTGATTCTGAAAATGCATTGTGGGATGCATTACCACTCATTGTGGGATGCATGAATACTGCACGTTTTGGTAAATTTATATCTTCCAGGTATTGCATGCAGAAAATTGGCATTTCTGCAGACTGTAGAAATAGTAGTATTGTATGACATTTCGAACACAACAATAAAATGAGATGAACATACAGGAAATGACCACAGATGGTCTCCTGAACCTCTGACACACCTTCCTCAGGGATTTTAAAAGCAGGCTGACTCCAGGAACACAAGCTCAAAGTCCTTTTATGTTGATCCTCATCTCGTTCTGAAAATTATGACTTATGGTTATACATCTATGACGGGCATATGCTGTTATGATTGAGTGTACGTGTTTTTCATATCACGTCTCCTTTAGTCTATAGTCCACATCACCTCAGCTGATGATGTTTGTTATTTATTGAGGTCAGTGTGTGAATTATACAATGACATTTCAGACCCGCTAACATTTTCATTTAGGGTGGATGTACTTTATAGATTTTAAATGCATATTATAAACACACACACACATTCAAAGGTGTACATACTCTGTGTAATTAATTAGGAAAAATGTGTGTGTCCCGAGGAGAGGCAGGTCTTGTTTCAGGCTGGGCTGCCAGCCTGCTGTTGTCTGGTCCAGCATCTTTACGGGACAGCAGACAGAAGAGCAGATACGACCAAAACAACACTGCGGTTCAGCACACCCCTAGTGCTGTGTTAAAACAGGCTTAGTGAGGCGTTCGACACATTTGATAAGGAATTTTCAACCCAGTTTCAACCCAAATTTGGGTCAAAAATGGATAAACCCAAATGTTGGGTAAAAATTTAATAAACAATTTTTACAGTTGAAAGTAAAAGTTGAAGTTTGGTTAAAATTTTAAATTACATTTTTAACCCAATATTTAGGTTTGTCCATATTTGACCCAAATTTGGGTTGAAAAGAACCCAGCATTTTTAGAGTGTACTAAGAAATGCCAAGTAACATTGAATTCAACATGATTTGAGTAAAACATACTCCAATAATCTTTGTTTTATTTACAACTTTTAAAAAGTTTTATTGCACTCTAAACAATGCTGGGTTGTTTCAACCCAAATTTTGGTCAAATATGGACAATCCCAAATGTTGGGTTAAAAATGTAATTAAAAAATGTTTAACCAACTTTAAATTTCACTTTCAACTGTGCATTTTTTTAATTACATTATTAACTCAACATTTGGCTTTGTCCATATTTGACCCAAATTTGGGTTGAAACAACCCAGCATTTTTAGAGTGTACTAAGAAATGCCAAGTAACATTGAATTAAACATGATTTGAGTAAAACATACTCCAATAATCTTTGTTTTATTTACAACTTTTAAAAAGTTTTATTGCACTCTAGACAATCCTGGGTTGTTTCAACCCAAATTTGGGTCAAATATGAACAAACCTAAATGTTGGGTTAAAAATGTAATTAAAAATGTTTAACCAACTTTAACTTTCACTTTCAACTGTGCATTTTTTAAACTACATTATTAACTCAACATTTGGCTTTGTCCATATTTGACCCAAATTTAGGTTGAAACAACCCAGCATTTTTCAAAGTATGTGTAGGAAGACTGTAAATTGGAACGTCCTTTTGTTGTTATTAATATTTGATGCAAGTTCTCACAATGAGAGAAAACGATCTCTGCATACGACATTTGTCGGATTTTGTTTTCCCATTTGATACATTTCGTAGTTCAAATAATGTGGATGGTAACTCTAAAGTCCCACTGAAGTGACTTGAAACGTGCAGCATTATTCAATGTGTTGATGTAATTTCCACTGAAACAGGAAGACAGGGCGGGACATATTGAACAGCTCCTCCCCTTTTAAAAAACATCCAATAGCGTTTCGCCCCAATGGAAGGCACATTCCAAATAATCTTGATTCGTTCCCTATCCCCTATATAGTGCACTGTACCATTCACCATGTAGAAAATAGTGAATGTGTAAACAAGTGACGGATTTCAGCCGCAGCTTCAGCCTCTGTTTATAATGTAGGGGGCGGAGCTTCAGATTCTAGAGATCATTTGATTGGACAGAATCTGAGGAGAAGCTGAAGTGCACCATGATGTCATTGATCAGTATTAGTGAGAGACTGTTTTAAATGCTTATATCTTCTAAATGCGAATTTTGTCATATTCAAACTAAATCTAAAAAACTTTAGTTTTGATGTCTTGTCGACTGCTGAACAACATTATACTAACGTTTAAATAATGTTCTACTCAAATTAGGAAACTGGATAGTCATGTTGGAGTGATTCGAAAATGTTTTTTGAACCTCCATTGGTTTGGGATGGCTTGTTTGTTTATAATGACGTATTTATTGTTCAAGAGCTGAGCCAATGGATGCAGACAGTCTTACGGTTCTTCAAAGGAGTCCTGTGCCTCAAGAGTCACACAGATGAATTATTCACAGCGGCCAGGACAGAGAAAGAAAGAAACAATGGAAAGGCCTTTGAAAGGAGAAGTGGAGACGTGGAAAACAAAAATAGCTCGGTGTTTAGTGAGAGATTAAGACATAGTTAGCTGGCAATTTGTGACAATTTAAGTGATGATGCAGGACTGAACCAGCCTCAAATTTTTCAAATTAAGAGTCATTAGTGCATTACTGCTCTATTCACACAGGCCAGACACACCCTGAGGGAAGTTAATATAGAGTACAAAATACAGGGATTGACTGTAATTGCCGTGTCAGTGACCCTGTATTCGCTCTCTGTTACAGGTGGATGTCGTAGAACATGAATGTTTTGGGGACCCCAACAAAACCAAGCAAGTAAGTCTAAGCTTCTAACTTCAAGCTCAACTTTATACACCCAAACGATGCTGGGTTGGTTTAACCCAATTTTGGGTGAAATATGGACAAACCCAAATGTGTGGTTAAAAACGGAATGAATGGAATGGAAATTTGGGTTAAAACAACCCAGTATTTTTAGAGTGTATGTTGTTGCATTTCACAACACAATGCAAGTACTCAATGCACGGTCAATAAAGATAATATATCTCATTATATATCTGGTTTAATAGAACAGACATCGCCCCCTAGACTACTGAGTAGTATTATAATTCACTACACTCTAAACGATGCTGGGTTGTTTTAACACAAATTTGGGTCAAATACGGACAAACCCAAATGTTGGGTAAAAAATGTCATTTAAAACTTCAACTTTCACTTTCAACTGTACATTTTTTAATTACATTTTTAACCCAACATTTGGGTTTGTCCATATTTGACCCAAATACGGGTTAAAACAACCCAGCATTTTTTAGAGTGTAGTTGTTTTTCAAAACCAGTTTAGCTCTAATTAGTTTAACTTTTAATTGTTCATATTTTATTGTTTAAATACAGTTTTAGTTACATTTTAGTATTTGAAGAATTGAACGTTTTAAATCAGACCATTCAACATTAACATTAAGCAATTTGGTGTATTTTCCCATATTTTTTCATATCGTATTTCATGTATATATATAATTAAATTAGCAACACATACATTTATTTTTTATTGTAGTTAATTAAAAAAAATCACAACTTATTTTCATGTTATGACGATACTTTTTCAAAATAATTTGCATAGTGATCTATTTTACGAAACATGCTATTGTTAAACACACCCTTGCAGTGTATTATTGGTGCAAAGCATTGTACATACTTTCAAATAACATGTTTCTGGCATTATATGCATGTAAAATAAAATGAGACCTATACACACACCTAGCCAAACATCCTGTAGTTAGTGATTTTTTTTTGGTGAGATTGTGTGTGTATGTTACAGTCTAAGTTAACAGAGCTGCACTGTTTGGGAATGTTTGCTTTCCTGCCCTGTTGGAAACAGCCTGTCTCTCTGTGTGTGTGTGTGTGTGTGTTGCTCATACCCCTTTCCTCACTCGCCTATGCTCTCACAACCTGTAGATCTCAGTCTCAAACAATCTGTGCCATGCAGCGTTCACTTTAGACCAGTGCAGCGAGTGTGTGTCGTTAGGAACATTTCAATCGAAGCTAAAGACTGTCCAGCGATGAAGAGCAGAGCATCGTCCACCACCCTCCTCATCCTCATCTGCTCTTCTTTGCAGTGGGGTGGCCAGATCCGACAGCAAGATCAGTGCCAAGACCCTGTTTGGTAAGTAAACGTCACATTTATTTGTACATTTAAAAAACAAAAAAGTAAAAATACATTTTATTAAGTTGCTATGGTAAGAAATTAAACAAACCAATACTATTTTTTTTATATATAAATACTTCTTTTTTTATATTCATGCATTTGGTAGATGCTTTTCGCCAAAGCGACTCACATTGCACTCAAGCCATACAGTTTATCAGTTCTTGCATTCATTGGGGATTGAACCCATGACATTTGAGTTGCAAGCGTCATTCTGTTTGTTCTGCTTGTATTTCCTGAGTGGTGAACCTGATTTCACCAAGTACAACATTCCAATCAACCAATCAGATTTGAGGGACACGTCTACAGTTTATGTCACGTTTAAGCTTACAACCAGGATTAGATGCTTCTTCATCAGTGTTATTCACCGGTCTGATTTTAGGGATAACCCCTGGGTAGGGTTAGGTTTAGGGGTCGGGATAAGGATAGGGTTAGGACATTTTCTGCCGGAAATGTTCAATCACTGTGACCTTCATAAATAAGTCCGAATGTTTATGTGGTTTATTGCATGTTTGTTTATATGGCTCCTCCCCTTCTATGACGTCACATCCTGTTTCCTGCTTGCTTAAAAGAGGCACTCTGTATGATATGTAAATGTGTGCATCGCACTGTAGGACATTTGCATGTGTATCACACACACACATACTCACAGGGCTCGCTGCGATTCAGATAAACCACAACAATCAGACGTTTGCCTATCAAATGAGTGCGCAAGGACATTTCAGACTGACCTCACACTATTGAGGTCACGAGTGACAGACAAATCACTTATAATGGGAACGATTTACTTCCGGTGTATTTTACTGAATTTGCTTTGAAGCATTAATGTAGACTTCAATTGACCTAAGCCACGCCCTCAAACGCGATGAGCCAATCACAGCACAGCGTATTTTACAACGACTTTAAATGCAATCAGATCTGTCGTGGAATGGAAGGTTTTACATATTTTACTTTGTTACTCTTTTAAAAATAATGGGTTCCAAAAGGGAGTGATGTCATAGAACACTTTTTTGGCTCCCCAAAGAACCATCAGTGAACATTCTTAAAAAGAACTGTTTTTTTTTTTTTGTTGGATGAAAGAACATTTTAATGATCTATTCTAAGTAACTTTTTTTTTCCTAGAACCTTTTATCCAATAAAAAGGTTCCATGGGTGTTAAAGGTTCTTCATGGAACCATTGATGGATATACCTTTGAGCAGATATCTATTTTTATATTGTCATAAATGGCCTTTTTTATTGAGAGTAATGGACAACTTTAAAAGAACGCATAAAGCAGGGTGTTTATTATGCACCTGCCGTCATGACGACTAGGTGTGTGTGTGTCTCCGGGGGTGTGCGTTTCGGAGTAAATGTACACACAGTCTGCCTCTGTGCCCAGTCGGGTGTGTCTGGAAAAGGGGGCGTGTGCTCGACCCGGTCTGACATGCACATAAAAGAGGCTTTTGAGCTTTTGAGAAAACAAGAAAGAAAGTAAGAGAGGGCAATATGCAGAAGAGGCCAGAGAGAGCCTTCCTACACTGAATTACATTCATCATTTCAGAAGCTCAAACACTTATAGGACATTTGGGTAATGTTATTGTAAAGAAGACAGTGACAGTGATTTAACTACAGGTGAGGGATGAGTTTTAGAAGCTGGACACTAATACTAACATGAGAGAGACAATCTCAAGGATGATTTCACCCCAAACTCTTTTAAATATAACTCTGATTGTGTTTGACTGAAAGAAGAAAGCTATATACACCTACTGTAGGATCGCTCGAGGGTGAGTAAATTATAGGATCATTTTAATTTTTGGGGTGAACTAACCCATTAAAAAAATAGCATAAAAATCACAATGCAAAATATTTTGAATGGCCTTACAAATAAATCAAATTTTCTGTATGCAAAATACAATTTCTTATGTCTATAGATTAGATTTGGGGGTGAAACATTACTAGGACATGTTCTTTATAAGATTTGTGCAATTCATCTGTGTGTTTATGTGAGTCTGCATTTATGCACCTGAGAGACACAGCATGTTGTGTGTGTTCTGCACTCTGGCAATGACCCATAGGACGACACTTAGTCCTGCCTAGAGAGCTCAAACACACACACACACACACACAAACCTGATGCTCTTGCAAAGTTTCACATTTCTGTTTGCTCATATGCGATGAGCCGTGCCTTTAAATCTGTTTTTGGGGTTTTGGTTTTACTGTGTCATGTCCTCGGTTTAACTTCCCTTCCCATCAGCCCCCTGCAAACCAGCACATGCAAAAAAATCTCCCATCTATCACCAGATTCATGCAATGCAAATGAGTCAGGAGCGCTTCAAACCCACATACACTTATCACACCATCACCAGATAAAAGAGCGAAAAACAGTGTGTTAAGATTGATTGGCTCTGTCAAGTCAAGTCAGATTATTTATATAATGCTTTGTGCAAAACAGATTGTTTCAAAGCAGAATCATAGGGATAAACAGGGTAATTAACAAAATCAATCATGCAAACTTCATCAAATATGACACAAATTTATATTTTGCTGTAAAGCAGCACTAAAAAGACAATAGTTATACTGGCAAATTTCACACTTATTTACACAGAAACGGCAAAACTGAAATAGTATATTTATTGTAAAATGTACTCCAATACAACTTTGAAAAATCATATTTTAAATTCATCAGTTATGAAACGAATTTAATCATAGGGAATGCTGTGGTAAAGTTATGAGCAAACGTTCTTTTAGTAATGTAAATAAGAAAATATCTGACCTTTAATAATGTTTTCTCAAAAACATTATTTACACATGCAATGTTTTTTACTTGAACTGTTCTCTTAACTGGACGTTCAGAGAACATTCAAAAGGAACGTTCTAATAATGTTTGAAGAATGATGAAATGGAATGTTCACATAACCTTTCAAAACATGGAACGATCTGGACGTTCAGAGGGCATTCAGCAATAACTTAATGGGAACAGATCATTTTTGTTAGCAGGGATGGTGTCATTATTCAGTTTGGTTCAATTGTCAGCTGTGATTGTCACAATAGTGTCATTCAGCTCAATTCAGTTTCGAGTATTGTCCTCATCCGATTTGTTCTCATCTGATTTGTTCTCACGTTTTCCTTTCTATTGCATTTTTTTTGATGGATGGGATCTTTGCCTGTGGTAGTTAGAGGTCACTGCCTCCATACGACTCACATTTCCAGTAAGCAACCACAAAGCGAAAACCCAAAACACATTAGCAAAGCGACGCCCTTGTGGTTTAATATATCAGCGTTTTCTGTGCATGTTAGAATGGTGCTCTGACTGAAACTGTAGGTGTGTGTGTTTGGACGTTTGTAGGTGTGTCTGTTGCTGTCCATGTGTGACAGATGGCGTTCCCTGAATTGTGTCCAGATGGGACACCGTATCCGATTGGCATCACGACAGGTGACACTTGGAGGGGTTGTGAGACAGGTTTGCTCTTGGTGGTTACAGTTTATTTAGACTGTTCCTGTTTGCTCAACACAAGACTGTATTTGCAAGAGTATTTTGATTGTATTTATGAGAGAAATGGGATATTCAACTGTTGGCTATGACTTGAGGAATGGGTGAAAAGTTTCTCTATTGGTGGTTGAAACATAAAAGGGCTTGTTGGGGTCAAGAAATGTTTAATTATTTTATTTTTGGTTCCATTAAATGGATCAAAAGTGACATTTAATGTTACAAAAGACTTCTATTTCAAACAAATGCTATTCATTAAAGAATCCTGACAACACAAATTTGCAGTTTACACAAAAATATTAAGCAGAAATATTCAGAAATGTTTCTCAAGCATCAGATCATCATATTAGAGTGATTTCTGAAGGATCATGTGACACTGAAGACTGGAGTAATGATGCTGAACATTCATGATCACATGAATAATTTTTTTTTTTACAAATATATTCAAATAGAAAACAGTTATTTTAAATAGTTTTACTGTATTTGTGATCAAATAAATGCTGCCCCCTGACTTTGTTTTAACTTAATCTGAATGGTTGAGTATTTAAAAAAAATTAGTGGAATAGTTCATGAAAAGAGACACTATTGTTCATCATGTCATTCCAAACTATTTGGCTTTTTGAAATATGATATCTTGAAATATGTCTCTGTTTGTTTTGTTCATGCAATTAAATTAAATGGAGTCCAAACAGAGTCAAACAGAGAAAGACAGTTGTGTATATTGTGAAAGTGAGACAGGTGAGAGACACGCAGAGGTGAGAGACGCTGAGAGGTGAGACAGATAGCGTTACTAGACCTCCAGCAGTCATGTTAGGACAACGGTTTGCCTGACGCTCTGTGTGTGTGTGTGTGTGTGTGTGTGTGTGTGTGTGTGTGAGAGATAGAGAGTGCAAATATGTTTGTGTTTGAGGGTCAAAGGTTTCCAGGGTAGAGATTTTCAACTGAAGGCCATGTTTTCCTCCTGTTTATATGTTGTAAAGTGCTAAAACTTAAGTGTAAATACTGTTTGACTCTACACAAACCTAAAATCTACAATAAATAACTTTATTACTCAAAGGAAATGTAAAATACTGCTCCAAAGTTGCTCTTTCATAGTTTAGGATTTTGAAGTAACTTGTCCTTGGATGTACACTACCGGTCAAAAGTTTAGGGTCGGTAAGATTTTTTATGTTTTTAAAAGAAGTCTCTTCTGCTCACCAAGGCTGCAATTTTTTGATAAAAAATACACAAAAAACACAGTAATATTGTGAAATATTATGACAATTTAAAATGACTTTTTTATGTTAATATATATTAAAATGTAATTTATTCCTCTGAAAAAATGATGATTTTATGCTCCAAAAACATGTATGAATATTATCCATGTTGAAAACAGTTTTTTACATTTCTATTTCAGGATTCTTTGATGAATAGAAAGTTCAAAAGAACAGCTTTTATCTGAAATGGAAAGCTTTTGTTACATTAAACACTACCCTTTAAAAAGTTTGGGGTCAGTAAGAATTTGTATTTTATTTTTGGGGGAAATAAATAAGAAATCAATACTTCTATTCATCAAGGATGAGTTACATTGATCAAAAGTTACAGTAAAGACATTTATAATGTTAGAAAAGATTCTAATTAAATAAAAGCTGTTCTTTGAACTTTCTATTCATCAAAGAATCCTGAAATAAAAATGTAAAAAAACTGTTTTCAACATGGATAATAATCATACATGTTTTGGAGCATAAAATCATCATATTAGAGTGATTTGTGAAGGATCATGTGACACTGAAGACTGGAGTAATGATGCTGAAAATTCAGCTTTTTTTCAGAGGAATAAATTACATTTTAATATATATTAACATAAAAAAGACATTTTAAATTGTCATAATATTTCACAATATTACTGTGTTTTTTGTGTATTTTTTATCAAAAAATTGCAGCCTTGGTGAGCAGAAGAGACTTCTTTTAAAACATAAAAATCTTACCGACCCTAAACCTTTGACCGGTAAATGTATCTCCTGAAAATAATAATAGTGACAAATAAGTTGCACAGTTAACATTCACACCAAGAACGATAGCTATAACTATAACTATATTAGTGTCAGCGAACGTTTATTATAAGCACGCTGCAGTTTTGTCGTCCGTCACTTTAAAAGCAGGATTGATTCTGATTGGCTGTCAATGTTTTTATCGTTCATCAGTTGAAAAGCATCGCTCTGAAAGTGATTCCAGCTAAATAATTCCTCTGTGCCGTTATCGTTAGTTGTGGTGTGAAATGTAATATTTAGAACAAACTATTTTTATCATTATAGTTATCTTAACGCACATTGCTATAAAACGAATGTAGACAGCAGCTCATGTTCAGATCTCCAACTTTGGTCGATCAAAGTCCGATTCGACAGGTGAACTGCAGGTTTGAGGATAATTGTAGTGTTAAATTAGCGCAAGAATCGCTCTCGGCTGCGAGAGGCTGGAGTCGGTCCCATCGCAGCGTTTAGATCTCGCTGGTTGTGAGCGGTCGACATGCTGTGAAGCGTTTGGAGTAAATGTCAGACATGAATAACACATGCACGCGGCTCGACTTACACAAAGATGCCGTGGCGCAAACTGGCTCGACTCTCTCCATCCAACAGGAAAGAGTGTGAAGGAGACTTCCTGGAGAGATGGAGAGAGAGATAAACGGAGGAGGGGCGAGAGAGAATGTACCTCTGATATGTGATCCCGTAAAGCAGCTGATAAGAACATGTGCTCATTTAGAGGTAATGATTAGCTCTGGTCATTTAACCCCAGAGACTCGTGCAGGGCGATGACCCTCTCTCACACTATCTCTCTTTCAGTTTCAGTGTAATGGGCTTTATTGGCACGCAGAAATTTCTGTTCGATTTGCTTGGCTGTGTTAGTGCAATAATGGTATAGAATTTTGGTGCAAAACCAAATCAAATGTTATTTTTTATGATACAGTGACTTCTACTCTTACCTTATAGAGAAACTCGATCAAGAAAAACATCTTTAGATGCCTATAAATATGTGCTGAAGGCACGAAAGGGGTCTATATGGGGATGATTAGGAGGCCATGGGGCAAATTTTTAATGATCACAGAGAGTCAGGACCTCGGTTTAAAGGGATAGTTCACTTTGAAATGAACTAGATCAGTTGGACGTGGCTGTGGTTACAAGAGGTAAAAACAATATAAATACTGTTGGTTTTCTCACAAACCGCTCGTTTCGTGTCTTAGGCCATCAATGTGTACTTACATTTATGAGTAGGGTTGGGTATCGGTTGGGTTTTATCCGATACCAGTACCTACTCGGTATTTGTTTAAACGGTTCCGGTGCCTAAACGGTTCCTGAAACGGTACTTAAGAAAACGAAACCGCACACACTTTGTCAAAAAAAAATAATACCCCTTTGTTTACAGGGCCAAACTGGACACAATATTAACTTACAATATAAATACATGTAACATAATGGTAATAATAAATAAACCAATATAAAATAAAAGTTCATATTTACATAATATCAAATAAAACAATATTATATCAAACAATGTAATTATACTGGAGATTAATAGAGATTACTACCAGGGTAATATAATTTCGACATGGACAGGTTGTCATTTTTTCTGCTTTAACTAGTCATGTAAGTTATTTTGTCATTTACTAGTTAAGCTCTTAGCCAGTTTGATATTTCGTTCCCACTGTGTTTTATGCGCAGCTTTGAGTAAACATATGAAAGAGAACGTCTCTGTGTAACCCATGTTTTCTGAATAGGGAATCGAGACGCTGCGTTCGCTGCCAAATATCTCGCGCTGCTTTTCGGCAGAGAACTCTGAGGAGCAGATGATGCGCGCGTGACATATAATATGACGACGTAAGTGTCAAGGCGGCGCGAATAGTGATTCTCATATCCATAGACAATCGTTATTCTGCAGCGTGAATTTTACACGTGAAATGCAGCCAAACATTTCACGTGTACATTTCACGTGGCTAAACCCAGCTAAGTCCAGCTAGTGTACAAAAATCACGTGACCTAAAAATATCAAAATTGAAAATACTGCGGAAACAAAGACACCTACATCTTGGATGCCCTTGAGGTAAGATAAAACATACCAAAAATGTATTTCAAAGTGAACTATCCCTTTAACGTCTATATCCGAAGGATGGTGCTATTTGACAGTATAGAGTCGACGTCACTACACTGGGGCGTTAGGACCCACACAGAGCCCAGGGTGAGCGCCCCCTGCTGGCCTCACAAACACCTCTTCCAGCAGAAACCTGGTTTTCCCAGGAGGTCTCCCATCCAGGGGTGCGTTTCCCGAAAGCATCGTTAGCCAACTATGGTCGCAACAAGTTCCGTCGTTATCAGCACAGTTCAACGAGTCAGTGTTTCCCCGAAACCATCGTTCCAACGAACATTCGCAAACAGCATCGCAAAGTTGTGTGGTTTGAACGACAGCTCTCGACCTGTGGTTAGAGGCATCGTTTCTATATTGCAACACATTTGGACGCCATAAATCCTTATCTTGAGCAAAATAAGCAAGCTGACATTCAGTACAACCGGTGCCTTTTATTTAGAACACATACAAGTGGAATTTACGTCTTTTAGTTTGTCAAAAGATTTGAAGTAACGTGTTTGAAGAGTGCGCATGTGCGAACGTGCTCTACTATAAGAACGAGCCAAATATTGAGTCTGGTAATAAAGTAAAACAACTGAGAACAATTAGAAATAGTCATCAGATGACATGTCTGTAATTTATATAAAACAAATCCAGCGTTAATTGGATCTCAAACAGTTTCATTAAAAGTAGTTATTACTCCAGCACGTGCGAAACCAACAAGGTTAAACGATACTTTGCGACAGTGGGTTTCGGGAAACAGTCGTGACTAGCTAGTTGATTTTTCCAACGATGCATGGTTGAAGCGAACTACATCCCCGAAACGCACCCTCAGCCCTGCTTAGCTTCAGTGGATGACCAGTCTTGGGCTACAGGGTGACATGGCTGCAGTGATTCATTCATATTTCCAATGTCACATTTGATCGGCTTATCTGAACGAATCATCCAGTGAGAGAGACAAACCCTCGAAAACATTCAGTCACCATGACATCATGTGCATACTGGTGTTTCTGTAACTATTTTAAACACACCATAACTTTGTTATCATTATGGCGAACTACAACTCTATAACTAGAACTTAGAAGAACTGAACTAAAACATGTTTCGCCTTTGATTATGCGCTTTAACCTTGAACTCAACTTAATATGTCTGTTAAATGCCTTTTAAACCCTAACTGCGTCATTTACTGTAGTCTTCAAGTGTTGCCTAAGACCGCGATCATGTCATGTTTCTCCTCTAGATCTCAAGAATGTCTCAAACTGTGAAAAAGATACCAAAGTTTGCAATGAAAAGCAATAAAAGAGCAACATATGGGCTCTGAAATTTGGGTACGACTGTAAAGCAAAAGTGAAGTTGAGTGTTTCGTGCAACATCCAGCATTGAGCTGATTTATAGGACTGCTGTAAAACAAACAGCGATATGATATTGAAGTCATTGACTGAGGGGGAGGAAGGGTTTACATGTGTTACATGGCTTGACCTTTGACCTCGCATAAAAGAGGCAGGCGAAAGCACGATTTCAGCCTGTCAGAACGTTTCCTGTCCGCAAGTCCATCAGTTCGAGCATTACAGCTGGAGGTTTTAACACAATGGAGATGTTTAATGCCGATTTGTAGTCATTTGAACTCACTGGTTTGAAGGGTAAGAGAATGTATCTCATACGATTTTGACTTGTATTGTATCGCTGACTGTATTGATGCATTTCATGGAATCGATTATAATGCAAATGCTGCTGTTTCGTCAGTTTTTCTGTCCGTGTACATGAAACGTCTCGCTTAAGTGACCTAGACGCTCCTTACACCAAAATGTGGAACTACTCAGGTTAGAGTGTGTTTGTCTGCACATACAACTCATACTAGTATTTATATTCGTCTGTCAAAAAATGACTTTGCATAAGAGGAACTCAAGATAGCGTCTTTTTCCTCTGGGAAGTCTGTGAATATAGTGTGTCTTATTTGCATTTCTATTTCTTTCAGAACAACGAAAGAAGTACTCAAACTCCAATGTCATCATGCAAGAGACATCGCAGTACCATGTGCAGGTGAGCGAGACGCTAAACTCTTTTAATTCTGCTTCTTCTTTCCAAGCTTGTTGGTTAGCTAAACCTCACCACCGAGAGTTTTGTTTAATATTTAACATGATTCAACTGATGACTTGATATCGTAATAAAGCAATCAGGTCACCTGATCAGATTTGTAAGGGCAGCGTTTACCTCCATCCGAGCTGTTGTCAACCGAGATAACGCAATCTGAAATCTGCATTATACAATGGCTAGTTCTCATTCGGAATTTGATTGGTTGAAATGCACTGATGTCTTGAATGCACCTGCAACCTGAGACCTCAACAGAACAAGTGCTTAATTTCCGGAAACGGCTAATAAAAGGGATCCTTGATCCAGGTCTGACTTCGAGACCTTCTGTTGAACTTTGTTCTGATCTAGATGCATTATTTTCCTTGGTCTATTTTTCCTCACTTTCACCTTTCACTCATTGGTCATATTGTCTCTCTTATCTCTTTTTCTTGCTCTCATATATGCATATTGTTGATAAAACGTCCATGCCAGCAGCAGTCATATCAGGTCTTGAATGCTTAAACACTCCTGTCATATCAGAAGCGTCATGATCTGAGTTTAGGCACTTAAGACTTTTTTTAACAGATTCACAGTATTTCTTTCTACAATACTCAAATGGACTTTTTTGAAAATCATTATATTTTTTTGCTTTATTAATGAATACATTTAAAAAAAAGATTATTACTAAATTGGCCAAAGAAGCAAAAATATCTTAGAAGGTCTTTAAAGTGGTGTTCATGATAAGATTTTTTTTTTATCTGAAGAAAATGTCTTTGAAGAAGAACTCACCGCCAAGATGCTGATATGTTGTTTGTTTATGGTGTTTGAGTGGTTTTAGGTTATTGATAGCTGGTTGCTAGGGTGTTTGAGTGGTTTTAGGTTATTGATAGCTGGTTGCTAGGGTGTTTGTGTGGTTTTAGGTTATTGATAGCTGGTTGCTAGGGTGTTTGGATGGTTTTAGGCCACTGCCAGGGGGTTGCTAGGGTGTTTGAGTGGTCTGAGATCATTGCTAGAGTGTTTGACTGGTATTTGGTTACTGCCAAGCGGTTGCTAGGGTGTTTGAGTGGTTTTAGGCCACTGCCAGGGTGTTGCTAGGTTGTTTGAGTGGTTTTAGGTAATTGATAGCTGGTTGCTAGGGTGTTTGAGTGGTTTTAGGTTATTGATAGCTGGTTGCTAGGGTGTTTGAGTGGTTTTAGGCCACTGCCAGGGGGTTGCTAGGGTGTTTGAGTGGTTTGAGGTCCTTGCTAGAGTGTTTGAGTGGTTTTTGGCCACTGCCAGGTGGTTGCTAGGGTGTTTGAGTGGTTTTAGGTTATTGATAGCTGGTTGCTAGGGTCGAGTTTTTGGCCACTGCCAGGTGGTTGCTAGGGTGTTTGAGTGGTTTTAGGTTATTGGTAGCTGGGTGCTAGGGTGTTTGAGTGGCTTTATGCCACTGCCAGGGGGTTGCTAGGGTGTTTGAGTGGTTTTAGGTTATTGATAGCTGGGTGCTAGGGTGTTTGAGTGGTTTTAGGCCATTGCCAGGGGGTTGCTAGGCTGTTTGAGTGGTTTTAGGTTATTGATAGCTGGTTGCTAGGGTGTTTGAGTGGTTTTAGGCCCCTGCCAGGGGGTTGCTAGGGTGTTTGAGTGGTTTTAGGTTATTGATAGCTGGTTGCAAGGGTGTTTGGATGGTTTTAGGCCACTGCCAGGGGGTTGCTAGGGTGTTTGAGTGGTTTTAGGTTATGGATGGCTGGTTGCTAGGGTGTTTGAGTGGTTTTAGGCCCCTGCCAGGGGTTGCTAGGGTGTTTGATTGGTTTTAGGTTATGGATAGCTGGTTGCTGGGGTGTTTGGATGGTTTTAGGCCACTGCTAGGGGGTTGCTATGGTGTTTGAATAGTTTTAGGTTATTGATAGCTGCTTGGTAGGGTGTTGGGTTTAAGGGATTGATAGCTAGTGACTAGGTTTAACAGGTGTTTGTAGACCACTGCTGGGGGTTGTTGGGGTCCTTGAGTGGTTTTAAAACACTTTTAGGTGGTTGTTAGGGTGCATGGTGTGGTTGCTAGGGTGAATGAGTGTATAAGTGTTGTTTTTCTCTTCTTCTTAGAAACCATCTATGTTCTGCCACTTTAAAAAACCCAGAAATCAAACAATTGACCTGAAAGACCTACAATGAAACATTAAAAACTCTGACCTACCCTCTAAACAGATTATATCTCAAAGCAAGCAAATGCACATTACACTTCCCTTTGTGTAGTTTGTTAGTTTGACTACATCCTGTTAAAGTCAGATGTGTCAGTAAACATGTTTGTGGTTGGATGCTCTAGTTAATCCACGGCAGCCATGTTGAGATCTCCTTCTTATATAACTGGTGACAAGACTTAATCTGCTTATGAATCATGCATGATGCTTTGAATAATTTGTTCTCTTTGATGGGTTGGGATCACTGTTTGTCACATTGTATTGTGACATGTAAATGACATGTATTGTGACACACACACACAGGTGTGGTTAAAATGCTGAAGTGGATGTATAAATATTATAAGGTGTGTGCTTACATTACTCACTCTATTAAAATAACAATTAATTAATTTAAGATGCTGACACAGAGCAACGCCCAATGACAATATGTAGGTAGGTATTTAGACAAACAGGACATCCACCTGATTTTCGACTACTAAAAATCAATAATAAGATCTCTTTAATATCCTAGTTTACTATCTCCTAAACTGCAATGGAATTAAATATAGAGCAGCTCAAATTTGTTTAGTTTTTGTAGTTTGCACAGGGAAAAACCGTAAAAAGGACAGTTTACAAATGCTTTAAAATCTTAAATGGTCAGATCAAATGGCAAATATTTTTTTGCATTACAATTGCAATCCAAACGAGTCCATCCATCCATTTGCACTCTCCTCCCTCTTATAGTCAGTTATGTGACATTTACTGTATAGAGAATATTGGATAAATTAACATTTTGCACATTTTTTACAACATTTATATGCATGAATGTTTATTTGTTTTTTTTAAAGGTTGCTTATGTTTCCCCCAGGTGGCTCGCCAAAATTTCCTTTTGTCTCTCAATTGTTGTGTGGGAAACTCTTGACAGTGGTGACATCATTACTATAGCACTATTAGTAGACTGTCAGAGTAAACAGATCTTTTTCATGCAAAATAACAGTTCATTATACAGATCAGATGTAATGAACCAAATTGCATTGCATCATTCCAGCAATGACCTTACACACGTATGTTTGCAGCATCTCTCTACGTTCATCATGGATAAAACAGAGTCCATCACTACGGTAGACGACGCTATTAAGAAGCTGAAACTGCTGGACTCCAAAGACAAAATCTGGACTCAGGAAATGCTGCTACAGGTGACGGACAAATCCATCAAACTCCTGGACTGTGAGACCAAGGTGAGCGTGTGTAGAAATTAGCACAATAACTTTTGTAAAGTAAATAGACAATTTAACTGAACTTAATCCATGTTCCTGGTCTTATTGTCAAAGTTCGATCAGTGTGTGTCTTTGTAATCTTTTGTTATGTATTGTCCTTTTCCTCTGACATAATTTATCAGCCAATTATTGACTATACAAGACAATATAGCTGACTATTGGGTAATGTTATCAATGTTAACAAGCAGCCGTTTCACATTCCAGTCACTTCTGGTTCATTTTGTCTCAGCCAAGATCGTTAATGATTCAAGTTTATGCCAATTTAAAACCATGTGGACCTTGATGGTGAATAAAATGTTAAACAACACACTTGGGATCATGGAAATAAGAAGCGATTAAAGTATGTTCCACACCTGTTGACCAAGTGTAATCCGATCTGATCTGGAATAACTGGATAGGGAGCGTTTCATTCGCGCTGAATCATGTGAAATGATTCTTAGTGTAATGTCATTATTCTGGTAATATGTGCCAACATTCTCAGATCTTTGACCTCATTAATGATTATAATCAATGTTTTTTTGTGTCAAAGGTCTTCAGCTTGATTTTATTTTAGGGCTGTCTAACGATTAATCGCGATTAATCACATCCAAAATAAAAGTTTGTGTTTACATAATATATGTGGGTGCACTGTGTATAATTATTTTATATATATATAAACACACACTTACTTGTATATATTTAAGAAATATTTTCATGTATATGCTGTATATAGATTTATATATAATTTATATTATATATAAATATACATATTTTATATATAAATAATATTTTTTCTTAAATATGTGTGTGTATTTATACATATATATATATACAAAATAGTTATACACAGTGCACCTACATATATTATGTAAACACAAACTTATATTTTGGATGCGATTAATCGATTATCTGACAGCCCTAATTTATTTATTAAAAAAAATTAAGAATCAGGTTTACCGTCTTCATGTGTGTACAGTATGTACTATATTTATCTATTTTTGTACATTTAGCAGCTTGGTTTAATTTGTACTTTTAACATATGACATATATATATATATATATAATAATATTTAAAATTTAAATAAATCTTTTTTTTTTTTTTTTGCAAGCTATTTAGGGTTAGGTCATGTTGAAGTTAATTTTAAAGGTCTAATTCTCCTGATCTCTCATTTCTCTTTCTTTCTCTCAGGAAGAGCTAGAAAACTTTCCTCTGGCCACAGTCCATCACTGTCAGACGCTGTTGAACCAGACGAGATACCCCTCTGTCCTTCTGCTCATCTGTCAGGACAACGAACAACACAAACCAGACATCCACTTCTTCTACTGCGACGAAGTAGAGGTGGGACACAAACTTGTAAATATACTACCAAAACAAAAAAAGTGTCATGATACTTTAAAATGCATGACATTTCATTTTCGGTTTAATCATGTGCTGTTAGTATTCTGCAGACATTTCAATCAATGTTGTATCCAAGTAACAGCAAAACATAGACACTCGTGTACATACAGACACAAGGAAACGTCATAATTTCCCAGAAATACCATTATGAAAAAGATTAAAAACGGACATGGAATGATAAACACTATCAAGAGCTGCTTTCGCTTAAACCACGCGTGTGTTTGTGTTTTAGGCCGAGATGGTGCATGCTGACATTGATAGCGCTCTGGGAGACAACTCACGCGGCAAGAAGAATCGGCCACAGACGCTAAAGTGAGACCCAGACCTCTTAGACACTACTGGAGTGCTTTTTAAATAACTTATAACTGGTCTGATTGACTGACACCAAGTTTCACAACACTTCTACCTGCTGAACAGACTGACTGTTCGTCTATTGACGACACTGAGACGTCCTAAAAACACACAACAGGATCAACAGATAGTAAAGACACATTTACCACGAGGTTGCTGTGATCTTGTGTATAATAGTTGTTCATTTATTTAAGGATGCTAAAGTATTAGCACTGACTGAGCTTTGGTTACATGCAGACTTATGTTTTGGAAGTAGACACACACAGAGCTATGTTCCAAATCCCAGTGAGCTGCCTTGCTATCTACTTAGACACCTTAACTGAAATGTAACCTTAAGTGCACAGGAGATGTGACTTGCAATTGATTTTGGTAGTTTGTTAGCATTTTGCTATGCTAACTTAGCAGTAGCGCTGAAGCATAAAAACACACAGCACACACAAATATTGAGTAAAATAGTGGGTTAAACCATTTTGATTCTTTCCAGTATTGGATGAATTAATTTTATAATCAGAGTTTGCCCCATATTGTCTATCTAATATGGTGTTTGGGTAGTTTTATGCCATTGCCAGGTGTTTGCTAGGATGTTTTAGGACACTTCAAGGTGATTTTTGGGGTGTTTGAGTGGTTTTAGAGTTTTTCATTAGTTTGCTGTTCTCCACCATATGAGGTCATCACAATGCATTTATGGATTGTATTTGCAAATTACACAGGCTGAGAAGGCAAAGTTGATCATTTAGTCAAAATTAGCTATTGTTAGAAGATTTAAAGGGATACTCCACTTTTTTTGGACATAGGCTCATTTTACAACTCCCAGAGTTAAACAGTTGAGTTTTAACGTTTTTGAATCCATTCAGCCGATTTTTTTTATATTTAGAAAAATATCAGTAACCAGATTCAGTTTCTGGTCTCATTGACTTCAGTAGTAGGAAAAAATACACTATGGAAGTCAGTGAGACCAGAAATTGAATCTGGTTGCTGATATTTTTCTAAATATAAAAAAAATTGTCTGAATGGATTCGAAAACGTTAAAAACTCTGTGTTAAAATGTTTAACTCTGAGGGAGTTGTAAAATGAGTCTATTTCCAAAAAAAGTGGAGTATCCCTTTAAGGTTTAAGGGTGATTAACAGCACTTCTAGGTAATTGTTGGAGTGCTTGAGTGGTTTTAGGACATTTCTAGGTGGTTGGTAGTTCAAGTTTAATAATTTTCAGTATTTAATCAATCGTATTAACCCTTTCCCCACAAGTGTTAACAATTTAATTTTTTTGCCATCCACCGCCAGCATTTTTGATAATTTTTCTTTAAAATTTTTTGATGGCCCCAAAATATTTTGTTGCATGAATAATTGACTATGCAATATATCAGCAGAAAAAGAAAATAACTTTTGCTTGAAAAAAAAACAAAACAAAAAAATCATAATTTCCCACATTGTACACAATCCGAGCTCATCACAATCCTCAAGGGATTGTCTTGGCAAATTATACATTCTGGAAAGACACATTTTTTAATTTGGCCAAATTGAGCTATTTTTAAAGCTTGCTGGCAACCGTTTGGATCAACCCTCACATCAGGACTTCCTAAAATGTTGCCTATGTAGGCTTCTCAGTGTGTTTTTGAACACATTTCTCTCTTTTTCTCCCTTCTGTCAGGTTGAACCAAGAAAAGATGAAACGCCAACGGGAGACCATCATCCCGCCCTCTGAGACTAGAAGTCCTGGCCCTGGGGTCAAAGGTCGAGTAGCAGCTACGGACATGAAAGGTGCCATAGACACAATACGCTTGTATGCTTACAGTTACAGTCAGTGCATTAATGCTAAACACACTGTGTGTTTGTCTCAGATGAACTGTCGATGCAGGATCCCGAGTCCACTATGAAACTGGCCCAGCGGATCGAGAAGGACGTGGTGAGTGCCGGTGTCACTGCGTAACACTTGATATCTGCGCACACACACATCTAAAACACACTCAACCATTGAGTGTATCAGATTAGTGGTTACATCAGAGCAGACGTAACGCTGTGTGTTTTCATGTGTGTCATTCAGCAAATCCTGAATTGCGCTCTAGATGACATCGAGATCTTCGTGGCGCGTCTTCATAAAGCGGCAGAGGCTTTCTCTCAACTCAACCAGCGCAACCGGAGCAAGAAAGGCAAAAAGAGAGGACCGGCAGGTATATATGCTATACACACCATATATTTACTCGTGCTTAACGCAATTTGTTGATATTCATTAAATAAAGTTAGGTCAGTTATGCTTAGAATGTGTAAATAAATTCATGTGCTTTCCTAAAGCGTTATTGTCATGTTGCGTGTGTGTTTCAGAGGGAATGCTGACTCTACGAGCCAAGCCTCCATCAGAAGGAGAGTTTATCGACTGTCTTCAGAAGCTGAAACTCGCTTTCAATCTGCTGGTGGGTTTCGCCTTTCTCTGTTTATAAATGAAAAGCATGCTCTTAAAAACACATGCATGCTGTTCTCATGCAAAATCCGTGGTTTGGTCTTTCTTTGGTTTAATTTGAAAGTCATCTGGAATATTTGCACTCAAATTGTGAATGTGCTTTAACTTTTTACAGCATGCAGAAAGAAACAAGAGCTCATTTCTGTGCAGGCCATTTGTAAAAATGAATTGTAAACTGTTTCATTCAGTTCTAGTTTTAAAAGAAATGTTTATGAATGAAATGCACACACATTTATTCTGCTCAGTGTCATGAAAGAGGCCAATTGTGTGTGTTTGTGTGTGAACCCTTTTGATGGTCTGTGTGTGCCCTCTACAGGCCAAACTGAAGAAACACATCCAGAACCCCAGCGCTGCAGAACTTGTACACTTCCTGTTTGGACCTTTGGAAATGGTGAGGAACTGAACACACACACACAATGTTTTCCTAGCTATCGAAATGAAAACATGCCAAACACTTCTGTTGGTTTTATTATAAAAATGCATGCTTATGTTAATACAGAATAAACCAAAACCGTAATGCTAATTAATGCATGCATTTTAATGAATGAATGCACACATATATTTATACATAAAATAAAACTATGAAGACACCTCAGCATTAATGTTTGGGCAGATTTATCTCACTTTATTTATTTATTTTACTTTAGTATAAGTTCTCGTCAGTAAAATTACAACAAACTTCAACAACAAGAATAAAAAAGTGAACAATATGAGCATCCTGCTTGGTACAATAAGAAAATTGAAATATGCATAATAGTAAAAGGCTCATCTAATTTTCTATATCTAACGGTAATGTGTTTTTCCCTGTGTGAGTTCAGATCCTGCAGAATAGTGGCAGTCCCTGAGCTGCCGCGTGGGTCATCTCTCCTCACCTGTCGCGGGACACAGTGGACTTCCTGAGAGGACACCTGACTCCCAAAGAGATGACCATCTTTGAGCTGCTGGGAGATGGTTGGACTGAGGCCCAGGTGATGTGTCTACCAACAACTGTAGATGTGTTACAGGAGTGTGTGTTAGTGGTAAACTGATATATCTAGCTGATACATCAGCCAATGTTTGTTCATTTTGAGATTATCAGTATCACATGATGGTAGTTCCTCCTCATGGGAATCCTGAAAATCAGCTTTTGAATGGACAAACAAAAAATAGGATTGGTTATTTTACATTTTAAACTAGTGTTTGACCAGAGTTTTTTGATACTATAAAATAATTGATTCGGTTCAAAAGTTTAAGATTCGGTAAGATTTTTTATGTTTTTAAAGAAGTCTCTTCTGCTCACCAAGACTGCAATTTTTTGATAAAAAAACACAAAAAAAACAGTAATATTGTGAAATATTATGGCAATTTAAAATGACTATTTTATGTTAATATATATTAAAATGTAATTTATTCCTCTGAAAAAAAGCTGAATTTTCAGCATCATTACTCCAGTCTTCAGTGTCACATGATCCTTCACAAATCACTGCTAATATGATGATTTTATGTCTCCAAAAACATGTATGATTATTATCCATGTTGAAAACAGTTTTATTTCAGGATTCTTTGATGAATAGAAAGTTCAAAGAACAGCTTTTATTTAATTAGAATCTTTTCTAGCATTATAAATGTCTTTACTGTAACTTTTGATAAATGTAACTCATCCTTGATGAATAGAAGTATTGATTTCTTATTTATTTCCCCTAAAAATAAAATACAAATTCTTACTGACCCCAAACTTTTTAAAGGGTAGTGTTTAATGTAACAAAAGCTTTCCATTTCAGATAAAAGCTGTTCTTTTGAACTTTCTATTCATCAAAGAATCCTGAAATAAAAATGTAAAAAACTGTTTTCAACATGGATAATAATCATACATGTTTTTGGAGCATAAAATCATCATATTAGAGTGATTTGTGAAGGATCATGTGACACTGAAGACTGGAGTAATGATGCTGAAAATTCAGCTTTTTTACAGAGGAATAAATTACATTTTAATATATATTAACATAAAAAAGTCATTTTAAATTGTCATAATATTTCACAATATTACTGTGTTTTTTGTGTATTTTTTATCAAAAAATTGCAGCCTTGGTGAGCAGAAGAGACTTCTTTTAAAAACATAAAAAATCTTACCGATCTTTTTTTTTTTTTTTACCTTGAATGGATGTAAGCCTATTGTAGGAGACTCCAAAACAAAATTAGGAACCTTTAAAATAGCATAATGGGGCACTTTATTATATTATTATTATATTATAACATATTTTGTTGTGTTATTTTATCTGTTAGTAGTAAATAAACTAGATTAGCATCAGTCAACCATTAGTCGTTATGTTTATGTTGTAAACCATTATGTTTATGTTGCCTTATTCTGGGTGTGTCTTTGTGTATTGTAGAGCTGATTGGCCGAAAGCTCAGTGCGCTCCCTCTGTATGTCCCAAAGTTTTCGTGAACGGCTGGGAGCCGCCAGTGGATCTGTTTCGCACGTCCCCATGGGAGACGGAAGAGCGCTGGTGTCCCGATGTCTTCAGTGCAGTCAGAGTACAGGAAAAGAGGTGAGAGATGAATCCATTTATGATTGATGAAGCCGTTTAAACACACAAGGTGCGTCCAAATCGCATACTTGTGCTCTAATTACGCTTTAATTACATAGTGGAGGGGCTATCAGACATCGATGTTGAATGACAAAATAAAGTATAAAATTCATACTTTACATGGTTGAGTGCATAGTGCATAAGTGCACAGTGTATAGTGTGTCATTTGGGACACAGCTTGAGTCTTTTCTGTGTATAAATCGGGTCTGTGTTAAATGGATTCCATCTTTTCCTCTTTTTCATGTCAGTTCTTTGGATCACAGTTCGTCGCTCTCTTCAAACGGGTGAGTTAGGTCTATATCTCAGTCACTTTGAGATTTTGAGTAAATTAGAATTAAATTAAATTGGATTTTTTTACGAATTCTGTCCTTCAAACACTAAAAGCTATTGTAAAACCACTCTGACATACATTCAGACAAGAGTCAACATTCAGGAACAAAGTGTTTTCTGCGATTGCAATTGGGCCAAAACAATGTAGATATTCCACATATCTGCCAACTTTAAAGTTAGCTGAAAATCCATTAAATGGCATATTATTTATATTCACCATAAATTGTGGAAGATTTTTTTTCATTTACTTTCCGCTACTTTCAGATAGTAGTTCAAACATCAAACGAAGGGATTTTGTCCTTGTCAATAAACAGCAGGCTCTTATTGTGACATCTTGCCCCTTTTCAGTGTGACGCATGTTTTTGACATTTGACCCATGTGAAGATCTTTCTGATCAGCTTGTTGCCCTCACATTTTTTTCAGGTCTTTCTACGTCTCCTCCTTCTCGGAAATTTGCAAAGATCCGCTACCACTTTGTGGCACGTAATGCCAACGAGCTGTCAGTGCTCCAGGACGAAATTCTGGAGGTATAAAGATCACAAATGACATCTCATTAACATCTCATTACCATCTCAAAGATTAAACAGAGCTCTAATAGAGTTTTGCTCAAGTCTCCTGTTCCTTAGGCCCTGTTTACACCTGGTATTAAGATGCGATTCGGTGGATCGGATCACAAATACAGGAGTAAACGGGTGTAAAACTATCGTCTCTGCTCGTGTTCATATGTAAATTGCATGAGCTTATTATGTCTATAAGATCGAAATATTTAAAAATCCCACACATTTACCAACCCATAGTCCCCCCCCTCGAAGATATCAGGATAGAAGTGTTTGAAAGTGGACAAAAGAGACGGATTTAAACACCAGGTGTAAACGGGAATGTCTCGCTCACATCTTACACCACAGATACCAGCTGTAAACAGGGCCTGACGATGTTTCTCCTGAGAAAAACACTCACACGTGTCTCCTCTGGAGTTTCATAAGAGATCTTAAGGTCTATGATTGTGCTCAGATTTGCCAGATTTCAATAAGAACTCCAGCATTTCTCACCATTTTATAGCTTCATTCTCTTACTGTGTGACAAAAAAGTCATGCAACACAATTTCTGTTGATTCGTATTATGAAAGAGCTGATGTTTGTTTTAAGGTGTTGGAGGATGACAAGCAGTGGTGGAAGTTGAGGAACAGAAGCGGTCAGGCGGGTATACGTGCCCTATAATATCCTGGATGTGGTCAAACTCGAGGACCCTCAAGTCATGAGTGACCCGCCCTACAGTCCAGTAACACCGTACAGTCCGGTAAACAAACCAGACGAACGTAATCAGATTTAAAAGAACGTTAATGTCCTTAAGCCGGGGACACACTTAAAGGGATAGTGCACATTTTGTCATCATTTACTCACGCTCATGTTGTTCCAAACTTACATGAATTTCTTTCTTCTGTTGAACACAAAAGAAGATATTTTAAAGAATATCAGTAATCAAGCAGTTGATGGACCCCATGACTCCCATAGTATGGAAATCAACATCAATGGGGACCAGAAACCATTTGGTTAGCAACATTCTTCAAAATATTTTTATGAAATATTTAAAAAAATTAAAAAAAATATATATATATTTTAAATAACAGAAGAAATAAATTCATTTAAGATTGGAACAACGTGAGTAAATGATGACGGAATTCTCTTTTTTGGGTGAACTATCCCTTTAAGGACTGTTAGGCTGATTATGAATGTAATTTGATACTTACGGCGTTCAGTTAAAATACGGCTCAGTCGTTGAAAAGTCTGTAAGTGTGTTACGTTCAGTCTTATAATGTTTCATTAGTGTGTTCCTGACATTAGTAATCATTACTTTGTGTGTCTCCTGCTGTCACTCACACAGCCGTACCGAGGACAGTCTCCTCCGGCTCAATGGGCAATCGATAAGAGCGGTGAGTCTGAGAGAACACACACATACGAGATAAATATGATCAGTGGTTCTGGATGAGAAAACATCTGAAAAAAATGTATTTATGGTTCTGCCTCAGGTCACACTCATCAGATGGATAAAGTGAACGATGAGCTGCTCATGTCGATCACCGGTAATAAGACGGAATCAGCCCACGAGGAACTTCAAGGTGGTTCGTCCAGTCGGCCGTCCGCTGGCCTTCGAGCTCCAGCCCAGCAGAGGTCACCACCTGGCTCAACGTCAAGGGCTTCTCCAAACCGTGAAGTCAGGCCACTGACAGATATTGAAACTTGTTTCCGCCACAGAATGAAAAATAAAAAAGGTAATTGCGACCTTCTATCTCACAATTCTGACTTTTTCTCACAATTGCGAGTTACATATAAAGTCAGAATTGCGTAATATAAAGTCAGAATTGTCGTGACCTCAGTGAATCCTTCTAAACTATGAAATTTTATTTAAAAATATAAAATAATGTACTTTACTGAGACCTAATTAAGCTTTCTAAACTATAAAAAAATATTTTTTAAAAATATTATACATTTTTTTTTTATCTTATAACTCATGCCAAAACATTTTCTTTATGTTTTACTGAGAACTCATTACGCCTAGTAAACGATGGAAAATATATGAAAATAAAATAAAATTCTCAAACTTACGAAGCCTAATAAAACAAAGAAAAATGTATTATATAAAAATAAAATAATTAAGCCTTCTAAACGATAAAAAAATATTAAAACTATAATACAAATTTTTTCTTACTGAAACTCATGGAGCCTTCTAAACTTTGAAACATTTATTCAAATATTTTTAAAAAGCCTTCTAAACTATAGAAAATGTATCTTTAAAAAATGAAAATGTATTTTTACTGAGAACTCTTTAAGCCTTGTAAAATATGAAAAAAAAAATTTAAATAAAATTTTAATCATATTAAATAAAACATATTTTTTACTAATAACTCATCCAGCCTTCTAAACTATGAAAATTGTATTAAAAATAAAATCATTAGTTAGCAAAAAGTAATTCTCAACAACAGAGGCTTCTTTCTCTTTGATGACACATTTCCTGTTGAAATCAGAAGATGACCCGGGACAGATTGAAGGGTTCGTCCCTTTTCCCTAATTATAGCCAATGGCCTTAACTGTGGAAAAAGCACATGTGACAGCATGAACAGTGGATGCAAGCTTCATCACACTGTCAAAGGCAGTCTGAGTTCATAAGAACTCAATAAAGTTGAGGAATAAGACTGTGTGTGTGTGTGTGTGTGTGTCAGGACGGTGGAGCGTTTGGGCATCCTGACAGGAGCTCAGCTCTTCTCTCTGAATAAAGATCACCTGAAGGCCGTGTGTGGAGACGAGGGCTCTCGCGTCTACAGCCAGATCACCGTCCAGAAATCACAACTAGAGGTCAGAAACACTGCACACAATATTAGAAACAGTGCAGTGCATCATGGGAAACCTATAGCATTTGCCTGATTTGTCTGTTCTCTCTCATCAGAAGAGTCAAGGAGATTCTGAATTGCAGGAAATTATGAGGAAACAGCAAGAGAAAATTGAATCTGGCCCATGAACGGCTTTCACTGACTGTCAATCAAACTGTCACCTGGCAACAGTGACTGTCAAGCAAACCCACCAATGAACTTAGATGATGTAGATTCTGCCATACGGTTCGACGACCAGACATCTAATTCAATATATTTTTTAATTTGTATATTTATTGTTGGTGCTTTTTATTATTAGTGTATGCACAGAGTTTTTCGTAATTTATCCGCATGCATTATCTGCTGGAAAACACTTGTACATACAAAAATACATTATGAATAAACATCATTAGGACTATTCATTTTTTTTTTTTGCATGTTCTTGACATTTAAACTTGAATTTTTTAAAGGTAATGCAGATTTTTTCTCTCATCATTTTAATTGTTATTCACACCTCAACATTAAAAGAAAATGGTAATTTAGCATTTTCATGACATTTTAACTAAGTAAGGCGGAAATATATATATTTTTTCTAGTAATTTTTATTCTGTTATTCAAACCTCAAAATAAAAATAAAAATGAAATTATGAAGAAAAAAAAACATTAGAACCATTTACTTTTTTGGGTTGCTTTGCATTTTCATTTAATTTCATGACATTTTCCTAGTCATTTTTATTCTCAAATATTCATTAAAAAAATCAATCAATACAAGCAATCAAAAATATAAATCAGCATTAATGAAAAGCAGTACAATACAGTTTAATATAAATATACATGTATATTCACATCACAGTAATCAATCACACGTTCTCAAATGTGTTTTAACCCATTCAGTCCCTGTGTCCATTACAATGGACATCACATGTCAGCCCCCTTTTTTAACTTCTGGAGCATTTCACCTAGTTTAAAGCCTGCATATCCATGAGATTGGACGTTTGTTATCCAATCAAATACCAGTAAAGCTCTGCATGTAGTAATTATATAAAAAACCTCTACATTGAAGAGAAGCATGGCAGCACTTTCACAAGCAACATTTTCTAAGGTGTATTTACATTTTTGTATGTATCTTGTATGTATCTATGTAACTTATTAATTAAAGTTAAAAATCAACTGTAGAATTGCACGTTTTAAATCAGGATTTTTTAAAATTACAATGGACAGTAGGTTTGACTTTATGTGGAGTAATGAGGAAGATGGAGATGTAAGAAAAATATCCATATTTAAAACTTTGTAAAATAGCTTCCAGACAAGAGAACATATGGATTTGACTTAAATCTAAAGTGCAACTTAAATATGAATATTTTAAATATTTTATATTAATATATATTTTTTATGGATAGATGCACTTTTATGATGGATAGATGCACTTGTATCATGGATAGATGCACTTTTCTGGACTTTCAAAATCCGAAACAACCATTTACAGACAATATAAAGCTTGGAAGGGCCAGGACATTGTTTAATATATCTCTGATTGTTTTCGTCTGAGAGAAGAATGTCATATACACCAAGGATGGCTAGAGGCCAGGGTGATTAAATCATGGGCTAATTGAAATTTTGGGTGAACTATGCCTTTAAAGGTATAGTTCAACCACAAATTATATTTGTCATCACTTACTCACCCTCATGTTGTTCCAAACCTGTATGAGTTTCATACCATTTTTATGTTGGACACCATCCCGCCTGCAATCTATTGAATGGGGTTTTGGGTAGTATATTTGATAGACATTTTAACTAAAGTTCCTGTCGTGATAAATACTATTTTACTGCACTCAGCAGGCCCCCCTGGGTCCGTAGCACCAAGCGCCGTCCCAAAATTCCACCGTCCGCGCAACCCACTATTTTTATGATGGCATAAATGCTATGTGAAATCTCAATATCTCAGCTCTGGAAGGGTCTAGAGCCTCCATTTTTGCACTCAGGTCTAAGTCCCATGGCCCTCTATCAGAATCCAGAGTTTCAAGAAGATCAAAATTTTGACCCGAAAAAAAAAAACGACAGTGGTACCCCTTATGTTTTTTTTTTGCATGAAAAAAAAGTTTCTCCAATATTCTTTAAACTCTGGATTCTGATAGAGGGTCATGAGACTTAGACCTGAGTGCAAAAATGGAGGCTCTAGACCCTTCCAGGCCTGAGATATTGAGATAATTATAATGGCATACAGAGCTGAGATATTGAGATATTTATAATGGCATAAATGCTACGTGAGATCTCAATATCTCAGCTCTGGAAGGGTCTAGAGCCTCCATTTTTGCACTCAGGTCTCAAGTCCCATGGCCCTCTATCAGATTCCAGAGTTTCAAGAAGATTGGAGAAACTTATTTTTCCACAAAAAAAAAAAACATAAGGGAGTCTGTCGTTTTTTTTTCGGGTCAAAATTTTGATTTTCTTGAAACTCTGGATTCTGATAGAGGGCCATGGGACTTAGATCTGAGTGCAAAAATGGAGGCTCTAGACCCTTCCAGAGCTGAGATATTGAGATCTCACGTAGCATTTATGCCATTGTAAATATCTCAATATCTCAGCTCTGTATGCCATTATAAATATCTAAATATCTCAGCTCTGGAAGGGTCTAGAGCCTCCATTTTTGCACTCAGGTCTAAGTCCCATGGCCCTCTATCAGAATCCAGAGTTTCAAGAAGATTGGAGAAACTTATTTTTTCGCACAAAAAAAAACATAAGGGGTACCACTGTCGTTTTTTTTTTGGGTCAAAATTTTGATTTTCTTGAAACTCTGGATTCTGATAGAGGGCCATGGGACTTAGATCTGAGTGCAAAAATGAAGGTTCTAGACCCTTCCAGAGCTGAGATATACTGAGATCTCACGTAGCATCTATGCCATTGTAAATATCTCAATATCCCAGCTCTGTATGCCATTATAAATATCTCAATATCTCAGCTCTGGAAGGGTCTAGAGCCTCCATTTTGCACTCAGATCTAAGTCCCATGGCCCTCTATCAGAATCCAGAGTTTCAAGAAAATCAAAATTTTCACCCGAAAAAACGAACAGTGGTACCCCTTACGTTTTTTTTTCGGGTCAAAATTTTGATTTTCTTGAAACTCTGGATTCTGATAGAGGGCCATGTGACTTAGATCTGAGTGCAAAAATGGAGGCTCTAGACCCTTCCAGAGCTGAGATATTGAGATATTTACAATGGCATAAATGCTACGTGAAATCTCAATATCTCAGCTCTGGAAGGGTCTAGAGCCTTCATTTTTGCACTCAGATTTAAGTCCCATGGCCCTCTATTGAATTCCAGAGTTTCAAGAAAATCAAAACTTCTGACCTCGAAAAAAAAAACGACAGTGGTACCCCTTACGTTTTTTTTTGGGTCAAAATTTTGATTTTCTTGAAACTCTGGATTCTGATAGAGGGCCATGGGACTTACATCTGAGTGCAAAAATGGAGGCTCTAGACCCTTCCAGAGCTGAGATATTTAGATATTTATAATGGCATACAGAGCTGAGATATTGAGATTTTTACAATGGCATAAATGCTACGTGACATCTCATATACTCAGCTCTGAGAGTCTAGAGCCTTCATTTTGCACTCAGATCTAAGTCCATGGCCCTCTATCAGAATTCAGAGTTTCAAGAAAATCAAAATCTTGACCCAAAAAAAAAACGACAGTGGTACCCCTTACGTTTTTTTTTTGGGTCAAAATTTTGATTTTCTTGAAACTCTGGATTCTGATAGAGGGCCATGGGACTTAGATCTGAGTGCAAAATGGAGGCTCTAGACCCTTCCAGAGCTGAGATATTCTAGATATCTAGTAATGGCATACAGAGCTGAGATATTGAGATATTTACAATGGCATAAATGCTACGTGAAATCTCAATATCTCAGCTCTGGAAGGGTCTAGAGCCTCCATTTTGACTCAGATCTAAGTCACATGGCCCTCTATCAGAATCCAGAGTTTCAAGAAAATCAAAATTTTACCCCAAAAAAAAAAAACGACAGTGGTACCCCTTACGTTTTTTTTCGGGTCAAAATTTTGATTTTCTTGAAACTCTGGATTCTGATAGAGGGCCATGTGACTTAGATCTGAGTGCAAAAATGGAGGCTCTAGACCCTTCCAGAGCTGAGATATTGAGATATTTCATGATGGCATATATGCCAGTTGTAAATATCTCAATATCTTAAGCTTGTATGCCATTATAAATATCTCAATATCTCAGCTCTGAAGGGTTACAGCTTTCATTTTTGCACGATCTAAGTCACATGGCCCTCTATCAGAATCTCAGAGTTTCAAGAAATCAAAATCTCGACCTCAAAAAAAAACGATCAGTGGTACCCCTTACGTTTTTTTTTTCGGGTCAAAATTTTGATTTTCTTGAAACTCTGGATTCTGATAGAGGGCCATGGGACTTAGATCTGAGTGCAAAATGGAGGCTCTAGACCCTTCCAGAGCTGAGATATTTAGATATTTATAATGGCATACAGAGCTGAGATATTGAGATATTTACAATGGCATAAATGCTACGTGAAATCTCAATATCTCAGCTCTGGAAGGGTTTAGAGCCTTCATTTTTGCACTCAGATCTAAGTCACATGGCCCTCTATTCAGAATCCAGAGTTTCAAGAAAATCAAAATTCTCACCCTCAAAAAAAAACGACAGTGGTACCCCTTACGTTTTTTTTTTGGGTCAAAATTTTGATTTTCTTGAAACTCTGGATTCTGATAGAGGGCCATGGGACTTAGATCTGAGTGCAAAAATGGAGGCTCTAGACCCTTCCAGAGCTGAGATATTTAGATATTTATAATGGCATACAGAGCTGAGATATTGAGATATTTACAATGGCATAAATGCTACGTGAATTTCAATATCTCAGCTCTGGAAGGGTCTAGAGCCTCCATTTTTGCACTCAGATCTAAGTCACATGGCCCTCTATCAGAATCCAGAGTTTCAAGAAAATCAAAATTTCGACCCGAAAAAAAAAACGACAGTGGTACCCCTTACGTTTTTTTTTTTCGGGTCAAAATTTTGATTTTCTTGAAACTCTGGATTCTGATAGAGGGCCATGGGACTTAGATCTGAGTGCAAAAATGGAGGCTCTAGACCCTTCCAGAGCTGAGATATTTAGATATTTATAATGGCATATAGCTGAGATATTGAGATATTTACAATGGCATAAATGCTACGTGAAATCTCAATATCTCAGCTCTGGAAGGGTCTAGAGCCTCCATTTTTGCACTCAGATCTAAGTCACATGGCCCTCTATCAGAATCCAGAGTTTCAAGAAAATCAAAATTTTGACCTCGAAAAAAAAACGACAGTGGTACCCTTACGTTTTTTTTCGGGTCAAAATTTTGATTTTCTTGAAACTCTGGATTCTGATAGAGGGCCATGGGACTTAGATCTGAGTGCAAAAATGGAGGCTCTAGACCCTTCCAGAGCTGAGATATTTAGATATTTATAATGGCATACAGAGCTGAGATATTGAGATATTTACAATGGCATAAATGCTACGTGAAATCTCAATATCTCAGCTCTGGAAGGGTCTAGAGCCTCCATTTTTGCACTCAGATCTAAGTCCCATGGCCCTCTATCAGAATCCAGAGTTTCAAGAAAATCAAAATTCTGACCTCGAAAAAAAAACGACAGTGGTACCCCTTACGTTTTTTTTTTGGGTCAAAATTTTGATTTTCTTGAAACTCTGGATTCTGATAGAGGGCCATGGGACTTAGATCTGAGTGCAAAAATGGAGGCTCTAGACCCTTCCAGAGCTGAGATATTTAGATATTTATAATGGCATACAGAGCTGAGATATTGAGATATTTACAATGGCATAAATGCTACGTGAAATCTCAATATCTCAGCTCTGGAAGGGTCTAGAGCCTCCATTTTTGCACTCAGATCTAAGTCACATGGCCCTCTATCAGAATCCAGAGTTTCAAGAAAATCAAAATTTTGACCTCGAAAAAAAACGACAGTGGTACCCCTTGCGTTTTTTTTTGGGTCAAAATTTTGATTTTCTTGAAACTCTGGATTCCGATAGAGGGCCATGAGACTTAGATCTGAGTGCAAAAATGGAGGCTCTAGACCCTTCCAGAGCTGAGATATTTAGATATTTATAATGGCATACAGAGCTGAGATATTGAGATATTTACAATGGCATAAATGCTACGTGAGATCTCAATATCTCAGCTCTGGAAGGGTCTAGAGCCTCCATTTCTGCACTCAGATCTAAGTCCCATGGCCCTCTATCAGAATCCAGAGTTTCAAGAAAATCAAAATTTTGACCCTGAAAAAAAAACGACAGTGGTACCCCTTACGTTTTTTTTCGGGTCAAAATTTTGATTTTCTTGAAACTCTGGATTCTGATAGAGGGCCATGGGACTTAGATCTGAGTGCAAAAATGGAGGCTCTAGACCCTTCCAGAGCTGAGATATTTAGATATTTATAATGGCATACAGAGCTGAGATATTGAGATATTTACAATGGCATAAATGCTACGTGAGATCTCAATATCTCAGCTCTGGAAGGGTCTAGAGCCTCCATTTTTGCACTCAGATCTAAGTCCCATGGCCCTCTATCAGAATCAAGAGTTTCAAGAAAATCAAAATTTTGACCTGAAAAAAAAACGACAGTGGGTACCCCTTACGTTTTTTTTTCGGGTCAAAATTTTGATTTTCTTGAAACTCTGGATTCTGATAGAGGGCCATGGGACTTAGATCTGAGTGCAAAAATGGAGGCTCTAGACCCTTCCAGAGCTGAGATATTTAGATATTTATAATGGCATACAGAGCTGAGATATTGAGATATTTACAATGGCATAAATGCTACGTGAAATCTCAATATCTCAGCTCTGGAAGGGTCTAGAGCCTCCATTTTTGCACTCAGATCTAAGTCCCATGGCCCTCTATCAGAATCCAGAGTTTCAAGAAAATCAAAATTTTGACCCTGAAAAAAAAACGTAAGTGGGTACCACTGTCGTTTTTTTTCGGGTCAAAATTTTGATTTTCTTGAAACTCTGGATTCTGATAGAGGGCCATGTGACTTAGATCTGAGTGCAAAAATGGAGGCTCTAGACCCTTCCAGAGCTGAGATATTGAGATTTCATGTAGCATTTATGCCATTGTAAATATCTCAATATCTCAGCTCTGTATGCCATTATAAATATCTAAATATCTCAGCTCTGGAAGGGTCTAGAGCCTCCATTTTTGCACTCAGATCTAAGTCCCATGGCCCTCTATCAGAATCCAGAGTTTCAAGAAAATCAAAATTTCGACCTCGAAAAAAAAAACGACAGTGGTACCACTTACGTTTTTTTTTCGGGTCAAAATTTTGATTTTCTTGAAACTCTGGATTCTGATAGAGGGCCATGGGACTTAGATCTGAGTGCAAAAATGGAGGCCTCAGACACCTTCCAGAGCTGAGATATTGAGATTTCACGTAGCATTTATGCCATTGTAAATATCTCAATATCTCAGCTCTGTATGCCATTATAAATATCTAAATATCTCAGCTCTGGAAGGGTCTAGAGCCTCCATTTTTGCACTCAGATTTAAGTCACATGGCCCTCTATCAGAATCCAGAGTTTCAAGAAAATCAAAATTTCTACCCGAAAAAAAAACGACAGTGGTACCCCTTACGTTTTTTTTTCGGGTCAAAATTTTGATTTTCTTGAAACTCTGGATTCCTGATAGAGGGCCATGGGACTTAGATCTGAGTGCAAAAATGGAGGCTCTAGACCCTTCCAGAGCTGAGATATTTAGATATTTATAATGGCATACAGAGCTGAGATATTGAGATATTTACAATGGCATAAATGCTACGTGAGATCTCAATATCTCAGCTCTGGAAGGGTCTAGAGCCTCCATTTTTGCACTCAGATCTAAGTCCCATGGCCCTCTATCAGAATCCAGAGTTTCAAGAAAATCAAAATTTGACCTCGAAAAAAAAAACGTACAGTGGTACCCCTTACGTTTTTTTTTCGGGTCAAAATTTTGATTTTCTTGAAACTCTGGATTCTGATAGAGGGCCATGGGACTTAGATCTGAGTGCAAAAATGGAGGCTCTAGACCCTTCCAGAGCTGAGATATTTGAGATATTTACAATGGCATATATGCCAGCTGAAATATCTCGAGATATTTACAACTGGCATAAATGCCACTATAAATATCTCAATATCTCAGCTCTGGAAGGGTCTAGAGCCTCCATTTTTGCACTCAGATCTAAGTCCCATGGCCCTCTATCAGAATCCAGAGTTTCAAGAAAATCAAAATTTTGACCTCGAAAAAAAAACGTAAGGGGTACCACTGTCGTTGTTTTTTTTCGGGTCAAAATTTTGATTTTCTTGAAACTCTGGATTCTGATAGAGGGCCATGGGACTTAGATCTGAGTGCAAAAATGGAGGCTCTAGACCCTTCCAGAGCTGAGATATTTAGATATTTATAATGGCATACAGAGCTGAGATATTGAGATATTTACAATGGCATAAATGCTACGTGAAATCTCAATATCTCAGCTCTGGAAGGGTCTAGAGCCTCCATTTTTGCACTCAGATCTAAGTCCCATGGCCCTCTATCAGAATCCAGAGTTTCAAGAAATCAAAATTTTGACCCGAAAAAAAAAACGAAGGGGTACCACTGTCGTTTTTTTTTCGGGTCAAAATTTTGATTTTCTTGAAACTCTGGATTCTGATAGAGGGCCATGTGACTTAGATCTGAGTGCAAAAATGGAGGCTCTAGACCTTCCAGAGCTGAGATATTGAGATTTCACGTAGCATTTATGCCATTGTAAATATCTCAATATCTCAGCTCTGTATGCCATTATAAATATCTAAATATCTCAGCTCTGGAAGGGTCTAGAGCCTCCATTTTTGCACTCAGATCTAAGTCCCATGGCCCTCTATCAGAATCCAGAGTTTCAAGAAAATCAAAATTTTGACCCGAAAAAAAAACGTAAGGGGTACCACTGTCGTTTTTTTTTTCGGGTCAAAATTTTGATTTTCTTGAAACTCTGGATTCCTGATAGAGGGCCATGGGACTTAGATCTGAGTGCAAAAATGGAGGCTCTAGACCTTCCAGAGCTGAGATATTGAGATTTCACGTAGCATTTATGCCATTGTAAATATCTCAATATCTCAGCTCTGTATGCCATTATAAATATCTAAATATCTCAGCTCTGGAAGGGTCTAGAGCCTCCATTTTTGCACTCAGATCTAAGTCCCATGGCCCTCTATCAGAATCCAGAGTTTCAAGAAAATCAAAATTTTGAACCGAAAAAAAAACGTAAGGGGTACCACTGTCGTTTTTTTTCGGGTCAAAATTTTGATTTTCTTGAAACTCTGGATTCTGATAGAGGGCCATGGGACTTAGATCTGAGTGCAAAAATGGAGGCTCTAGACCCTTCAGAGCTGAGATATTGAGATTTCACGTAGCATTTATGCCATTGTAAATATCTCAATATCTCAGCTCTGTATGCCATTATAAATATCTAAATATCTCAGCTCTGGAAGGGTCTAGAGCCTCCATTTTTGCACTCAGATCTAAGTCACATGGCCCTCTATCAGAATCCAGAGTTTCAAGAAAATCAAAAATTTTGACCCGAAAAAAAACGTAAGGGGTACCACTGTCGTTTTTTTTTTCGGGTCAAAATTTTGATTTTCTTGAAACTCTGGATTCTGATAGAGGGCCATGGGACTTAGATCTGAGTGCAAAAATGGAGGCTCTCAGACCTTCCAGAGCTGAGATATTGAGATTTCACGTAGCATTTATGCCATTGTAAATATCTCAATATCTCAGCTCTGTATGCCATTATAAATATCTAAAATATCTCAGCTCTGGAAGGGTCTAGAGCCTCCATTTTTGCACTCAGATCTAAGTCCCATGGCCCTCTATCAGAATCCAGAGTTTCAAGAAAATCAAAATTTCTACCCGAAAAAAAACGTAAGGGGTACCACTGTCGTTTTTTTTTCGGGTCAAAATTTTGATTTTCTTGAAACTCTGGATTCCTGATAGAGGGCCATGGGACTTAGATCTGAGTGCAAAAATGGAGGCCTCAGACCCTTCCAGAGCTGAGATATTGAGATCTCACGTAGCATTTATGCCATTGTAAATATCTCAATATCTCAGCTCTGTATGCCATTATAAATATCTAAATATCTCAGCTCTGGAAGGGTCTAGAGCCTCCATTTTTGCACTCAGATCTAAGTCCCATGGCCCTCTATCAGAATCCAGAGTTTCAAGAAAATCAAAATTTTGACCCGAAAAAAAAACGTAAGGGGTACCACTGTCGTTTTTTTTTCGGGTCAAAATTTTGATTTTCTTGAAACTCTGGATTCTGATAGAGGGCCATGGGACTTAGATCTGAGTGCAAAAATGGAGGCTCTAGACCCTTCCAGAGCTGAGATATTTAGATATTTATAATGGCATACAGAGCTGAGATATTGAGATATTTACAATGGCATAAATGCTACGTGAAATCTCAATATCTCAGCTCTGGAAGGGTCTAGAGCCTCCATTTTTGCACTCAGATCTAAGTCCACATGGCCCTCTATCAGAATCCAGAGTTTCAAGAAAATCAAAATTTTGACCTGAAAAAAAAAACGTACAGTGGTACCACTGTACGTTTTTTTTTCGGGTCAAAATTTTGATTTTCTTGAAACTCTGGATTCTGATAGAGGGCCATGGGACTTAGATCTGAGTGCAAAAATGGAGGCTCTAGACCCTTCCAGAGCTGAGATATTGAGATTTCATGTAGCATTTATGCCATTGTAAATATCTCAATATCTCAGCTCTGTATGCCATTATAAATATCTAAATATCTCAGCTCTGGAAGGGTCTAGAGCCTCCATTTTTGCACTCAGATCTAAGTCACATGGCCCTCTATCAGAATCCAGAGTTTCAAGAAAATCAAAATTTTGACCCGAAAAAAACCGAGGGGTACCACTGTCGTTTTTTTTTTCGGGTCAAAATTTTGATTTTCTTGAAACTCTGGATTCTGATAGAGGGCCATGTGACTTAGATCTGAGTGCAAAAATGGAGGCTCTAGACCCTTCCAGAGCTGAGATATTGAGATTTCACGTAGCATTTATGCCATTGTAAATATCTCAATATCTCAGCTCTGTATGCCATTATAAATATCTCAAATATCTCAGCTCTGGAAGGGTCTAGAGCCTCCATTTTTGCACTCAGATCTAAGTCCCATGGCCCTCTATCAGAATCCAGAGTTTCAAGAAAATCAAAATTTTGACCCGAAAAAAACGTAAGGGGTACCACTGTCGTTTTTTTTTTCGGGTCAAAATTTTGATTTTCTTGAAACTCTGGATTCTGATAGAGGGCCATGTGACTTAGATCTGAGTGCAAAAATGGAGGCTCTACACCTTCCAGAGCTGAGATATTGAGATTTCACGTAGCATTTATGCCATTGTAAATATCTCAATATCTCAGCTCTGTATGCCATTATAAATATCTAAATATCTCAGCTCTGGAAGGGTCTAGAGCCTCCATTTTTGCACTCAGATCTAAGTCCCATGGCCCTCTATCAGAATCCAGAGTTTCAAGAAAATCAAAATTTTGACCTCGAAAAAAAACGTAAGGGGTACCACTGTCGTTTTTTTTTCGGGTCAAAATTTTGATTTTCTTGAAACTCTGGATTCTGATAGAGGGCCATGGGACTTAGATCTGAGTGCAAAAATGGAGGCTCTAGACCCTTCCAGAGCTGAGATATTTAGATATTTATAATAGCATATATGCCATTGTAAATATCTGAGATATTTACAACTGGCATAAATGCTATCATGAATATCTCAATATCTCAGCTCTGGAAGGGTCTAGAGCCTCCATTTTTGCACTCAGATCTAAGTCCCATGGCCCTCTATCAGAATCCAGAGTTTCAAGAAAATCAAAATTTCTGACCCGAAAAAAAAACGTAAGGGGTACCACTGTCGTTTTTTTTTTCGGGTCAAAATTTTGATTTTCTTGAAACTCTGGATTCTGATAGAGGGCCATGTGACTTAGATCTGAGTGCAAAAATGGAGGCTCTAGACCCTTCCAGAGCTGAGATATTGAGATTTCACGTAGCATTTATGCCATTGTAAATATCTCAATATCTCAGCTCTGTATGCCATTATAAATATCTAAATATCTCAGCTCTGGAAGGGTCTAGAGCCTCCATTTTTGCACTCAGATCTAAGTCCCATGGCCCTCTATCAGAATCCAGAGTTTCAAGAAAATCAAAATTTTGACCCGAAAAAAAAACGTAAGGGGTACCACTGTCGTTTTTTTTTCGGGTCAAAATTTTGATTTTCTCTGAAACTCTGGATTCTGATAGAGGGCCATGGGACTTAGATCTGAGTGCAAAAATGGAGGCTCTAGACCTTCCAGAGCTGAGATATTGAGATTTCACGTAGCATTTATGCCATTGTAAATATCTCAATATTCTCAGCTCTGTATGCCATTATAAATATCTAAATATCTCAGCTCTGGAAGGGTCTAGAGCCTCCATTTTTGCACTCAGATCTAAGTCCCATGGCCCTCTATCAGAATCCAGAGTTTCAAGAAAATCAAAATTTTCACCCGAAAAAAAACGTAAGGGGTACCACTGTCGTTTTTTTTTCGGGTCAAAATTTTGATTTTCTTGAAACTCTGGATTCTGATAGAGGGCCATGTGACTTAGATCTGAGTGCAAAAATGGAGGCTCTCAGACCTTCCAGAGCTGAGATATTGAGATCTCACGTAGCATTTATGCCATTGTAAATATCTCAATATCTCAGCTTGTATGCCATTATAAATATCTAAATATCTCAGCTCTGGAAGGGTCTAGAGCCTCCATTTTTGCACTCAGATCTAAGTCCCATGGCCCTCTATCAGAATCCAGAGTTTCAAGAAAATCAAAATTTTGACCCGAAAAAAAAAACGTCAAGGGGTACCACTGTCGTTTTTTTTTTCGGGTCAAAATTTTGATTTTCTTGAAACTCTGGATTCTGATAGAGGGCCATGTGACTTAGATCTGAGTGCAAAAATGGAGGCTCTAGACCTTTCAGAGCTGAGATATTGAGATTTCACGTAGCATTTATGCCATTGTAAATATCTCAATATCTCAGCTCTGTATGCCATTATAAATATCTAAATATCTCAGCTCTGGAAGGGTCTAGAGCCTCCATTTTTGCACTCAGATCTAAGTCCCATGGCCCTCTATCAGAATCCAGAGTTTCAAGAAAATCAAAATTTTGACCCGAAAAAAAAACGTAAGTGGTACCACTGTACGTTTTTTTTTCGGGTCAAAATTTTGATTTTCTTGAAACTCTGGATTCTGATAGAGGGCCATGTGACTTAGATCTGAGTGCAAAAATGGAGGCTCTAGCACCTTCCAGAGCTGAGATATTGAGATTTCACGTAGCATTTATGCCATTGTAAATATCTCAATATCTCAGCTCTGTATGCCATTATAAATATCTAAATATCTCAGCTCTGGAAGGGTCTAGAGCCTCCATTTTTGCACTCAGATCTAAAGTCCCATGGCCCTCTATCAGAATCCAGAGTTTCAAGAAAAATCAAAATTTTGACCCGAAAAAAAAAACGTAAGGGGTACCACTGTCGTTTTTTTTTTCGGGTCAAAATTTTGATTTTCTTGAAACTCTGGATTCTGATAGAGGGCCATGGGACTTAGATCTGAGTGCAAAAATGGAGGCTCTAGACCTTTCCAGAGCTGAGATATTGAGATTTCACGTAGCATTTATGCCATTGTAAATATCTCAATATCTCAGCTCTGTATGCCATTATAAATATCTAAATATCTCAGCTCTGGAAGGGTCTAGAGCCTCCATTTTTGCACTCAGATCTAAGTCCCATGGCCCTCTATCAGAATCCAGAGTTTCAAGAAAATCAAAACTTTTGACCCGAAAAAAAACGACAAGGGGTACCACTGTCGTTTTTTTTTCGGGTCAAAATTTTGATTTTCTTGAAACTCTGGATTCTGATAGAGGGCCATGGGACTTAGATCTGAGTGCAAAAAATGGAGGCTCTAGACCCTTCCAGAGCTGAGATATTGAGTATTTCACGTAGCATTTATGCCATTGTAAATATCTCAATATCTCAGCTCTGTATGCCATTATAAATATCTAAATATCTCAGCTCTGGAAGGGTCTAGAGCCTCCATTTTTGCACTCAGATCTAAGTCCCATGGCCCTCTATCAGAATCTCAGAGTTTCAAGAAAATCAAAATTTTGACCCGAAAAAAAAACGCAAGGGGTACCACTGTCGTTTTTTTTTCGGGTCAAAATTTTGATTTTCTCTGAAACTCTGGATTCTGATAGAGGGCCATGGGACTTAGATCTGAGTGCAAAAATGGAGGCTCTAGACCTTTCCAGAGCTGAGATATTGAGACTTCACGTAGCATTTATGCCATTGTAAATATCTCAATATCTCAGCTCTGTATGCCATTATAAATATCTAAATATCTCAGCTCTGGAAGGGTCTAGAGCCTCCATTTTTGCACTCAGATCTAAGTCCCATGGCCCTCTATCAGAATCCAGAGTTTCAAGAAAATCAAAAATTTTGACCCGAAAAAAAACGTAAGGGGTACCACTGTCGTTTTTTTTTTTCGGGGTCAAAATTTTGATCTTCCTGAAACTCTGGATTCTGATAGAGGGCCATGGGACTTAGATCTGAGTGCAAAAATGGAGGCTCTAGACCCTTCCAGAGCTGAGATATTTAGATATTTATAATGGCATACATGCCAGCTGAGAATATTGAGATATTTACAATGGCATAAATGCTACGTGAGATCTCAATATCTCAGCTCTGGAAGGTACTTAGAGCCTCCACTTTTGCACTCAGATCTAAGTCCCATGGCCCTCTATCAGAATCCAGAGTTTCAAGAAAATCAAAATTTCGACCCGAAAAAAAAAATCGACAGTGGTACCCCTTGTCGTTTTTTTTTCGGGTCAAAATTTTGATTTTCTTGAAACTCTGGATTCTGATAGAGGGCCATGGGACTAGATCTGAGTGCAAAAATGAAGGCTCTAGTACCTTCCAGAGCTGAGATATTGAGATTTCACGTAGCATTTATGCCATTGTAAATATCTCAATATCTCAGCTCTGTATGCCATTATAAATATCTAAATATCTCAGCTCTGGGAAGGGTCTAGAGCCTCCATTTTTGCACTCAGATCTAAGTCCCATGGCCCTCTATCAGAATCCAGAGTTTCAAGAAAATCAAAATTTTGACCCGAAAAAAAAACGTAAGGGGTACCACTGTCGTTCGTTTTCGGGTCAAAATTTTGATTTTCTTGAAACTCTGGATTCTGATAGAGGGCCATGGGACTTAGATCTGAGTGCAAAAATGGAGGCTCTAGACCCTTCCAGAGCTGAGATATTGAGATATTCACAGTGGCATTTATGCCAGCTGTAGATATCTCAGATATCTACAGCTGGCATGTATGCCATTATAAATATCTCAATATCTCAGCTCTGGAAGGGTCTAGAGCCTCCATTTTTGCACTCAGATCTAAGTCCCATGGCCCTCTATCAGAATCCAGAGTTTCAAGAAATCAAAATTTTGACCCGAAAAAAAAACGTACAGTGGTACCACTTACGTTTTTTTTCGGGTCAAAATTTTGATTTTCTTGAAACTCTGGATTCTGATAGAGGGCCATGGGACTTAGATCTGAGTGCAAAAATGGAGGCTCTAGACCCTTCCAGAGCTGAAGATATTGAGATATTTATAATGGCATACAGAGCTGAGAATATCTCAGATATTTACAATGGCATAAATGCTACTGTGAAATCTCAATATCTCAGCTCTGGAAGGGTCTAGAGCCTCCATTTTTGCACTCAGATCTAAGTCCCATGGCCCTCTATCAGAATCCAGAGTTTCAAGAAAATCAAAATTTTGACCCGAAAAAAAAAACGACAGGGGTACCCCTGTACGTTTTTTTTTCGGGTCAAAATTTTGATTTTCTTGAAACTCTGGATTCTGATAGAGGGCCATGGGACTTAGATCTGAGTGCAAAAATGGAGGCTCTAGACCCTTCCAGAGCTGAGATATTTAGATATTTATAATGGCATACAGAGCTGAGATATTGAGATATTTACAATGGCATAAATGCTACGTGAAATCTCAATATCTCAGCTCTGGAAGGGTCTAGAGCCTCCATTTTTGCACTCAGATCTAAGTCACATGGCCCTCTATCAGAATCCAGAGTTTCAAGAAAATCAAAATTTTGACCCGAAAAAAAAACGTAAGGGTACCACTGTCGTTTTTTTTTTCGGGTCAAAATTTTGATTTTCTTGAAACTCTGGATTCTGATAGAGGGCCATGGGACTTAGATCTGAGTGCAAAAATGGAGGCTCTAGACCCTTCCAGAGCTGAGATATTTAGATATTTCATAGTAGCATTCATGCCAGTTGTAAATATCTCAGATATCTACAATGGCTCTGTATGCCATTATAAATATCTCAAATATCTCAGCTCTGGAAGGGTCTAGAGCCTCCATTTTTGCACTCAGATCTAAGTCCCATGGCCCTCTATCAGAATCCAGAGTTTCAAGAAAATCAAAATTTCGACCCGAAAAAAAAACGACAGTGGTACCCCTTACGTTTTTTTTTTCGGGTCAAAATTTTGATTTTCTTAAAACTCTGGATTCTGATAGAGGGCCATGGGACTTAGATCTGAGTGCAAAAATGGAGGCTCTAGACCCTTCCAGAGCTGAGATATTTAGATATTTATAATGGCATACAGAGCTGAGATATTGAAGATATTTACAATGGCATAAATGCTACGTGAAATCTCAATATCTCAGCTCTGGAAGGGTCTAGAGCCTCCATTTTTGCACTCAGATCTAAGTCACATGGCCCTCTATCAGAATCCAGAGTTTCAAGAAAATCAAAATTTCTACCCGAAAAAAAAACGACAGTGGTACCCCTTACGTTTTTTTTTTCGGGTCAAAATTTTGATTTTCTTGAAACTCTGGATTCTGATAGAGGGCCATGGGACTTAGATCTGAGTGCAAAAATGGAGGCTCTAGACCCTTCCAGAGCTGAGATATTTAGATATTTATAATGGCATACAGAGCTGAGATATTGAGATATTTACAATGGCATAAATGCTACGTGAAATCTCAATATCTCAGCTCTGGAAGGGTCTAGAGCCTCCATTTTTGCACTCAGATCTAAAGTCACATGGCCCTCTATCAGAATCCAGAGTTTCAAGAAAATCAAAATTCTGACCCGAAAAAAAAAACGACAGTGGTACCCCTTACGTTTTTTTTTTTCGGGTCAAAATTTTGATTTTCTTGAAACTCTGGATTCTGATAGAGGGCCATGGGACTTAGATCTGAGTGCAAAAATGGAGGCTCAGACCCTTCCAGAGCTGAGATATTTAGATATTTATAATGGCATACAGAGCTGAAGATATTGAGATATTTACAATGGCATAAATGCTACGTGAAATCTCAATATCTAGCTCTGGAAGGGTCTAGAGCCTCCATTTTTGCACTCAGATCTAAGTCACATGGCCCTCTATCAGAATCCAGAGTTTCAAGAAAATCAAAATTTTGACCTCGAAAAAAAAACGACAGTGGTACCCCTGTACGTTTTTTTTTCGGGTCAAAATTTTGATTTTCTTGAAACTCTGGATTCCTATAGAGGGCCATGGGACTTAGATCTGAGTGCAAAAATGGAGGCTCTAGACCCTTCCAGAGCTGAGATATTTAGATATTTATAATGGCATACAGAGCTGAGATATTGAGATATTTACAATGGCATAAATGCTACGTGAAATCTCAATATCTCAGCTCTGGAAGGGTCTAGAGCCTCCATTTTTGCACTCAGATCTAAGTCCCATGGCCCTCTATCAGAATCCAGAGTTTCAAGAAAATCAAATTTTGACCTCGAAAAAAAAACGACAGTGGTACCCCTTACGTTTTTTTTCCGGGTCAAAATTTTGATTTTCTTGAAACTCTGGATTCTGATAGAGGGCCATGGGACTTAGATCTGAGTGCAAAAATGGAGGCTCTAGACCCTTCCAGAGCTGAGATATTTAGATATTTATAATGGCATACAGAGCTGAGATATTGAGATATTTACAATGGCATAAATGCTACGTGAAATCTCAATATCTCAGCTCTGGAAGGGTCTAGAGCCTCCATTTTTGCACTCAGATTAAGTCACATGGCCTCTATCAGAATCCAGAGTTTCAAGAAAATCAAAATTCTGACCCGAAAAAAAACGTACAGGGGTACCCCTGTACGTTTTTTTTTTCGGGTCAAAATTTTGATTTTCTTGAAACTCTGGATTCTGATAGAGGGCCATGGGACTTAGATCTGAGTGCAAAAATGGAGGCTCTAGACCCTTCCAGAGCTGAGATATTTAGATATTTATAATGGCATACAGAGCTGAGATATTGAGATATTTACAATGGCATAAATGCTACGTGAAATTCTCAATATCTTAGCTCTGGAAGGGTCTAGAGCCTCCATTTTTGCACTCAGATTCTAAGTCACATGGCCCTCTATCAGAATCCAGAGTTTCAAGAAAATCAAAACTTTGACCCGAAAAAAAAAACGACAGTGGTACCACTGTACGTTTTTTTTTTCGGGTCAAAATTTTGATTTTCTTGAAACTCTGGATTCTGATAGAGGGCCATGGGACTTAGATCTGAGTGCAAAAATGGAGGCTCTAGACCCTTCCAGAGCTGAGATATTTAGATATTTATAATGGCATACAGAGCTGAGATATTGAGATATTTACAATGGCATAAATGCTACGTGAGATTCTCAATATCTCAGCTCTGGAAGGGTCTAGAGCCTCCATTTTTGCACTCAGATCTAAGTCACATGGCCCTCTATCAGAATCCAGAGTTTCAAGAAAATCAAAATTTCGACCCGAAAAAAAAACGTAGGGGTACCACTGTCGTTTTTTTTTTCGGGTCAAAATTTTGATTTTCTTGAAACTCTGGATTCCTGATAGAGGGCCATGGGACTTAGATCTGAGTGCAAAAATGGAGGCTCTAGACCCTTCCAGAGCTGAGATATTTAGATATTTATAATGGCATACAGAGCTGAGATATTGAGATATTTACAATGGCATAAATGCTACGTGAGATCTCAATATCTCAGCTCTGGAAGGGTCTAGAGCCTCCATTTTTGCACTCAGATCTAAGTCACATGGCCCTCTATCAGAATCCAGAGTTTCAAGAAAATCAAAATTTTGACCCGAAAAAAAACGACAGTGGTACCCCTTACGTTTTTTTTTCGGGTCAAAATTTTGATTTTCTTGAAAACTCTGGATTCTGATAGAGGGCCATGGGACTTAGATCTGAGTGCAAAAATGGAGGCTCTAGACCCTTCCAGAGCTGAAGATATTTAGATATTTATAATGGCATACAGAGCTGAGATATTGAGATATTTACAATGGCATAAATGCTACGTGAAATCTCAATATCTCAGCTCTGGAAGGGTCTAGAGCCTCCATTTTTGCACTCAGATCTAAGTCACATGGCCCTCTATCAGAATCCAGAGTTTCAAGAAAATCAAAATTTCGACCCGAAAAATAACAAGGGGTACCCACTGTACGTTTTTTTTTCGGGTCAAAAATTTTGATTTTCTTGAAACTCTGGATTCTGATAGAGGGCCATGGGACCTCAGATCTAAGTGCAAATGAGGCCTTGAGACCCTTCCAGAGCTGAGATATTTAGATATTTATAATGGCATACAGAGCTGAGATATTGAGATATTTACAATGGCATAAATGCTACGTGAAATCTCAATATCTCAGCTCTGGAAGGGTCTAGAGCCTCATTTTTGCACTCAGATCTAAGTCCACATGGCCCTCTATCAGAATTCAGAGTTTCAAGAAAATCAAAATTTTGACTCCGAAAAAAAATCACAGTGGTACCCCTTACGTTTTTTTTTGGGTCAAAATTTTGATTTTCTTGAAACTCTGGATTCTGATAGAGGGCCATGGGACTTAGATCTGAGTGCAAAAATGGAGGCTCTAGACCCTTCCAGAGCTGAGATATTTATATTTATAATGGCATACAGAGCTGAGATATTGAGATATTTACAATGGCATAAATGCTACGTGAAATCTCAATATCTCAGCTCTGGAAGGGTCTAGAGCCTCCATTTTTGCACTCAGATCTAAGTCACATGGCCCTCTATCAGAATCCAGAGTTTCAAGAAAATCAAAATTTCTGACCCGAAAAAAAAACGACAGTGGTACCCCTTACGTTTTTTTTTTCGGGTCAAAATTTTGATTTTCTTGAAACTCTGGATTCTGATAGAGGGCCATGGGACTTAGATCTGAGTGCAAAAATGGAGGCTCTAGACCCTTCCAGAGCTGAGATATTTAGATATTTATAATGGCATACAGAGCTGAGATATTGAGATATTTACAATGGCATAAATGCTACGTGAAATCTCAATACTCAGCTCTGGAAGGGTCTAGAGCCTCCATTTTTGCACTCAGATCTAAGTCACATGGCCCTCTATCAGAATCCAGAGTTTCAAGAAAATCAAAATTTCGACCTCAAAAAAAACGAAGTGGTACCCCTGTACGTTTTTTTTTTTCGGGTCAAAATTTTGATTTTCTTGAAACTCTGGATTCTGATAGAGGGCCATGGGACTTAGATCTGAGTGCAAAAATGGAGGCTCTAGACCCTTCCAGAGCTGAGATATTGAGATTTCACGTAGCATTTATGCCATCTGTAAATATCTCAGTATCTCAGCTCTGTATGCCATTATAAATATCTAAATATCTCAGCTCTGGAAGGGTCTAGAGCCTCCATTTTTGCACTCAGATCTAAGTCCCATGGCCCTTATCAGAATCCAGAAGTTTCAAGAAAATCAAAATTTTGAACCGCAAAAAAAAACGACAGTGGACCCCTTACGTTTTTTTTTCGGGTCAAAATTTTGATTTTCTTGAAACTCTGGATTCTGATAGAGGGCCATGGGACTTAGATCTGAGTGCAAAAATGGAGGCTCTAGACCCTTCCAGAGCTGAGATATTTAGATATTTATAATGGCATACAGAGCTGAGATATTGAGATATTTACAATGGCATAAATGCTACGTGAAATCTCAATATCTCAGCTTGGAAGGGTCTAGAGCCTCCATTTTTGCACTCAGATCTAAGTCACATGGCCCTCTATCAGAATCCAGAGTTTCAAGAAAATCAAAATTCCACCCGAAAAAAAACGACAGTGATACCCCTTACGTTTTTTTGGGTCAAAATTTTGATTTTCTTGAAACTCTGGATTCTGATAGAGGGCCATGGGACTTAGATCTGAGTGCAAAAATGGAGGCTCTAGACCCTTCCAGAGCTGAGATATTTAGAAAGAGTGCGGATCATGTTGGAGTTGGAGCTCGTCGGAGGAGATGGTACGTGCGGCCCGTGAACCGGTCGAGGCAGAAGGATGGTGAATTTTCTGTGCGTGTCCGGCCACTGAGAGACATGGACGAGGAAATGCACTTCAGATATTTCCGAATGTCGGCGGGTAGATTCGATTGTGTCCGAGGTATGCAAGTCTTTGTGGAAAGCATTATTGCTGAATGAAAATATTGCTGCTGATTTTTGGAGACTGTGGAACTTCCCGAACTGTGTTGGCAGCGTCGACGGAAAGCATGTCAACATAAAAGCACCACCGCACGCCGGGAGCGACTAGGCTACTACAACTACAAGGGCGCACACTCCATTGTTCTGATGGCTACTTGTGACGCCAGGTATCGCTTCACCATGGTGGATGTAGGGGGATACGGACGGGAAAGTGATGGTGGTGTCTTCAAGGAGAGCCGATTTGGTTCTAGGCTTCTTGAATACAAACTGAACCTGTCCCCACCAGCCAATCTTCCTGGAACAGGAGTCAAAATCCCACATGTGATAGTTGGTGATGCTGCATTCCCACTACACAACAACCTCATGCGTCCCTTTCCAGGTATGTCACAAACAAAATGTATTTAATGTTATAATACTTTGTGTATATTCATATATGTATATATTCCTGATCACAGGTGCATTATTAATTCTACAATTTATTCTGTTTTGTTCTGCTACATAGGGATGAACCTGCCCATGGATAAGCAGACCTACAATTAGCATCACTCCAGAGCCAGACGGGTGATTGAGAATGCATTTGACCCTTCCAGAGCTGAAATATTAAGATCCCACGTAGCATTTATGCCATTATAAAAATCTCAATATCTCAGCTCTGGAAGGGTCTTAGAGCCTCCATTTTTGCACTCAGGTCTAAGTTTCATATAAATGCTACGTGTAGATCTTAATATTTCAAGCTCTGGCAAGGGTCTAGAGACTCCATTCTTCGCACTCAGGCTGCAGTTTCACTGCCTCCACTCAGAATCCCAGAGCTTCAAGAAGATCAGAGAAATGCAAAACTTTCGACCTCAAGAATCAACAGCTGGCACCCCTATAAGTTTTTTTTTAGTGTGAAAAAGAAGTTTCTTTCTAATCTTCTCAAACTCTGGACTCCCCAGTAGAGGGCCATGAGATTTACGCCATTATAAAAACGACCTGATGGCCTTCTTTCAATCACCCCACGGAATTGTGCCATGGCAGAACAACATAGTGTGCCGTGGTCAACTTGATCTGTAAATTGTACTGGTGTAAAATATATGCACCTATAAATGACATGGAACCTTGTAAATAAATACCAGTTTTAAACTCAAGTTGTTGTACAGTGTTGTTCTACTATCGTTTACAGTAACCTGCACTATACAAACTGTATATAAGGTTGTGCAACATGTAAAGATGCAATGGTCTAAAATTATTTATATTATAAATAGATGCGAAAGAGTAAACACACACAAATGGGCAAATTATACTTCTATCTTTATTTACAGTAACCTGCACAATACAATGTGCAAACAGCAGTAACAGACTGTTTTAAATAAAAAGTGCGAACTATAAACAAGGTAGAAAACCTTGTATATGCACAAGAGAAAACAAAGGATGAAAACTATAACCTGCAGAAATTGGTGCAAAGACACAATATAAAGTGCAAACTATATACAAAAATATTCTAATGATATTAACAACGCAAAGAAGCTAAATAGTGTGTAGTGGTGAACTTGATCTGTAAATTGCACTGGTGTAAAATATATGCACCTATAAATGACATGGAACCTTGTTAATAAATACCAGTTTTAAACTCAAGTTGTTGTACAGTGTTCTACTTTCGTTTAAATTAACCTGCACTATATAATGTGAAAACAGCAGGAATATATATATTTTTTAGGGCAAACTATGTATAAGATTGTGCAACGGTCTAAAATTATTTATATTACAAATAGATGCAAAAGAGTAAACACACACAAATGGGCAAATTATACTTTTATCTTTATTTACAGTAACCTGCACAATACAATGTGCAAACAGCAGGAACAGACTTTTTTTAAATAAAGTGCAAACTATAAACAAAATAGTGCAACTTATTAAGGTGCAATGATCTTCAATTATTAATAATACGAATAGAAACACAAGAGAAAACACAAAAGGTGAAAACTATAACCTGCAAAAATTGGTGCAAACAGATACAATATAATAAAGTGCTAACTATGTACAAAAATGTGCAAATGATATAAACAACACAAACAGGTGCAAATAAGCTAAATATGAATATATGCAAAAGTGCAAACTATACTCAAATGTACTTAAATTACTAAAATATTCAAACTATATACAGAAAGTGCAGAAAATTAAAAGGTGCAATCTTGTAGAAGTAAGCACAATTGTCTATTTCTTCTGCTGCCACTCAAACAGGACCTTGGACACGTCAAACACTGCATGTGCCCTGTGCTCCTCAGGCACCCTTACGCCGCATATCCTTTTTTGTGCCATCCTTGGACTGGGGGTCATCGGCGATGGCTTGGGGGAACAGAAGAGATGGACAGTGGACTTGGCTGGCGATGGGGGCTACAACTTCGTAGTTGCTCATCGTTGTCTGGAGGTCTCTCAACAGCCGAACCAGCGGAGTTTGAGCTTGAATCGCTCCCATCCTGTGATTATGAAAGAAATAGCAAATATATATATATAAAGAGTTCAGATGCAAAAGCCTCTAAGTGCCATTTGAAATTATCTTCTAAAATGACCATTTTTATCAAGCTTGTATATTTAAGTTCAGTAATTTCACTTAAATGACAATTAATAGGTAATCTTCATTGCCATTTAAGTGAAATTACTGAACTTAAATATACAAGCTTGATAAGAATGATCATTTTAGAAGAAAATTTCAAATGGCACTTAGAGGCTTTTGCATCTGAACTCTTCATATATATATAAGCTGATGCATTCAGTGTTAATTCACAGAGCTATGCTGCCCTTCAAAGGCAAAGCGCAGAAACTACACATTTGGTCAAAAATGAGTTAAGACTAGTAATGGGCTTTATGACATGCGTTCTGTCTTGTGAAAAAATATCTGGGTTAAATTATGTCCCGTTTTGGAGATGCATTACCACAAAATCTATCCATAACATGTTTGACTGGCTGGTATAAAAACTTTAAAGGCCTTTATCTCCGTTTCTTTGTTTGTGAAGTTACTGAACTTTGCCTTTGTAGGGATACTGCCTATTCCTACATTGCAAACGCTACATTGTTTTGTTTGCATTATCTGTAAGCCAGATATAATAACAATCTATTTCATATAATAAAAATACAACCCATTACATATATAATTACAACCTTTTAATTTTTTTTTCACAGAGACATTATTGTCGCACAAATTAATACTCCATTAGCATAGCTAGTTAAGTTAGCTAACCTAAACACAACAGAGGTTCACAAAGGACGTGCATTACTTACCTTATCGTCAAAGTTTGACTCCGTAAACCGGTGTTTCACATGAGGTGCCAGCCAAGACAGGAAAAAATAAAACGCCGGGACTTTTTTCCTCCTGGATCCCCGCTCTTTGTGGCAAGTTTTTTACGGAGGCGAACGTACTTGTCTCGAGTGTTCTTCCATCTCTTCATACAATCCGCTACGTCCAACCCGACGTTGGAGGAAATCCCTGCCATCTGGCAGTCTTTGTATTCGGCAGAAGTCATACATATGGCTGTATTTCCTCACCTCTTCAACCAAACGCTCAATCACTTGGTCCATTTCCATGTTTCTTTCGTTCGCTGTACTCAGAATTTCAAAATGGCGGTCGGTGTAAAAGAACACGCCGGAAATACATGGGAGGAAACGCGATGCTACCAAGCCGACCAATCACAGATCTTGCGATCCGCGTCATCGCGACGTGTAGTTGCTTCTCAAAACTCTGGATTCTGATAGAGGGCCATGTGACTGATCTGAGTGCAAAAATGGAGGCTCTAGACCCTTCCAGAGCTGAGATATTGAGATTTCACGTAGCATTTATGCCATTGTAAATATCTCAATATCTCAGCTCTGTATGCCATTATAAATATCTAAATATCTCAGTCTGGAAGAGCTTAGAGCCTCCATTTCTGCATGAGATCCCATGGCCCTCTATTGTATCGCAAGTTTCAAGAAAATCAAAATTTTGACCCGAAAAAAAAAAAACGAAGGGGTACCACTTACGTTTTTTTTTTTCGGGCTCAAAATTTTGATTTCTTGAAACTCTGGATTCTGATAGAGGGCCATGGGACTTAGATCTGAGTGCAAAAATGGAGGCTCGAGACCCTTCCAGAGCTGAGATATTGAGATATTTATAATGGCATACAGAGCTGAGATATTGAGATATTTACAATGGCATGAATGCTACGTGAAATCTCAATATCTCAGTCTGAAGGGTCAGAGCCTCCATTTTTGCACTCAGATCTAAGTCCCATGGCCCTCTCATTAGTTGAGAGTTTCAAGAAAATCAAAGTTTCCAACCCCGAAAAAAGAACGTAAGGGGTACCACTGTCGTTTTTTGGGTCAAAATTTTGATTTTCTTGAAACTCTGGATTCTGATAGAGGGCCATGGGACTTAGATCTGAGTGCAAAAATGGAGGCTCTAGACCCTTCCAGAGCTGAGATATTGAGATATTTATAATGTGCATACAGAGCTGAGATATTGAGATATTTACAATGGCATAAATGCTACGTGAAATCTCAATATCTCAGCTCTGGAAGGGTCTAGAGCCTCCATTTTTGCACTCAGATCTAAGTCACATGGCCTCTATCAGAATCCAGAGTTTCAAGAAAATCAAAATTTCAACCCGAAAAAAAAATCGAAGGGTACCACTGTCGTTTTTTTTTCGGGTCAAAATTTTGATTTTCTTGAAACTCTGGATTCCTGATAGAGGGCCATGGGACTTAAATCTGAGTGCAAAAATGGAGGCTCTAGACCCTTCCAGAGCTGAGATATTGAGATATTTATAATGGCATACAGCAGCTGTAGATATTGAGATATTTACAATGGCATAAATGCTACGTGAAATCTCAATATCTCAGCTCTGGAAGGGTCTAGAGCCTCCATTTTTGCACTCAGATCTAAGTCACATGGCCCTCTATCAGAATCCAGAGTTTCAAGAAAATCAAAATCTCTGACTCGAAAAAAAAACGACAGTGGTACCCCTTACGTCGTTTTTTTTCGGGTCAAAATTTTGATTTTCTTGAAACTCTGGATTCTGATAGAGGGCCATGGGACTTAGATCTGAGTGCAAAAATGGAGGCTCTAGACCCTTCCAGAGCTGAGATATTGAGATTTCACGTAGCATTTATGCCATTGTAAATATCTCAATATCTCAGCTCTGTATGCCATTATAAATATCTAAATATCTCAGCTCTGGGAAGGGTCTAGAGCCTCCATTTTTGCACTCAGATCTAAGTCACATGGCCCTCTATCAGAATCCAGAGTTTCAAGAAAATCAAAATTTTGACCCGAAAAAAAAACGTACAGGGGTACCACTGTACGTTTTTTTTTCGGGTCAAAATTTTGATTTTCTTGAAACTCTGGATTCTGATAGAGGGCCATGGGACTTAGATCTGAGTGCAAAAATGGAGGCTCTAGACCCTTCCAGAGCTGAGATATTTAGATATTTATAATGGCATACAGAGCTGAGATATTGAGATATTTACAATGGCATAAATGCTACGTGAAATTCTCAATATCTCAGCTCTGGAAGGGTCTAGAGCCTCCATTTTTGCACTCAGATCTAAGTCACATGGCCCTCTATCAGAATCCAGAGTTTCAAGAAAATCAAAATTTTGACCCGAAAAAAAAAACGTAAGGGGTACCACTGTCGTTTTTTTTTCGGGTCAAAATTTTGATTTTCTTGAAACTCTGGATTCTGATAGAGGGCCATGGGACTTAGATCTGAGTGCAAAAAATGGAGGCTCTAGACCTTCCAGAGCTGAGATATTGAGATTTCACGTAGCATTTATGCCATTGTAAATATCTCAATATCTCAGCTCTGTATGCCATTATAAATATCTAAATATCTCAGCTCTGGAAGGGTCTAGAGCCTCCATTTTTGCACTCAGATCTAAGTCCCATGGCCCTCTATCAGAATCCAGAGTTTCAAGAAAATCAAAATTTTGACCCGAAAAAAAAAACGAAGGGGTACCACTGTCGTTTTTTTTCGGGTCAAAATTTTGATTTTCTTGAAACTCTGGATTCTGATAGAGGGCCATGTGACTTAGATCTGAGTGCAAAAATGGAGGCTCTAGACCCTTCCAGAGCTGAGATATTGAGATTTCACGTAGCATTTATGCCATTGTAAATATCTCAATATCTCAGCTCTGTATGCCATTATAAATATCTAAATATCTCAGCTCTGGAAGGGTCTAGAGCCTCCATTTTTGCACTCAGATCTAAGTCCCATGGCCCTCTATCAGAATCCAGAGTTTCAAGAAAATCAAAATTTTGACCTGAAAAAAAACGTACAGTGGTACCCCTGTACGTTTTTTTTTCGGGTCAAAATTTTGATTTTCTTGAAACTCTGGATTCTGATAGAGGGCCATGGGACTTAGATCTGAGTGCAAAAATGGAGGCTCTCACACCTTCAGAGCTGAGATATTGAGATATTCACGATAGCATTTATGCCATTGTAAATATTCTCAATATCTCAGCTCTGTATGCCATTATAAATATCTAAATATCTCAGCTCTGGAAGGGTCTAGAGCCTCCATTTTTGCACTCAGATCTAAGTCACATGGCCCTCTATCAGAATCCAGAGTTTCAAGAAAATCAAAATTTTGACCCAAAAAAAAAAACGTACAGGGGTACCACTGTACGTTTTTTTTTTCGGGTCAAAATTTTGATTTTCTTGAAACTCTGGATTCTGATAGAGGGCCATGGGACTTAGATCTGAGTGCAAAAATGGAGGCTCTAGACCCTTCCAGAGCTGAGTATATTTAGATATTCATAATGGCATATATGCCATTGTAAATATCTCAGATATCTACAACTGGCATGTATGCTACTGTGAATATCTCAATATCTCAGCTCTGGAAGGGTCTAGAGCCTCCATTTTTGCACTCAGATCTAAGTCCCATGGCCCTCTATCAGAATCCAGAGTTTCAAGAAAATCAAAATTTTGACCCGAAAAAAAACGTACAGGGGTACCACTGTACGTTTTTTTTTTTGGGTCAAAATTTTGATTTTCTTGAAACTCTGGATTCTGATAGAGGGCCATGGGACTTAGATCTGAGTGCAAAAATGGAGGCTCTAGACCCTTCCAGAGCTGAGATATTGAGATTTCACGTAGCATTTATGCCATTGTCAATATCTCAATATCTCAGCTCTGTATGCCATTATAAATATCTAAATATCTCAGCTCTGGAAGGGTCTAGAGCCTCCATTTTTGCACTCAGATCTAAGTCACATGGCCCTCTATCAGAATCCAGAGTTTCAAGAAAATCAAAATTTTGACCTCGAAAAAAAAACGTAAGGGGTACCACTGTCGTTTTTTTTTCGGGTCAAAATTTTGATTTTCTTGAAACTCTGGATTCTGATAGAGGGCCATGTGACTTAGATCTGAGTGCAAAAAATGGAGGCTCTAGACCCTTCCAGAGCTGAGATATTGAGATATTTATAATGGCATACATGAGCTGTAGATATCTGAGATATTTACAATGGCATAAATGCTATCGTGAAATCTCAATATCTCAGCTCTGGAAGGGTCTAGAGCCTCCATTTTTGCACTCAGATCTAAGTCCCATGGCCCTCTATCAGAATCCAGAGTTTCAAGAAAATCAAAATTTTGACCTCGAAAAAAAAAACGTACAGTGGTACCCCTGTACGTTTTTTTTTCGGGTCAAAATTTTGATTTTCTTGAAACTCTGGATTCCGATAGAGGGCCATGTGACTTAGATCTGAGTGCAAAAATGGAGGCTCTAGACCCTTCCAGAGCTGAGATATTGAGATATTTATAATGGCATACAGAGCTGAGATATTGAGATATTTACAATGGCATAAATGCTACGTGAGATCTCAATATCTCAGCTCTGGAAGGGTCTAGAGCCTCCATTTTTGCACTCAGATCTAAGTCCCATGGCCCTCTATCAGAATCCAGAGTTTCAAGAAAATCAAAATTTTGACCTCGAAAAAAAAAACGTAAGGGGTACCACTGTACGTTTTTTTTTCGGGTCAAAATTTTGATTTTCTTGAAACTCTGGATTCCTATAGAGGGCCATGTGACTTAGATCTGAGTGCAAAAATGGAGGCTCTAGACACCTTCCAGAGCTGAGATATTGAGATTTTATGTAGCATTTATGCCATTGTAAATATCTCAATATCTCAGCTCTGTATGCCATTATAAATATCTAAATATCTCAGCTCTGGAAGGGTCTAGAGCCTCCATTTTTGCACTCAGATCTAAGTCCCATGGCCCTCTATCAGAATCCAGAGTTTCAAGAAAATCAAAATTTTGACCCGAAAAAAAAAACGTAAGGGGTACCACTGTCGTTTTTTTTTCGGGTCAAAATTTTGATTTTCTTGAAACTCTGGATTCTGATAGAGGGCCATGGGACTTAGATCTGAGTGCAAAAATGGAGGCTCTAGACCCTTCCAGAGCTGAGATATTGAGATATTTATAATGGCATTTATGCCATTGTAGATATCTGAGATATCTACAGCTGCATGAATGCCATTATAAATATCTCAATATCTCAGCTCTGGAAGGGTCTAGAGCCTCCATTTTTGCACTCAGATCTAAGTCCCATGGCCCTCTATCAGAATCCAGAGTTTCAAGAAATCAAAATTTTGACCCGAAAAAAAACGTAGGGGTACCACTGTCGTTTTTTTTCTGGGTCAAAATTTTGATTTTCTTGAAACTCTGGATTCTGATAGAGGGCCATGGGACTTAGATCTGAGTGCAAAAATGGAGGCTCTAGACCCTTCCAGAGCTGAGATATTGAGATATTCATAATGGCATACATAGCCATTGTAGATATTGAGATATTTACAATGGCATAAATGCTACTGTGAATATCTCAATATCTCAGCTCTGGAAGGGTCTAGAGCCTCCATTTTTGCACTCAGATCTAAGTCCCATGGCCCTCTATCAGAATCCAGAGTTTCAAGAAAATCAAAATTTTGACCCGAAAAACGTAAGGGGTACCACTGTCGTTTTTTTTCGGGTCAAAATTTTGATTTTCTTGAAACTCTGGATTCTGATAGAGGGCCATGGGACTTAGATCTGAGTGCAAAAATGGAGGCTCGAGACCCTTCCAGAGCTGAGATATTGAGATTTCACGTAGCATTTATGCCATTGTAAATATCTCAATATCTCAGCTCTGTATGCCATTATAAATATCTAAATATCTCAGCTCTGGAAGGGTCTAGAGCCTCCATTTTTGCACTCAGATTAAGTCACATGGCCCTCTATCAGAATTCCAGAGTTTCAAGAAAATCAAAAATTTTGACCCTGAAAAAAAAACGTAAGGGGTACCACTGTCGTTTTTTTTTGGGTCAAAATTTTGATTTTCTTGAAACTCTGGATTCTGATAGAGGGCCATGGGACTTAAATCTGAGTGCAAAAATGGAGGCTCTAGACCCTTCCAGAGCTGAGATATTGAGATTTCACGTAGCATTTATGCCATTGTAAATATCTCAATATCTCAGCTCTGTATGCCATTATAAATATCTAAATATCTCAGCTCTGGAAGGGTCTAGAGCCTCCATTTTTGCACTCAGATCTAAGTCCCATGGCCCTCTATCAGAATCCAGAGTTTCAAGAAAATCAAAATTTTGACCCGAAAAAAAACGTAAGGGGTACCACTGTCGTTTTTTTTTGGGTCAAAATTTTGATTTTCTTGAAACTCTGGATTCTGATAGAGGGCCATGGGACTTAAATCTGAGTGCAAAAATGGAGGCTCTAGACCCTTCCAGAGCTGAGATATTGAGATATTTATAATGGCATACAGAGCTGAGATATTGAGATATTTACAATGGCATAAATGCTACGTGAGATCTCAATATCTCAGCTCTGGAAGGGTCTAGAGCCTTCATTTTTGCACTCAGATCTAAGTCACATGGCCCTCTATCAGAATCCAGAGTTTCAAGAAATCAAAATTCTGACCCGAAAAAAAAGACGTAAGGGGTACCACTGTCGTTTTTTTTTCGGGTCAAAATTTTGATTTTCTTGAAACTCTGGATTCTGATAGAGGGCCATGTGACTTAAATCTGAGTGCAAAAATGGAGGCTCTAGACCCTTCCAGAGCTGAGATATTTAGATATTTATAATAGCATACAGAGCTGAGATATTGAGATATTTACAATGGCATAAATGCTACGTGAAATCTCAATATCTCAGCTCTGGAAGGGTCTAGAGCCTCCATTTTTGCACTCAGATCTAAGTCACATGGCCCTCTATCAGAATCCAGAGTTTCAAGAAAATCAAAATTTTGACCCGAAAAAAAAACGTAAGGGGTACCACTGTACGTTTTTTTTTCGGGTCAAAATTTTGATTTTCTTGAAACTCTGGATTCTGATAGAGGGCCATGGGACTTAGATCTGAGTGCAAAAATGGAGGCTCTAGACCCTTCCAGAGCTGAGATATTTAGATATTTATAATGGCATACAGAGCTGGGATATTGAGATATTTACAATGGCATAAATGCTACATGAGATCTCAATATCTCAGCTCTGGAAGGGTCTAGAGCCTCCATTTTTGCACTCAGATTAAGTCCCATGGCCCTCTATCAGAATCCAGAGTTTCAAGAAAATCAAAACTTTGACCCGAAAAAAAAAAAACGACAGTGGTACCCCTTATGTTTTTTTTTTTTTGTGCAAAAAATAAGTTTCTCCAATCTTCTTGAAACTCTGGATTCTGATAGAGGGCCATGGGACTTAGACCTGAGTGCAAAAATGGAAGCTCTAGACCCTCCCAGAGCTGAGATATTGAGATATTTATAAGGGCATAAATGCTAAGTGGGATCTCAATATCTCAGCTCTGGAAGGGTCTAGAGCCTCACTTTTGCACTCAGGTCTAAGTCTCATGGCCCTCTATCAGAATCCGAGAGTTTCAAGAAGATTGGAGAAACTTTTTTTGCACCAAAAAAAAAAAAACGACAGTGGTACCCCTTATGTTTTTGTTTTTTTTTGGTGCAAAAAAAGTTTATCCAATCTTTCTGAAACTCTGGATTCTGATAGAGGGCCATGGGTCTTAGACCTGAGTGCAAAAATGGAGGCTCTAGACCCTTCCTGAGCTGAGATATTGAGATGCCACATAGCATTTATGCCCTTATAAATATCTCAATATCTCAGCTCTGGAAGGGTCTAGAGCCTCCATTTTGCACTCAGGTCTAAGTCACATGGCCCTCTCATCAGACTCCAGAGATTCAAGAAGATTGGAGAAACTCAAAATTTTGACCCCAAAAAAGCGACAGTGTTACTACCCCTTTCGCTTTTTTGGGGGTCAAAATTTTGAGTTTCTCTGACCTTCTTGAAACTCTGGATTCTGATAGATGGCCATGAGACTTAGACCTGAGTGCAAAAATGAAGGTTCTAGCCCCTTCCAGAGCTGAGATATGGACATCCCGCATAGCATTTATCCCATTATAAAAATAGTGGTTTATAATGGGATAAATGCTACGTGGGATCCAATATCTCAGCTCAGGAAGGGTCTAGATCCTCCATTTTTGCACTCAGGTCTAGTCTAGTTTCATGGCCCTCTATCAGAATCCAGAGTTTCAAGAAGATCAGAGAAACTCAAAATTTTGACCCCCCAAAAAAGCGAAAGGGGTAACACTTTCGATCAGTTTCTCTGATCTTCTTGAAACTCTGGATTCTGATAGAGGGTCATGGAACTTAGACCTGAGTGCAAAAATGGAGGCTCTAGACCCTTCCTGAGCTGAGATATTTTTATATTGTGTCATGTTTAAATAAAACTGATTAAAAAAAGTTGACTGCACTTCATTGATAGGCTTATTTTGAACTTTATTCTAGTTCAAACAGATGCTGTTTAAGATAGTCTACTGTGTCACCCACCTCTGGATGTACACCTTTTCAGAGACAGAAAGCAAACAATTATGTAAATTAAATATTTGGTTTACCTGTACCAACACAGAGGTAGAATTTGGAAATCTAATATCTTGCGTAAGTGTACTTACAATGATAATATAATCTACATGAAAACTTCATAAAATGTGTAAGACAAAGAAACTAAGTAAACAGAGTTTACAAGAAGAAAAGTACATGAGCAATTACATGCTTCCAGCTCCTGCAAGAAGTCCTGGAGATGTTTCATAACGCTCACTTCCACCTGTTCTTTGTTGGAGCCCTTCTCGCTGAACTCAGGTTGGCAAGCCGCAAAGACCAAGTCAGCATCAGCCTGGTGAGAGAAACCATGTATCGTTATGAGTTTATCCAGGAAGAGAGCGCAGTAGTGGGTGAGTGAGCTGAGAGAGAGAGGGAGAAGCAGCACAAAAACAATTACGTTACCTGGTTGCTATGCTATTAGTTCCCAACCTCACACATGCTGGCTGTGGGCCACACACCCACTGCCCAAAGGCTTGACACAGAAATGTCCCAAACACAGCAACATAAGAAAACCAGAAAATACCAGCAGAAGGCAGTATCTCTGTAGATAAATAAACCACCTCACACCAGTTGGGGGTCATACTATACATTGTGTTTTTTTTTTGTTTTTGTTTTTTCTGCATTGTAGACCTTTAACTTTAATATCTTCATTATTATTGTCCAGTGACCCCCACAAAGTCTATACAAAAAAAAGTTAAATTAAAGGGCATGATTGGTACTTGAAATAAGCTGAGTTTAGGACTTGGAATCACTATTGTTAGTTAAAAGTGGTATCAGTACATCCCTACTAAAGTCTACATTTATTAACTCACCTTCACCTCCATCCCGGGGACAAAGAGTGGTTGGCAGATGTTTGGGTATTGGTTCATTAGATCAATGGGACCATAAAGTTTCAGACCTTCACGTAGCTTGGAGAGTAGGAGTGGCAGCAGCCGAAGTAGGCATGAAGAACAACAGCACTAAAATATAGAATGAAGAAAAAATAATATCAATATGAAGTGAAATGTAAAAAAAAATCAAAACATGAATATTAACATCATTGACAAGGATTAGCATAGTGAAAAAACAATTATACCGAAGAATTTCTTCCCTCTTTTCAACATTAACAGGTCCATTATAGCCACAGCTCAAAATGTCCTCAATCAGTTCAGTCATTGTAGCCTCCGTGGCTGAATCAACCTTGAAAAAAACACACACACACACACACAAAAAAAAAAACCCTGATTAAAATGTGTTGCCAAACATTTTACAGCACTAAAACTCTTAAGACCTCTTACCTGGGAAAGAGAAGTGATATATACTCCACATCAGAGACATCCTCTTTGGAAATGTGCTGAATCTGTATCTCCCCATCACACAAGTACCTGTAGCACCAAAGTTTGAGGCAGCAGGGGGGTGGTCTGCTTTGAGCCAGACTTGCAGCCCAGATTTCACCAGCACTTCTGAAAGAAAACCGTATAAATTAGTAGAAACATAGTAAAGTCCTGAGGACATACGTGCATAATACTGTGTTAAGAGCACAAGCCACAACATTTAGCCTACTGAACATAAAACAATAAAAGATTATGCACACCTACAGAGGCAGACAGGAGAGGACCAGAAGGACAACGGACTGAAACAGAGGAATCTCCCGCAAACTGTCTCAACTTGCATTTAAAGTTTAATCAGAGAACAATGTTTCGGTCGCTGGGACTTTCATCAGGTTATTTTATGGTGTGAACAGAGGAAGCCATTTTAATAGACTCAATTGACCATGTGGGCCAATCGGAGCCCACGTAGGCAACTACACTGTCAGTGCCTGAAATTATCAAATATTTTCAAAGTCGTCAAACACAATTATTTTTTTCTTTTCATATATGGCCTGGCTCAATGTCTAAGTTTTCAGCCCTGTAACATGTAGACAAAATATTGTTTGTCTATAGGGCTTCTATAGGGTCATAGCTTACAGGTAATCCCTGGATTCTTTGACATGATATGAGGTAATTGGCCCCAAAAGTTTGAGAGCCTTAGGTTATTCACTGTTGAAGGAGACTATAGAAGCGTACAAACCTAGAAATGCTCATCTTTTGTTCTGAAAATTAAGTTGAAGGAATGAAGTCAGCTTTTCTGAAATGACAAAACGAGTATGAAGTTAAGAGTGAAAGAAGATCTTTGAGGGTTGAACATACCTTCAAGTGTAATACACACTACCGGTCAAAAGTCTTAGATCAGTAAGGTTTTTTATGTTTTTAAATGAAGTCTCTTCTGCTCACCAATGCTGCTGTATTTGATGAAAAAAAAAAAAAAAAAAGACAAACAGTAATATTGTGAAATATTATGACAATTAAAAATGACTGTTTTCTATTTTAATATATTTTAAAATGTAATTTGAAAGCTGAATTTTCAACATCATTACTGTTGCTTATTACACATTAGTTTTCAGTATCAAATGATGCTTTAGAAATCATTCTAATATGCTGATTTTATGCTCAAAAAACATAACTTATTATTTTTAATGTTGAAAACAGTCGTGCACCATTTTTTCCCCAAAATATCATCTTTTCTAACATTATAAATGTCTTTACTGTAACTTTTGATCAATTTAACTCATCCTTGATGAATAAAAGAATTTTCTTTTCCCCAAAAATACAAAAAATAAATTCTTAATGACCCCAAACTTTTGAATGGTAGTGATTAATGTCACAAAAGCTTTCCATTTCAGATCAATTCTGTTCTTTTGAACTTTCTATTCATCAAAGAATCCTGAAATAAAAGTGTAAAAAACTGTTTTCAACATGGATAGTCATAAATGTTTCTTGAGCATCATATTATAATAATTTCCGTAGGATCATGTGACACTGAAGACTGGAGTAATGATGCTGTAAATTCAGCTTTGATCACAGGAATAAATTACACTTCACTATATATTAACATAGAAAACCGCTGTTTTAAATTGTAATAATATTTCACAATTTTACTGTTTTTTTTTTTTTATCAAATAATTGCAGCCTTGGTGAGCAGAAGAGACTTCTTTTAAAAACATAAAAAGCTTACCGATCTAAAACTTTTGACCGGTAGTGTAAATCATACAATCATATTGACAAATGAACATTGGTTTTGATAGTGGACTATATTCAAACATTATATGAAAAAAAAAATTTGTTGCCTTACCTCATCATGGGTGTAGTTCTGGTATTAGCGTGGACCTGCATCCCAAACCAGCTTGCAGATAGAAAACTTCTTCACTGCCTTTGGGAGTGTCCTCAACAATTTTGGGAAAGAGATAAAATGTAACTTCTAGCTCTTTGACTGGTGTGGAGTGGTTGGAAGGCCCTTAAATACGCCGCGCTTTCCCCTGGCTCCAAAAAGGGCAGGAAAAGACCTGTGATGATAATTTATTATTTTGACATTACACAATACAAACACACATTTCACTAGCTATAGTTTGAGAATTTCAATTTATGAATGTAAGGGACGAGTCAGTCTGACAAAGAAACTGAATACAGTAAAGAACCTTGTCATTTCTGTAGGGACACACTGGGTCGGCCATCTCTACCTTTCCTGACTTCTTCCCTGTCTGCTAGAATGACATGTCGTGTTTAGGAGATGCATCACATTATTTTATACATGTTAATCTGGGTGAGTGTTATCTTATTTGTTGTGAACCTAGACAACACCTTGGAGTCTCTGGGCCAATTTGATGTTGGGCACTGGGCCCAACAGGGGTATCTCTGTGTTGTGCACTGGACCAAACAGGATCAGGGAAAGGTGTTGCATTTGTGAGCAAATTTAGGAGGTGTCTTGCTGAATTGACTACTTCTGAGTTGTCTCCCTGTCAAAATATACAAATTCAGCAGTAGGTTTGAAAAGCTATACAATACATCAATTTAATAACCCATAAAACAATATAAATAACTTAAATATTACCAAATCAAAAATTACAAAGTAAAGAAAATATATTGCAAAAGGTTATTCAACTAAATGGCTAGCTATATCAATATAACAAAATATTAATAAAACAGGCACTATATTTTTAGGACTACAATTACCATATGCACTATAGAGGGTTTTCACCGACGTCACGTTCTGGGCGGTAACCCGGATGAGTGGCCATTATGGAGGCACTCGGATGTAAACAACAGCATGGACTGCACTGTTAATGTACTACTGAACACATTGTTACACTAAAAACAAAAACCACAGAAAAAAAAAATCCGTGGTAGGTGCGAAGCCATACAGCTAGAGAGCGCAATATTATGACAAACTAAAGTTAATATGTGGTAAAGTTAAAGGTCCAAATGAGCTAGCTTCTCTAGCCCGTACTGCAATTCTTCCTTCTATTTCTTATCCCGACATAGGCTACATTCAGATTGCCAGCCCAAAAAGCACATGAAATCCGTTTCAAGCTACATCCATTTGTGGTTTGAAAAGCTGTCAGTTACATAACAGCCTCCTACAGTTCTGCAGCTCCAGCGCGGCGGTGGCTACACATATCCATGTTGTAAAACTTAAATAAGAAAACATCTCTATTGCAAATGCAAACCCCTCCATCAGTGCCGTATTGCCCGAGAGCTGCATAGACTCACAAATCGGATCTGAACAGCGATAAACAGTGTGGACATCATTTTAGATCAGATGAGCTGATGTGCTTCTCTCAAGTTTTTTTTAAACTCTTCTCTTTAACTTCTGGCAGTCTATAGAACACGAAAGGTATTTTCCCGATGCGACCGATTAGTACAGACCAAAACTCAAACGTTTTTCAGCAGAAATAATCAGCAAAATTTCAGCCAGTCCGCTCAGTTCAATGGCATTGTTTATGTTTTGTGCCTCCAACACGGCCGACTTCCGGATTGATGACATGTCATGAAAACAAAACATCCAGCTTTCCTTTGAAGTGTAAACGTGCTATTTTTGTGCTCTAGTCAAACGGAATTAGCTAACTTATGCATTCAATTTAAATGAATAGGGCTAGTGCTGTGGTGGACAGTAATTGCCCTGAAGTTTATAGCCTTACAGTATGCAAGCACCTGCCAAACACAGCGACACATAATTTACACGCTTACTGCTTACTTCTCTCTCTCTCTGTCTGTCTCTCTCTCTGTCTCTTTAAGCAGTAACGTTACTTTGACAATGACAACCACGAGTTATGGGGAAAAATCACACTGAAGACATGACCAGTCTACTTGGCGGCAGCTAACACTAGATACGTTTGCAACAACATTTTAACGGAGGAAGAGGCAAACGCTTAAAAATAATAAACACCAGGCAAAAATGTTGGGTAACACTTTATTTTACGACCCGCAAACAACTGGGTAAGTACACAGAAATTACAGTGTACGTTTCTGTAATTATAGTGTACTTCCGTGTAAGTATAAGGGAACAATATGTTAAGTTTGGGGTAATAAAGGGGTAACAAGCAGATATACAACCTGCTAATAACTTCTTAAGTACACTGAAATTACGGTATACGTTTCTGTAATTATAGTGTACTTCCGTGTAGGTATAAGGGACCAGTATGTTAAGTTTGGGGTAATAAGGGGTAACAAGCAGATATACAAGCAAATTATTTAATTAGTTAAAAAATATCAGGTACCTATTATTTTAATATATTCCAGGCGAAAATTGTACATCTGTTGTTTATAAAATGTATCACATAAATTTATTGGCTTTTCTTACTAGATTACTTAATGTTAAGTCAAAATAATTAGTTTCTGTTATGATTTTAATTTAGACTGTACCATGTGGTAATTAGCACTTACCTTATCCCATTGAATTGCAATGACACATAATAAATAATAAATAGTTACTTTGTTTGAGTATACTGTAGAAAAGACAATGTTAAGATGAAAAAGCATTTTGATTTTTTTTTTACAATAAAAGTCAGAAATTAAATGGGATTCTTTGTTGTATATTCACTGCACTTACCCTGTAACTACACAGAACAAGGGGGTAACAAGCACCACTTTAATTTACAGCCCGCAGGAGTTACACTTACCCTGTAACTAGAACAAGGGGTAACAAGCACCACTTTAATTTACAGCCCGCAATGGTTACACTTACCCTGTAACTACAAAGAACAAGGGGGTAACAAGCACCACTTTAATTTACAGCCCGCAGGAGTTACACTTACCCTGTAACTACACAGAACAAGGGGGTAACAAACGCTACTTACTGATACTAGGTAGCACTAGCAATACAAAACAACACTATTTGCACTGTAATTACAGAGAACGGTACTGTTATCAAGAAAACAAAACAACAACAACAACAAAAAGTTTTAATTACCCAGTATATTTGCCCTGGCATTTAAGTGTCATTGCAATTCAATGGGATAAGGTAAGTACTAATTACCACATGGTACAGTCTAAATTAAAATCATAACAGAAAATAATTATTTTGATTTAACATTAAGTAATCTAGTAAGAAAAGCCAATAAATGTAATGTTTAATTTTCAACCCACAGATGTCAAAATTACCCTGTAACATTGCACAAGAACATATTTAGCCAGAAATGTGATACATTTTGTAAACAACAGAAGTACAATTTTTGCCTGGAATATATTAAAAGAATATCTACCTGTTATTTTTTTTAACTAATTAAATAATTTGCTTGTATATCTGCTTGTTACCCCCTTATTACCCCAAACTTAACATATTGTTCCCTTATACCTACACGGAAGTACACTATAATTACAGAAACGTATACCGTAATTTCAGTGTACTTACGAAGTTATGTGCAGGTTGTATAACTGCTTGTTACCCCTTTATTACCCCAAACTTAACATATTGTTCCCTTATACTTACACGGAAGTACACTATAATTACAGAAACGCACATCGTAATTTCAGTGTACTTACGAAGTTATTAGCAGGTTGTATATCTGCTTGTTACCCCTTTATTACCCCAAACTTAACATATTGTTCCCTTATACTTACACGGAAGTACACTATAATTACAGAAACGTACACCGTAATTTCTGTGTACTTACCCAGTTGTTTGCGGGTCGTAAAATAAAGTGTTACCAAATGTTGTTACCAGAGCAGGCTACCATAAAAACGTGGGATTATAGCTAACTACTGATAGCATTAGCAACGTCGGGAGAAAGATTCAATTTCCCCGTTGGGAAAAAGATTCAATTTCCCAAAAGATCGTTAGATCGTAAAAAAAATGTCATTACCGTATTTGTCCCAGCCGAATCCATGGTGGTGGTCACTTGTCACGCCACCAATAGTGTTCCAAAACATAGTTGCTGATTGGCCCAAGAGGAGTACTGTGCGCCAATGAACGCTATCTATCGATCTGCGCTCGATTGCTCTTCCTTCATCCTCCAACCACCCGTGAAAAGAAAGTTTAATTTTCATTTAGAATAAAATTGTATTGTACTTCAGTTCCAAACAAATAAATTCAATTTCAAATTATACAATTCAGTTTCAGTTTTTGAATAAATTCAATTTTAATTAAACAATACAATTTCAAATTATGTGATTTAAATTCAGTTTTTCAATGCAATTATTCAAGTTTAGCCATTCAAATTCAAATATAAATGGTTCAAATTCAGTTTCTGGTGGCACATATTTCAGCCCATAGACGCTGTCTACACTGAATACAGTATACAGACGCGCGTTCAAATGAAGCAGCCAACTGTAGTAAATTTGACAGCAGCCGCAACACAAACATCATCATCATAGATATCATATATGACTAGATACCCTATTGGCCGCTGGAAAACGAGAAATCCGGCCGCCATCTTGAACCGGTCGTATTCTCGTTGCGTGGCAGCAGATCAGATGTCAGAGCACTGTGGAGCATTTTCCCGTTCTAATCGCCGGACCACCGAAAATAGTGCTTTTCACAAGTCTTAACATAACCATACTATTGGTTGTATTTTGTGAATAGAATATTACCAGATAATCAAGAAGGAGCAAGGATATTTGCTATTACTGTACTGAAATCGTTGTGAAATGCTGTTTACTGCATTCGCCGGTGTTCACCCGGCATGGAGAGGTGGGGTAACTGTTAAAGTAATAATTACAAGAGCTTCTAGGTTATCAGATAAGCATTCAACTGCCCTGTTGTATATGTTATTTGTGTTTGCGCACACCAGGAAGCAACGTAATATACACGCATGATAGTCGATGCGTAATTTAGTTACCCCTCCAACTTCTAGTTTTATTGATAACCTATATCTTATCACATGCGATTTGGCTTTTGATATTACAGAAGTCCTGTGGTAAAATTACATTAACTTACTCCATCTACCCTTGTAAAGTTAATCCGAATAGGGCTTTAGTTCTCGACATTTTCCCCTCCCACATTTACATACAATAATAATAGGCTTAATGTTGTCCGAATTTAATTTTTAGAAATTACTGATGCAAACACGTTGAAAAGCTTCTTCTCAGTTTTTATTACAGGTGGCTGCGTTCGGTGGATTCGGTGGCTGCGTTCTCTGTGTGTGAAAGTGTGTGTGTGTGTGTGTGTGTGTGTGTGTGTGAGAGAGAGAGAGTGTTCGCGTGTATGTGTGTGCGTGTGCCAATCATAAATTGTTTCTTCAACGTATTAAAATATCTTACTTTACTGCTACTATCTGTTTCTGCTTCTTTATTATATTTATAGTGTGTTATTTATAAAATACATTATATCCTTCATCACACATATTGTGTCTGGTCACTGTATATCTTATCAGAATATTATATTACTGTTAAACCTACTATGGATATTAAAATACGCCGAACCACGTGTCCTGTATCATAGCTACATGAATGACCTTAGCAGCAAAAAAAAAAACGCGTGAAAATCAGTTCAGTATTCAGTGAGATATGATTAATTTAATGCGCTGACAGCTCATTTCACCTGCTATTCAGATTACACTGAGCGGAGCGGATGAGCCGGTTTAAGATGGCGGCTCTAATTCTCGTCCGTGCCAATAGGCAGTAGCGGTCGATAAGGCGTCTACCTATATGATGTCTATGATCATCATGCTTTCTTCTTCTTCTTCCTCTGTGTTTTACGGCAGTTGGCATCCAAATAGTTGCATTACTGCCATCTACTGGTTGTTTTCTTTGTCATTTCATATTCATATTCGTCCTTCCAGTCCAGTCCTCTTTAGAAAATAAAATAAATATTTCTTTCCTTGCTCACTCTTCCCATATTCTAATATATTTTTAACATTATATTGTCTTATACCTATTTCTTGTAAATTATATTTCAACTCTTGCCATTCTTGGGAAAATTCCCGCATGACATAAATATGTGACTGACTATTTCCTCCTCTTGACATTCATCACATGTGGGATGTTTTCCTAAAATACAAAGAGTTCCATTTAATTTACTATGTCCAATTCTAAGTCTTGTTAACATAACTTGCTCTTTCCTTCTGTTTGGCATCTCTCTTACATTACCTACTTTATTTTGAATCCTGTACAAATGTCTTCCTTTACTTTCCTGATCCCATTGATATTGCCATATTTCCATTACCTTTTTCCACACTAGATTTTCATAATGCTTTGTCTGTAAATGACCGCTTTATATGGATGTTTTCAAAACACTCACATGCAATAGCGAGTGGGCGTTGATACTGTTTCCTATGCAGTGATGTTAGCCAATCATAACAGTAGCTGTTTAGTGACAAGCCTTAAAGGAGCAGCACATTTTACGCATGTTATATATATATATATATATATATATATATATATATATATATTTTATTTTTTTTTTTTTTTAAAGAACTCTTTCTCTGCCATTGAAAAAAATTTCTGCCATCTATGAGAAAACGCTTCCCTGACATTGATGATCTTCTGAAAGTGTACAGAATCTCTGGATCAAAACACAGGAAAAAAGAGGCAGAGACTAGCGATATCATATGTAAGCATGTAAAATAATGTGATTCTCAACATTAAATTGCATATAAATCAAAACTGCCTAATGTTACTGAATAAAATGTATTCTGGGGGCCATTCAGGGGCTGGCTGGCTTTAAAAAAAAAATAAAATAAAAAATAAAAAAAAATGCTGAATTAACATTATAAGTGAAACACAAGGAACATATTAAAATAAAAATTAAAAATCCATGTCACAACCCCTTTAACAATAAATGTGCATTATCGGTTGCAAATGATGTAACAGTATGTTAACATGAAACAGTTCCACAGTTCATAAAGAACTCATATCTTGTGTTTGTTTAACGGACATAATTACTGACATTATGCTAGACAGGCAGATCTGCAACAGGCTGAAGGTGAACACGGAAATGGAAGGTTTTAAAACACTCTACATCAGATCTTTTCATCATGCATATGAAGTGAACGAGAGATTCTCTCTCAAGCATGAGAACTGGTTGCAGGTTTCTAAGGTTTTCTCTCAGAACTTTATTAACAGAGATTTACTCCTGCGAGGGTTTCACGGACCTGACTTGCATCTGAAACACCTCGACTCATTCCCTCGCTGCCTCTAAATGCCCCACTGCAATCACCCGTGCAGCTCAATTTCACCAACAAATGCGTCTAACAGAGTCTGCTTAGGTGGGCCCTGGTGAGGCGAGGCCCTAAATTGAAGAGGAATTGGGTTTCTAACAAGACTCCAGAGCTCTGGTTAGCTTTGACAAGCCCCTCCGAAAACACAAGTATTAAAGCGCTCCGTGGCTGACATGCACATTAAGACGGGCCACTGTGTTCTTCTGAGGAGAAACTGACCTCACGGGACAGAACTGGAGCGGCCGGCAACACTACAATGTTCTGTGTTATACTTCATTCTTGTGTTGTTCTGCTATTTTGTTAGTTTAGTGTTTTTCCTCAAAGCAAATTGTGTTGGTTTAGGATGATTATTCAACTGTCTCGCTCATTCCACCTCAACACCATACTCTGACAGATCTTGCCTAATCAAACATCATCTTTCGTTAAGCATTTTCATTACCTGAAGTCATTTAGCAGACACGTTTATCCACATGAGGAAAAGCACAAGCAATGAATCATACAGCACAGAAATATGCTCTGTACTTCAACGGTATTATTTATAAATTAAGCAATGGCAATACAATGAGCAGGATGGATTACTAAGTCACTAAGCGATGGATTGACAGTAACTTGTTTTTAAAGGTGCACTGTTACTTTTAACTGTGAATACCATTTACTTAATGAGTCATTGCATCAGTTCTTCTTCCAAAATGTGTTTTAGTCTTACCCTGATTCCCTACAGTAAGCCTGTTATAAGTGTATATATTTTAGATTGAGCAGGTTGCTTTTTGTGCAAAATTGTGTACTTCCGTGTGTATCGTCTTATCAGTAAATAAACAAAAGTTGCTCCAACTATACTTAGACGTATAGAGGCATTGAACTTTTTCACAGCAGTGCCATCTTTCATTTTTAATGGGAATGAAAGCGAGGCTGCGGATTGACACATCTCTTCAGTCAGTTTTACTGCTATTTAATGTGATTTTGCATTGTTCTGCTGACTGCAAAGTATCCAGACCTTCACACTGACGGCATATATATATATATATATATATATATATATCACAAAAAACACAGTAATATTGTGAAATATTATGATAATTTAAAATGACTTTTTTATGTTAATATATATTAAAATGTAATTTATTCCTCTGAAAAAAAGCTGAATTTTCAGCATCATTACTTCCAGTCTTCAGTGTCACATGATCCTTCACAAATCACTCCAATATGATGATTTTATGCTCCAAAAACATGTATGATTATCATCCATGTTGAAAACAGTTTTTTACATTTTTATTTCAGGATTCTTTGACGAATACAAAGTTCAAAAGAACAGCATTTATTTAATTAGAATCTTTTCTAACATTATAAATGTCTTTACTGTAACTTTTGATCAATGTAACTCATCCTTGATGAATAGAAGGATTGATTTCCTATTTATTTCCCCCAAAAATAAAATACAAATTCTTACTGACCCCAAACTTTTTAAAGGGTAGTGTTTAATGTAACAAAAGCTTTCCATTTCAGATAAATGCTGTTCTTTTAAACTTTCTATTCATCAAAGAATCCTGAAATAAAAATGGTAAAAAACTGTTTTCAACATGGATAATAATCATACATGTTTTTGGAGCATAAAATCATCATATTAGAGTGATTTATGAAGGATTATGTGACCACTGAAGACTGGAGTAATGATGCTGAAAAATCAGCTTTTTTTCAGAGGAATAAATTACATTTTAATATATATATTTACATAAAAAAGTAATTTTAAATTGTCATAATATTTCACAATATTACTGTGTTTTTTGTGTATTTTTTATAAAAAATTGCAGCCTTGGTGAGCAGAAGAGATTTCTTTTAAAACATAAAAAATCTTACCGAATCTTAAACTTTTGACCAGTTGTGTGTGTGTGTATATATATATATATATATATATATATATATATATATATATATATATATATATACATATATATATATATATACATCTACGTGTTTCTCACTTTAATGCAGATAATCATATTTAGATAAGCATGCAGTAAAGGCATTTAACCTCTGTAGTATTTAATGCATTTGGATTATGCATTACCAACTCCAAGAGATCCTCGTCTTTGCATATACCGCCCCCATTAGCAGGCCATTTGAACATGATCTGGGATGTCCCTCTTATGTAACTTTTAACATGATTTCGCTAAAACACGGATATCGAGATATCACCTGACACAAAATACCCACACTGTCAGGCTCTTTAGCCAAGCGTGGGTCAGCAGGTCAGTCCATTAACAGCCCGAGGAACGGGACGGTTTCTTCATGTGACGGGGCTGAGAGCTCCTCTTCATACAAACCCTTGACCTCATACTGCATTATCTCTCTGAGAGCAAGAGCAACCAACTTCTGCTATTTTAAAGCAACATGCTAAAAGAGAAAGCGCTTCAAAGATGTCACATTTGACCATTAATTTGAGTGTAAAAAGAACACACAAAAAAACTATATTTGCTTTCATTAATTTAGCATATGCTTTTAAACAAACCTGACTTACAAATGAGTCAAGAACAAGCAATTTGTCATGTAAGTGCAAATAATATTGGTAGTCATTTCAATACAGATTTTTTTGCATAATTGCAGATTGCACTTTTGTAGTTGAGCAACAAAAAGATTGTGGCCTTTATTTACTTCCATGACTCAAAAAATATTTGTAAGCACATGCAGTGAAATGTATAGGTGTAGAACACTACGCTGATCCAAACAGGACATATATCTCTATTAAATCACACAAGTAACAGCTAGATTTTTACTTTTTCTCAGTGTTTTTTTTTTCCAAGTAACATTGCAACCACACGTCAAATACATCAGAGCATTAGTAGACTGTCTGCTTAATATCTGCTAACACTTTATTTTGATTTTATCGTTTTTGCAAGTACATGTCAACTTATTCTACTAGCTCTAACCGTATTCATAACCCTAATCTAACATGTAGTTGCAAGGTTACTCAAAGTTAGTATGTTTAAAGTGAACTATTGAAATATAACCAAACAACGTTGATAGTAAATGTGCACATTGGCTGAAAATACAAACGTTACAGTTCACATTGTGTTCAGTTTGCAGACATTTAAACATATAAAAGTGTATTTGCAGTCATTGGTCAGATTGAGTTGATTTGCATTAATGCAGGTGTGATAACAGACTCAGACTGATGGGAAGTAACGTCTGGCTCCAGTCTCTCAGGGAGTTTCTGTATTAGTGAGTCAGAGCTACAGTCACGAGTCCTTGCGATGGAGAGAGCGAGAAACAAACTCAGCGAATGAGAAGCAGAGGAAAAACACCTTCCTGTTTAATTTGCAAACCCTCTAAAACAAAAGTGCAGCTTAATGAATTGGAAATGGTATTACTCACTGGAGAACATGAAAGCAAACACGGCAAAGCATGGAATCGCACTGCATTGAAATTTCTTTTATCACGTCCGGGAACACAGACCAGCGCTTGAGTGGAAATGAGATCTCAGACGTGAGAAGCTTTAAATATGATGAGATGGGGGAGAAATGACACTAGCAGGGAGTCCTGTTGATTAATAATAGACCGGTGGAAAACCTTTGCATGTGATAACAAACAGATTCTTGAAATCATGTGGCATCACTGAAAATTATGTTATAAAACTGCAATACTATATGGTACTCTGAATGATACCATGGCACTGAAATGAATTTGCATTGTATTTACAGGGTACTTCTGAGAACTACCACAGGATATGTCCAAAATACCAAGTTTGGACCATGGTACATGTCCGGAAAACATGGTTTTACCACTGTACATGTTCAAAATGCCATGGTAGTACCATTGTACATGTCCAAAAAAACTGTGGGATAAACATGCAACATGCCAAAAACACTGTTGCATGCTACATGTTCAAAAACATGTCATTATTATGGTACACGTATATAAAAAAAAAATCAAAAAAATGTCCAAAATACTGAGGTACCAGCATGGTACTTTTAAAAGAGTATATTAATGCAACATTACTGCAATATTTTATGAAAATACCATTTTTCAATACCACCAGTTTTCAGATGGAGATACCATGGCATTATCACATATATGTATAATAATGATCACATTATCACACACACATATATATATATATATATATATATATATATATATATATTATATATATATATATATATATATATATATATATATATATATATATATGACATCAAATATATAATTGTATATAATAGTTGCCAAAGGTCCAAAAAAAAAAAAAGAACAACCTGAGTGTTTAAACCAAAAGCTATTAGAGCCATTCTAGATGTGGAATAGATCTGCACCGTTGAATTTTTCAAATGATCTATGAACATGAATCAATTCCAAACATATGGAGATGAACATGACTCAGAGTTATTAGAGACGTTCCTGCAGAAGAGCAGCGAACAGGTTGGATGGATCTTCTTAAACAGAACCATATTGAATGTCGTATGTTGCGACATCTTTAATTAGTCTCTGGGGAACGTTTTTGACCATATTTAGTGTTGAAAAATATGTGATGCAACAGAGTCTAGACTCAATGACAGGATCCACCAACACAACACAAGCAAACATGTGCTGCAACAACACAGAAAGATGACTTCATCTGATGAATACAAAGAGCCACTGTTTAATGATCAAAACAATGGGCTCTGACACCAACACAAAAGTCTCAGCAATATTAGCAAAAGAAATCAGGTGCAGATGAGCTCTTCTATTCTCATGCTTTCAACTTTATTAATGACTAAGGCACAAAGAAAGTGAGCAATTATTACTTTCTGTTTTAATTGGCTCCTGCTAAGATGAGCATCACTATTATGGTTGCTCATACAGGATTCAGGGTTTATTTCTCAACTTTGGCACACATATTTTGAAGTAAAACTTTTAAAACGTTTGAAAAACGGCTGAAAACAGTAAAATCACCTTACTGCGCATGCCTAAATCCTCACAAAATTTCACTGAGATGATACAGATGGAAAAAAAAATTGTTAAAATGAAGTTATCACGCAGTTCTTCTGACAGGATTTTTTCATTTAGCAAAATATCTCACCATTCACTAAGTCGAACTCTGTTTGGTCTAAAACACAACTGCTCTCATGTTTTGCCACAGGACAGCAAATGTGAGGAACTTTACTGTCATCTTTGCATAATTGTTATATAAAGAGAGTGCAATGTAACATATTTTAGCAAAGTGAATAGGACATAACAGGCACAATACCAGCATTTACTATGCTGATTAATATCTATTGGTATAATATGACTAAACTTACATCATTGTTTTTATATCCCTCCATTTTTGCAGTAAACACTACAACGCCAAAACAGTGTTTCCAAATGTATCCATTTTGGACAGCGTTTTCAAAAAGCTTTGTTTTTCATTAATAAAAACGCCATCTCAGTGGACAGAAGGCCAAAACGGAGAGAAAAAGATAAGTTTTCAAATGGACAAGGCCTAAGAGGACTCTGGATTTTATTTCAAGACCGGTCAAGACCACAACTTCAGGGACATGAATTGCTGGTGCTTTGTCTGATTTATGTTAATTAATGTGATTGGATGTAAAACTTCCTCCTTCAAATGTAATCAATAACTTATTTCTAATTTAATTTTGTTTGTTCTGCCGAGTCAGAATTTTACAGTGAATTTTGTAAAAATATATCACCAACATTAATACAAATGCCCCCCAAAAATGTAAGATATGATTGCAAAAAAGTACTTTAAAGTTTAAGTAAGTTTACTTAAGTAAGTTTACTTTACTTTAAGTAAGAGCAAACAAAATCTAGTTATTTATTCTGGTTCTGGTCTTTTATTCGGTCTTGACCATGCCTCAGTCTTGGTCTTGTAGTCTCAGTTCTCAACTTGGTCTCGGTTTAGGTGGTCTTGACTACAACACTCCTGAATATACTTTTAGGGGTGCAAACACATTAGAACATGCTAAAAACACTGAGCTTATACATAAATATTATTGAGTTACATTTATCAGTGTTGTTTAAATTTTCTATTTCTTAATATTTTGAATTAGTTTTTATATTTTATATTTTCAGTTTTTATTTCATTTTAGTTTAAGTTATAATATTTTTAAAAGGAAAAATATTTTTGTTATAATTATTTTGGACTTCAGTTTTAAGTTTAGTCATTTTAGCATTCCAACAAACTTATTTTATTTAAGTTAGTTGCTATTGCAAAATTTTAAAGCAAGTTTTTCATCTAATTTATATTTTTATATTAGCTTCTTAAACATATAATAGTTTTAGTTAACATATATATATATATATATATATATATATATATATATATATATATATATATATATATATATATATATATATATTTTTTTTTTTTTTTTATTATAAATTTAGTTGATTTTACTTGGAACAATTTGGGAAATGTATAAATCCTCCAGTCTTTTACATGTTTTTTTTTTTAGATTAAAACTGTAAAATTTATATTAAGAGTTTTGAAGAAAACGATTTAATTATATTATATGATATTGTATTATAGCATTATTGTATTTTAAATTACATTTTAATTTATTTCATTTTACACTCATTTATTTATTTGTATTGGAATAGAAAATTAAATAAAAAATACACACTGTATAGTTGCAAACTGGAATGCTGTGTGTAATAAAGATGTGTGTGAGGGTGGTGTGTGTGTGTACGAGAAAGCCTAACCTTTCAGTGAAACTCTTAAATGTCATGTGTAGAGTACTGGACAGGACTCTCTTTAGCACAGTTCTCCAGACGACTGCTCCTGTTTTTATAACCCTGGACCTTCTGAAACCAGCCCTGTTCCACAAGAATCTGCTTGTTATTATCTAGCTAAAACACAGAAGTATTTGTGTAAGAAAAAAATACTGTTTCTACTTGCCACAAAAAACAATAATAATAGTAATAATTTTAAAATCTTTTTTTAAAAGTAGCTTAAAATCTACAACCTGTAGTTCTAAAGCATTTAACACAAACATGACATGTCTATGTGCAGCATTTCATTACACAGTATCGTACCTGATTGATTTTATCCTGATCCTCCTTCAACTTTATCTTTCCATAAAACTTCATTGAAAACAACAGATATTGGAGACCAGGAGGTGAAGCTCTCAGAAACACAGAGTGTGTAGACTGATTGGGTTTTGATTTATCAGATGCATAACAGCAAAATAAGAAGCCAGCTGCCTCAGACGGAGGTACGCACTCCACATTTTCTCATTGTTTTAGTTTGATTTGGTTTGTTCTGATTTTGTTCTGTGTATGGTGTAAAAAAGTACAAGATCAAAGACTGATACAAGCTCAGAGGTTCATAAAATAGCTATTTGCTTAGAAACACTGCTGCTTTTTCAGTATGCTCATGGTAAATTCTTCCAAGCTTCTCGCAGGGCACTGCACGGCATCAATGATGTTGAGAATGGTGCTAAACATACACTGAAGAAAATCATAAACTTGTTTTTGCGCTCATATTTGCCCCCATTTTCAGATCTTTGAGTCTCAACTCAAAGCTCTAAGACTTTTTCTATGTACACAAATAGCCTATTTATCTCAAACATTGCTCTCAAATCTGTCTAAATCTGTGTTAGTGAGCACTTCTCCTTTGCCGAGATAATCCATCCAGCTCACAGGTTCGCTCTCTTTCATTGGTCAGAAGTGAAGCCGTCAGTATCCCGATATGGCGCTGACATCGGATAGTGAGCAGAAAGTACAGCCGCGAAATTTAAGGCCCCGCCCTCAATCTTGTAGAATCAATCGCAAACACACCCCTTTTTTAAATTACACTCTAAAAATTGCTGGGTTCCCAGATGAAAAAGACGTCCAATTAAGTGTATTAAAAATGCATTACATTATATTTGTATTGTACTAAAAACATATTTAAGTACATTTTTAATACACTTAATTGAACGTCTTTTTCACCTGGGTTGTTTTTACCCAACTTTGGGACAAATATGGACAAACCCAGCCGTTAGGTTAAAATTTCTAATTACATTTTTAACCCAACGTTTGGGTTTGGCAATATTTGACCCAAAGTTGGGTTAAAACAACCCAGCCTTTTTTGAGTGTAATTATAGAAATTTAGATATTAAGTTTTAAAACTCAAATCTCCTCAGTCTTCCGAAGATCCTGAAAAAAGTCTGTTGTTTCTTCAGTAACTACTTCGCTTGGAGAACTTCAACAGCACCACCGCATCAAATAACTAACTAAAAACAAACTTATTTCAAGACGTTTTGGCTTCACTTTTCAGGGCTTGTGCAGCACGCTAGTCTGATATCATCGGAGTTGATTTCTATCAGTTTATGGGGTGACGCTAACAGCATCATAAAAGGAGATCATAAGTCAAAGTTCAATGACAGGGACAAATGGACGTTTTCACAGGACAGTTGCTAAATGCCGCCAAAGTATACAGCCTCAAAATTGCCACGAATTGAAGCAACACCTCTCTGACCTGACCTGAAAACTATCAGTTTTGAGCTTTAAAAAACCTACAATTTATGGCAGAGCTGCTTTTTCCAAACTCATCCGAGGTCAGTGTGCAAAGCCTGGACCCTTGAATAATGGGAAACAGTGAAATGTTGTGATGCGTCATCTTTTACCCTGTGTATACACTTGAAGAAAACCTTTAACTCCATTGTCTTTATGGCCTCATAGATGTTCTGGCTCATGTGCACACACTGCAGCAAACATTATTCATTCACAATGGCCTCATGTTCAAGAAGATAATGCTGCCATACACACTGAACATCTGAAAAATGGTCTCATGAACAATATGACTTGTGTGTCTCATGCATGAAACAAAACAGAACAGGAATGTACACTTTTTCTGTACGTAATACCGTCATAAATTTTAATCATTGTAAAACTATGGAGTGTAAAGTCTAGACTACTGAATTAAGGGAACTGGATTTCCATTAGTAGAATGAATGAACAGCCTAGTATGACAGTCATATACCGCAGGTTGCATAATGGATGTCATAAGTACTGCACAATGTTTTGACTCCCAACATGGAAAAACTATGAACACACAAAGTGTTTCTTTACGTAATGTGGGGTCTAAAAATTAAAACTTCTGACCGAAAATCTGAATCATGCGAAAAAAGCATGTTCAAGAGAAATGTTGGTGACACTTTACAATAAGGTCTCATTGGTCACTCTAAAAAATGCTGGGTTATTTTAACCCAATTTTGGGTCAAATATGGACAAACCCAGCCATTGGGTTAAAAATGTAATTTAAAAATGTAACCCAATGGCTGAGTTTGTCCATATTTACCCAAAATTAGGTTAAAACAACCCAGTATTTTTTAGAGTGTGTAATACATAATTTTTAATTAATAAATTGTATAAAATAAGAAAAAAAATGCAAATACAGTAGGAATGTTTTACTGGTGGTCACACACTTTTGACCCTATATTTGTATAAGCATGTTAGTTCAGTGCAGATGTGAATATGGTTGTCATTGTATTGTTTACTCTATTCAGTAATATTAAATAAGGTGACAGCTATTAGAGATATGGGGAAAGTTTTGGCCTCAAGTATGCTCCTGTAACCACAAGGATTGATCTACATGCTGATTTGGGAAACAGAAAAGAATGCAAGTTAAAATTATCTTAGGGTGAGAATCTGAAAATCTGACCTTGAAGAAATGTTCCTGATGAAATCTTTCCCCTGGTCTCACCGCAGGTTCTGCTAACCAAAGAAAAATAGCTGAAAATAGAAAAACACCACACAGTTACTGAGATGAAAACAAATGGGCCGAATCAACAAGTTGTTGACTGAGGAAGTATTGGCAATATGAAAAGCTTTCACTGGATGTCAATAATGGCTCTGCAACGCAGCAAGAATGAAAAGGGTTTACATGACATGTGCCACACGAATGATGAAAATTGAACACACCATGGTAGGAAAATAATATTGTGCATTGTCTTACAGTGTTATTTTATCCCTATATCTCTGGAGTGCAGTTTTAAGCAGATAGCCAAGAAGGCCTACTTACGGTACATTAAAATATGATTTAGTAGCAATATAATTTAGTAGACAATTCCCATATTTAATGGAATATTGCAGAGTTAAATATAATTGATTTATCCATGCACATTGTTTTTTTTTTAATTCATCTGCTGAAAACTTCCCATTTTTCTTGCAGTGATCATATTATTATATTATCAATAACCACTCGTTACAACCGAGGTATGCAGAAAAGCATTTGTGAAGCCACAACACGCACAACCTTGAGGCGGATGGGCTACAACAGCAGAAGACCCCACCGGGCACCACTCATCTCCACTACAAATAGGAAAAAGAGGCTACAATTTGCAAGAGCTACACCAAATTGGACAGATGAAGACTGGAAAAATGTTGCCTATAGTCTGATTGAGACATTCAGATGGTAGAGTCAGAATTTGGTTTAAACAGAATGAGAACATGGATCCATCATGTCTTGTTACCACTGTGCAGGCTGCTGGTGGTGGTGTAATGGTGTGGGGGATGATTTCTTGGCACACTTTAGGCCCCTTAGTGCCAATTGGGCACAAATCCCACAAATCTCCATCGACTGCAAGATGCTATCTTATCAATATGGGCCAACATTTCTAAAGAATGCTTTCAGCACCTTGTTGAATCAATGCCACGTAGAATAAAGGCAGTTCTGAAGGCGAAAGAGGGTCAAACGCAGTATTAGTATGGTTCCTAATAATCCTTTAGGTGAGTGTACGTCACAATAGGGTTGAAAAGTCTATCGCAACCATGTCAACTTCAATATAATCCCACACTGAACATTACTAAGCATTTTTTCATTAAACATTTGCATGCAATGTTTACTTCCATTCAACATACACATGAACAACTAAATTCAGGAGATCATACAAAAAAGTAGGCTATATTTTGGGAAATAATATGACTTCATTTTAGAACTCAACTGTTCAAAATTTACAGGAACGGTGAAAACTACTTCTTCTTTTGTGTGCAATTGAAGGATTATGCCTTTCTATTGTTACTGTGATACCATAACATTAATTTGACGCTCTAAAATGAATATTAATTCTCTGAGCACTAAACTAGGATTTATGGCCAGTCAAGAGTATAGCAGGCCAAACATATGTGAAACAATGAGTAATTTACCAAAAAGAGGGCAAACCAAACTTTTGGAGTAAGCTTTTAGAAAAAAAATATATACTATCAACACATAACATATAAAGTATAAACACAAACAGAGAGTTTGAGAGTGCATTTTCAGTTGTTGTAGTGTAACACTAACTCTGAAAGTTTGTGTTGTTTGCTAATTCACTATGCTAGTTTTCTACTTTTACAGCAAAAGTGCTGTTAAACTTTTCCACACTGGCTGCATTTAAGCAAATTGGTTCATATAATCACACTGATAGCCATTTTACTTTGTGCTGCATTAGCTAATGGTTAATGCTGGCGCACATATGAAATGTTTGTCATTAGGCTTTTATTATTTGGGCTCTCTGGTTCATATGATATCCTGATCTGTGTTTTTCCTTCAACAGTTGCTGCCCGGCTCAATCCCGGCTTCACGTGAGCGTCTCTGTTTCATTCCCTCATTTCTTTCTGCTTCCATCTGACCACATGACAGTTGGCTTTAATCAGCGTAATCTCAATTTTAATTCCCTTCCCATTAACCTTCTGCTGTCAGTTTGTTTTACCATTACAGACTAGCTTAATTGCTTTCAGGACTAAATTAGAGTTTATTTCCAAATCATAGCCAAGATAGCTTTTGTTAATTCAGCGGTTTGGTATTTTCCTCACAGCTCAGAGATTGGCCCAGAGGTTTTGACGTAAAGCCTGAAGTGGGTTATCTGAGAGAAGGATTTACTCGGCTAAACTCGGAGATGTCTTGACAATTTCACAAAGATGGAACAGAGGCCTTTTAGAGGAATAGTTCACACAGAAATTTACATTTTGACATCATTTGTTCACCCGAATGTCATTCCATGTCATACCGTACAGTGTATTTTCAGAACATTTGAAATATACTGTAGAGTTAAATATACTCGAATTATGCCAACATATTAATTTTCTGCTGATTCTGATTCTGCCCAGTGGTGTAAAACAATGCATTTATATCAAACCTTATAAGACCTGGGGAATCTTAAACATTATTTTATAGTCTGTGCCACAAATAGCTATAGCATCTTACAGCACTGGAGAGACTTTGTTTAGCAGATCAAATGTGCAGGCAAGCTAAGAAGAAAGACTTTAATCCCACAAAATAAACAGTCTAATCGATTTTCTGCTCCCCCTTGAAGTGGCTCCCATGAAATACACTCATACCTGCTGTATAATCAATCAGCTTTGCAATTTACACTTTGCTTTGCATTTTGTGAGGTTATGAATAGATTTGAAACTGCTGTTTTTAAACGCTGGCATGAGGATGAAACATTCATTGATCTAATGGTGAACAGAGGGTACTTACGTCAACTTCCTGCTGACCATGTCACTTCCTGTAGCTATGGCTTGTCTGACCATAGATATCCATAATAAAGCTAGATGTTTTATGGCGGCCATCTTGTCACAGGCAAGCTTTCTGGCGAGCTGTAAGATGAGTGATCAGCACGAACATAAATACCCGTATCTTGTTAAAAATCTTGACGGATTTACAAACAGTTTGGTTTCTTTCAAACGTTATTAATGTGGCTATAATCCTGGATGATTATATATTTATAAAAGTATTATTCATAAGTTTGCAGTGTAACTACATCTCTGGTGTCTATAACAAACCAAACCATTTGAAAATCGGTAGAAAATTTAGCAAGTTATGGTTATTTAAAAAGTACATGAATCATTAAAACACAATGTTACAAGTGAGCGAGCTGCCTGTGACAAGATGGCCGCCAGCTGCAGAAGTCAACCTTGATTGGCCAGAAGCACGGACGAGACATCCAGCCTTTATTATGGATATCTATCTGTCTGACATGCATGATTGTTTCCCCCCAAACCATTTGAGATAAAAAAAAAACCTTAACCGAAAACCACACCCCGCAGTGGTGACTCTGCGAGGTATAGCTCAATTTCATTGGTCGACTATCAGAAGCGCTGATTGGCTGAACATAGCGGAAACCTAAAATGCAAAAGGGATGCACAAGTGTGTTTACACAATTAAAAGTTACACAGAATTTACAACTTTTTGGTTTGTTTGTTTTTTTTAATTTGCATTAGCGAGAGCAAAAATAGACCAAGTAAAGCTTTTTATTTTAATAATAAAAAAAAAAATAAACTCATATTAAGTGTATATACAGTACAGTATCCAGTGGTGGATAATGTTAGTGGACAAATTAGATAAGTGTGTGTGTCTTTAAAAATGATATTTTAAAAAGGTTTCATTTCTAAAAGCCCACAGGGCCAAAAGTGCTTATATAGTTGAAGAAACACCCATTAACAGAGAAGCAATACTTGAATAACAAAAACAAATGAGAGTGAGAACAAAATAAACAAAAAGAAAGTCTGAATTAGAGAGACAGAGAAAGCCAGACAGAGAGAACAAAAATATCATTATTAACAGCTGCATTTAGAGGTTTCCCAGGTCAGTCATCAGAGGAACACAATCCTGTTCACCGCCTCCACTCACTAAATTAGAGCGGCTGTTAGTGTTGCGCTTGCTAAAATAATGAATTTCTGCAATTTACTCAGGCCGGTTAAAACCTGATATTTTTCTCCCTCGTTTGGTAAAACACTGTCATTACAGTTTTAATTTTAGGATAAAATCAATAATGGACTTAAACAGAGAACGTAAAACTACTTTTCTCACCAGGGGACTGGGACAAATGTGAAGGGTTCATGTACGGTATGATCTGTTTTTGCACTAGTGTCGAAGTTATGACGTCACTTTGTATGCCGAAACGCGAAAGGTGAGTTAGCATTTTAGCACGTGCGTTTCCCTCTCCCAAAAGTCAATGGTTTTTTTAATGGATTTTTGCTAAATCATCTGAAATTAGGTCTGCAGTTAACAAAGCCTCTAAATATTTTCATGTTTTGATCTATTACATAAAACACACCAGTTATAAACTGCTTGTGTTTTTTTAACTTTACTAAATCTGCTTTTTTAAACTTTATATAGGCTTCAAAATGTATACATTTTGGATTATCTTGTAAAGATTATCTTGATAGACAAAACATGTGAGGGCCACACAACATTGTTGAACACAGATCTTATTTTTCGTGAATTTCCAAAAGTCTATAGGGAAAATGCATAGCTTTCCGATCGAGGGAACCCATACGCCGCTAACTTCCAAGTTGTCCTACAAAATATTGTCATAATATTGTGAACGGCCAACCTGATCTCACGGGAATTCGTATATGAATTCTCACGAGGAGGCCTCATTTGAACAAATTCATACTATTTTTTGCTAAATCATACATATTTTCCAAGTTACCAAATTCGTATGAATGACCTACGCCTGACCCCGCCCCTAAACATACACATCTCGTGGGTTTATAGACAAATCGAATAAATCATTACGAGTAAGACAATACGAATTTGTACGAATTAGCCATCTTTTAATCTCTCATGCTAATTGGTCATGATATAGTGTTAGAACAGCAGAATGTCAAGTGCATGCTCATATTATCAGAGATTATAAATGTGAGAATATGAATGAGCATATTACAATATGCTTGATCAGTTAATTGCATGTGAATTTTCTCTCATCATAAAGCACATGTAAAGCCACACATGAGGTGTGTGAATGTGAAGCGTGCATTAGCGGAGCATGCGCATCTGCCTTAATGTAGGTGTGCGTGTGTGTGTGGATGCAGTGTTTGAGAATGAATCCAGAGACAGAGGCTGATAAAAGGATGTATAGAGGACAGGCTGAGCGTGATTGAATGACAGTTTATTCTGCCATGATAAGCCTCATTTATAATGGCTGCCCAAATGGGGCCCCTGGGCCCTCCCGCCTTCAAAAGAGACCCCATCATTACAGACTGACTGATGACAGGACGAGCTGAGCAGACATCATCCTCTTCATTTTAGATTTATGATACGGTGGAGTCACTCATTCTTCTGTCTCCTCTGATGAAGGGAAAGCACAGACGATATTCATGGAAGGAGCAGAGAATATCAATTTAAAGAACAAAGTATCAGGTGGTTCTCGAAACTCTATCAGTCTCGTCATTGCAGATATCACACACACTGCATTTTTTGTTTTGTTGATTAATAATATTGTGAAATATCACAATTTAAAATATTTTTTTGTTTTATTTTAACATTTTGTTTATTAGTGAAGGCTAAGCTGAATTTCCAGTCGTTACTCCAGTCTTCAGTCATGCAAAAAGCATGATATATATTTTTAAAATGCAATTAACATTAAAAATGTCATTAACTGTCACTTTTGATCATATTAATGCCTCATCGCTGAATATACATATTAATTTATTTAAAGGAAAATGAAAAATGTGGCAGTGTGTATATTTGTCTTTGATTTAATAATCAGACATGCTCTTCTAAACTCTTTTCCTCTCTCATAGTAGAAGGTGCAATTAATTCTGTTGGATCAGTTTGAATCACTTTGTTCATGTAAATGACCTGTAAACAAGTCCCTGCATTGTCTTGTTTGTAGCATAATATTTTGCGTGCTCATTTGTTCATTACCTTGTTTTCGACTTGTTAAATAAATTCTGTTCTCAGGATGTGGATATTCTTTATCAATGTCAGGCTGGGGTAAGTTGTCACATTTTAAAATTGTGTTCATTGAATTTGGCGAGTGGAGATCTTCAAATTATTTATTTTTTTGTAGCCAAGACTTTATGGTATGTGTTAAAACCGGAATTGACTTGACCTTGAGAAATCTTGACTGGAGTGAAAAGTGTGCCAACTTGCCCCAATGATTCTCCTTTTTACTTGTAGACTGGGACAGCTAAGGTCTAGTGTTTGTAGGTCCCTCATAAATACTTGAATGACTGTGACACTATGGGTTAGACAAAGCTGTGGTGTCATGTGATCAAAATCACATGACCTATCAAATGTCCAATAATATTTGTGGGTGGAGCAATCATCACACAGGAGACATAGGTACCCGACAGGTACCCCATTCCAGGCACTAACCAGGCTCAGAGGTATGATATATATATATATATATATATATATATATATATATATATATATATATATATATATATATATATATATGATAAGCTCTGAGCCTGGTTAGTACCTGGATGGGAGACCTTCTGAGAAAACCAGGTTGCTGCTGGAAGAGTTGTTAGTGAGGCCAGCAGGGGGCGCTCACCCTGTGGTCTGTGTGAGTCCTAACACCCATGTATAGAGTGATGGGACACTATACTGTCAAAGAGCACCATCCTTCGAAAGAGACGTTAAAACGAGGTCCTGACTCTCTGTGGTCATTAAAAAATCCCAGGATGACATTCGAAAGAGTAGGGGTATCAGGGGTACCAGTAACCTGGTGTGTGGTGAGCGTTCTAGCGCACTATGGCTGCCGTCGCATCATCTAGGTGGATGCTGTACATTGGTTGAGATTTCCTCTTCTATGTAAAGCGCTTTGAGTGCCGAGAAAAGCGCTATATAAATGTAATGAATTATTAATTATTATTAATCTGCCCGTCTACCCATCCAAATTTCACAAGGAACACTGTAAAAAATGCTGGGTTGTTTTGACCCAATTTTTGGTCAAATATGGACAAACCCAGCCATTGGGTTATATTTTTAAATTACATTTTAAACCCAATGTTTGAATTTGTCCATATTTGATCCACAATTGGATTAAGCATTTTTTTTGCAGTGAATTAAGGCTTTGTCAAGCGATTATTCAGAGTTTCACTTCACAAACTTTGCATGTCTAAGAAATGACAGTTATATAAATTTCAATCTATTGTAATTCTACCTCCTAACACTTTTAAACACAAATTGCACTTCTGAATTGTGTTTGCTTCTTTTCTTCAAATTTAAAATCAAATTCAGTAGGCCTCATTGAAAATGCACAATTAAACAAATCTAACTTTTAAAGTTAGTAAAAGTGAACTTGACCCAGCCAGCTGAATAATAATATCCAGTGGCACTGAATGGCACTGAAATGGAAGGTGACTATCAGATTGCCACAGCAACACAACACATTATGCTGATTGAACAATTCAAGCTTGCTAGTGCCGCTCCACGCACGAAGCGACCCGTGAATTGTGTGCTTGTTTTGTTGCATGTCTTCTCTATAAAGTTGCGTTTGACAGTAATTTCACAGCGCTGCCTCAACACTGATCAAAAGGGCCGAGAGCTGTTTGTGAGCATTTAAAATCTAACTTGGTTTCTCTCATTTCTCATTTGCGCGAGCCTCACAAAGGTTGTTCATTAGAAGGCCAGTGCTGGTCTCTGTGTGTGTGATAATCCGTTTGTGTCCGGATTTCATGCCTGCTATCTGTATCTGCCACGAGTCCACCCACGCTGATTGAGTTGGTGTGGCTAATCAGATCGGAGCCGCTTGTTTACAATGTGTGTTTAATTGAGATAAATGTGATGGATGTCCTCTCTGTGTGAGTGAGATCTGTACGGCAGAACCGCTGTGGACTGTCTCTTGTCTCTCTGTTGTGTTTAGGACTCTAATCCTCATTTGACGCACTGTGTAACATCTATAACTAACATTCACCTCTTATCTCTGGAATTACAGTAATGAGCAGAATTACAGCAAAGTACCTTCAGGGATAGTCAGTTCACTCAGCAGCTGTACAGGACATCTTCAGAAAACAGTCAAACAAGAACAGCTCCATCTGAAATGTCAAAAATGCGTCAAATTATATTTTCAAGTCAGCAATGAAATTTGACAATAGTATAATAAACAGTGTATTATGTATACACTATTTTACTATGATCTAATATTTTAGTTTTGCTTTATTTTTACGTTTTCAGTTTATATTTTAATTTTAGCAGTTCTTTGTTTTTGTCATTTTTATTTGATTTAGTTTTTAGTTTTTAACATTTAATTAATTAAATTATTATTATTATTATAATTTATAACTTCTTATAATTTAAGAAGTCCTTCTTCTTGTTCTTGTCCTGAGGTCCTTGTTCTTGTCCCGAGGTCCTTGTTCTTGTCCCGAGGTCCTTGTCCTGAGGTCCTTGTTCTTGTCTTGAGGTCCATGTTCTTGTCCTGAGGTCCTTGTTCTTGTCCTAAGGTCCTTGTTTTGTCGTTTGCCTTGGATTACCTGTTTGTTTAATTAAAATAGTGCTTGCTATTGGATTCTCTATCTGCTTCTTCAGCCACAATCATTAAAGAAGAACTCACCCAAATCATGAATCCAGCAGTACGGATCTCGCCTGATCTTCACAGCATGAGCCGGGAGTTCGCTGGACAGATCATTGTTTTGGCCCTGGATAGCCTCGATCTGGTCCTGGGGGTTTATTCCTCTCGCTGCCTCCTGCTCTCTGGGTGATGAGGTGATTAAGGTGTGTTACCGGCTGGGGGCTAAGGAGGTCGACCCGAGGGAGCTCCCCGATCTCCCCGGGAGAGACTGTTCACGTCCCGTCTGCCGAGCCAGAGACAGTTCACGTCCCATCTGCCGAGCCAGAGACTGTTCACGTCCCGTCTGCTGAGCCAGAGACTGTTCACGTCCCGTCTGCCGAGCCAGTGACTGTTCACGTCCCGTCTGCCGAGCCAGTGACTGTTCACGTCCCGTCTGCCGAGCCAGAGACTGTTCACGTCCCGTCTGCCGAGCCAGAGACTGTTCACGTCCCGTCTGCCGAGCCAGAGACTGTTCACGTCCCGTCTGCCGAGCCAGTGACTGTTCACGTCCCGTCTGCCGAGCCAGTGACTGTTCACGTCCCGTCTGCCGAGCCAGAGACTGTTCACGTCCCGTCTGCCGAGCCAGTGACTGTTCACGTCCCGTCTGCCGAGCCAGTGACTGTTCACGTCCCGTCTGCCGAGCCAGTGACTGTTCACGTCCCGTCTGCCGAGCCAGTGACTGTTCACGTCCCGTCTGCCGAGCCAGAGACTGTTCACGTCCCGTCTGCCGAGCCAGTGACTGTTCACGTCCCGTCTGCCGAGCCAGTGACTGTTCACGTCCCGTCTGCCGAGCCAGTGACTGTTCACGTCCCGTCTGCCGAGCCAGTGACTGTTCACGTCCCGTCTGCCGAGCCAGTGACTGTTCACGTCCCGTCTGCCGAGCCAGTGACTGTTCACGTCCCGTCTGCCGAGCCAGTGACTGTTCACGTCCCGTCTGCTGAGCCAGTGACTGTTCACGTCCCGTCTGCTGAGCCAGAGACTGTTCACGTCCCATCTGCCGAGCCAGAGACTGTTCACGTCCCATCTGCTGAGCCAGTGACTGTTCACGTCCCGTCTGCTGAGCCGGAGACTGTTCACGTTCCGTCTGCCAAGCCAGAGACTGTTCACGTCCCGTCTGCCAAGCCGGAGACTGTTCACGTCCCGTCTGCTGAGCCGGTGTCGTCTGTTCCTGTGCCTAGCCAGAGACTGTTCACGTCCCATCTGCCAAGCTGGTGTCGTCTGTTCCTGTGCCTGAGCCGGTGTCGTCTGTCCTGTGCCCGAGCTGGCTATGTCATGGTTTGGGTTTTGTGTCTTGTTCTTGTCTGTCATGTGATTCCGTGTTTGCCATGCATCTTGTCAATTGTTCCCAGGTGTTTCTTATTAGCCACACCCCCTTGTTATCTTGTTTGCCTGTGTATTTAAGCCCTGTGTCTAGTTCAGTCCTTGTGAGATATTGATTTTGTGATGTGCAATGTTGCTTGTAGCAGTTTCTTGTCCTTGTTCCTGTCCTGAGGTCCTTATTCCTTTTTTGCCTTGGATTACCTGTTTGTATAATTGAAATAGTGCTTGCTATTGGATTCTTTCTCTCTTCCGCTTCTTCAGCCGCAATCATTACAAAATAGAATAGAACTTAACACAAAAGAATACAAAAGAACAGAATCGAACAGAACAGAACAGAACAGACAAAACAATGAAAGTGTAAAATGAATGGAATAGAACAATATGTAACAGACAAGGGAGAACAAAATAAGAATTATATAATAAGAATAGAACAGAACGTAATAGAAAATACTAGAATGGGGAAGTAAATGGAAAAAACAGAACTGAAAAGAATATAATAATACAAACAGAATAAAACATAATAGAGCAGAACAGAACAGAATAGAGTATGATAAATGTGCTCATGGTTTGAGTTTCTGATCAGGATGCCAAACCATCAAGCAACCTTGGGCCTTTATTAGAATATTAAAAGAGAGGGATTAGAGACAGACACAGATGGAAGCACAAACATTATACAACAGCACAAATAAATGATCGGTAAAGAGAGACAACAAACAAAATGTTTGAAAGTCAAGATAAACTTCAAATCGCGGACATACAACTTCTTAATAATCCTCAGAAACAGATGAAGAACTTTCTCCTGAACTTTCTGCAGCTCAGTCCGGCTCTCTCTCATTACAGAGTGCCTGAGGTCCCCTGTGTCGTGCTGAGGTTGACGTGTTTAATTTCGTTGTGTCTTGAGCTCAGAGCTCCATGTCAAACAGGGTCAGTGTGTGGGCTCCTGGGGGCCGCTAACTCCATGCGGGCTGAAGTTGGTTGGAACAGGCTGTAATTCAGCGAGTTAGCATACTCTCCAGTGCTACTGCGCGTCTGGGTGCTTCCATACACAAAATAAATATATTGAAATATATTTTATAGGGTCAAAAATCTATGTATCTATGTGGCATATATTCCAAATACATTGTTGATCACTTATATTATCATTTTGAAATATATTCTCAAATATAACAGATATGCATACATCTGCTGCTAGATAGATAGATAGACAGACAGACAGACGGATATACAGACAGATATATGTTTGCATGGGGGTTAGAAGTATCTTGCATATACACATTTCAACGTAATAATTCATCTAACAGCTTATAAAATCTCACCTCTTATTAAGTCGTGCCCTTTTCTTTTTTCTCAAACATGCAAAATGCCAGTCCGCAGCTGTAATGAAAGTTTAATGGCAGCTGAGGCATGTTCAGCTCAGGGCTTGTGTAATACAGGACACAGTGAGAAATTTAAAGGACATTCAGAGAGCGAGTGACTGAGTGAAAACCCAACCAGGGCTCCTGCATTTTTCAGCATTTTACACTCGCGCAGGGCAGGTCACGTATGGAGCAGTTCAACGGCCAAGCGTGAATCTGTGCTGGTGGGGTATTCTTATCAGCAGGAGTGTAGTTTAATGAAGGCAACGTTCTACTTCTGAATATTAATAGGTCAAGGATTTCACAAGCTCAGTCATATCACTGTAGTGCAATATATATATATATATATAACTGAAGAGACAGACTGAAGAAAGTGCTAGAAGGCCTTGGTCTGGTGGTTTGCAGAATATTAATTTAATGAGTGTTTGATTTACTGTTAGTCCTCCTTTACTACGTCAAAGACATCAGCAATATCATTTGCATATCACTGCTCGACTACAAACATGGCATTTCATGGCAAACCTAGTTCACACTACATGATTTTAAGCCAGATTTAAGCCCGATTTGCACATCATTGAGCTCACCGACAGATCAGGGTGTTATCGCGTGCAAACCGCGGGGATTAGCGGGCGATGAACTGTATCGGATCAGTACTCGGTATCGGCCGATACCCTTAGTCCAGGTATCGGCATTGGTAAGAGGAAGGGAAAAAGGGTAAAAGGGAAAGAAGGTGAATAAGGTTAAAGTGCATTTTAGGACAAAAATACATGTTGTATTACAATAAACAAAACTCAAATCAAACTTTTTAGACGGAGCATTCCTACAACTCACCTCTCTTCAGTCGCATTTACCGCAAACTAAAGGAGAGCAACCGGAACCAGAACATGCGTCTTTAAAGGAACCACGCGCCTTATTTAACAATACTGCAAAATCACCACATAACCATAGAAATAAGACATCTCAATTAATAGTGATCAAAATTAAAATAATAAATTCCAAAATACAAAATAATGAAAGAAATTACAACAAAAGGAGAGATTTTGAGTGAAATTAATAAATAAATATAACACCTGTTACATATAGAACCCACCCATGCAAATGAGGATGGATGAATGGATGGATGGACTTATAACCGATATGGTCCCAATATGTTGTGCTGCTCTAATTACAAAATCAATTGTAAACTCACAAGTTTCTACCCAAAAATTCTCAGAAGAAACATTTTTTCATCAAGAAAAAGAAGTCTTGGCATTCATTCCCAAAGGAATGTGTTCTTGCATTAAAAACATATCTAGAGAGGTTAAATGTAAAAGAAAGCAGGTGTCTTTTAGCTAGACACGTCCCCGATTCGGACCCTTGACCTGTACACTGATGGAATATGGCACTAGCAGCCCGCTCTACGCTCGTCTGTGTGACCCGCAGTATTCCTGCAGCCGTCTCATCTTCATTACAAAGGTGCTCGGCCGAGACGGAGCGTAGGCAGAGGGGAGGCTTTTTAATTGGCTGGGTTGATGAAGGTAAGCGTTCCTGTTGGCTGTGTATGCGAGACATGGATCTGATGCAGTCCCAGGTGAGCATGAGAAGCCAGGAGCTTTTAAATCTCAGAGCAATTTAAGAGGCAACAGAAGCAAGTGCTGCTGGATAACAGAGGACTTGCCACTGCTTACCCAGATGCCTATTAGTTGCAATTTCTCTCTCCATCTCCAGCACTCTCTCTCTCGCTCCCTCACATTTCTCTCTCTCAACACCAACACAAGCCATTGAAGAATAATTCAAGAACGCTTTGAGACACAGATATATTCACCGCCTCGATCATTCTCAGCCAATGATGTGCATGCGCAAGCCCTTTTTCCATCTGTCTCTCGCTCTCGTTCATTCGTTAATTCTGAGTGTAGTGCGCAGGATGCACCTTGACCTGTGATTGATGAAGTGTCTGGTTCAGATGAACCAGATGGATGAACTGTCTGAGTTCTTTCTCTCTGAAGAAAAGCAAAACAGAATGATAACTCATGGTAAAGACTAGAGCAGGGCTGCCATGTGGACTGCCTTACAAACCCTCAACCTGATAATTAAGTATTTTTTTCTATTCATTTTAAAAGAAAAATAATGAGCTGAGCTATTCAGTCTCCCTTAAGAAAAAATATAAATGAGATCTGTTTAAAACCTCAATTTGGTCTAAAGACCAATAAGATTAAATGTAAAACAGATGGATTCTTTTGCCTGAATTCAAGATGAAACGGCTTTCGTAACCCGTTTTAAATCTGTAGTGTGGCTTTTATTTGAGTAAATAAGAATATCCATCAGGAAACGACTGAATTGTAAAAAAAAAAAAAAAAAAAAAAGGATTCTATATTGTCACGAAGTGAAATATAAAACAATGCCATCTGGTTATTGGTTAACATTAACCAGTATCCCATCCAGATGTGAAAACAGTTCTTTACGTGTGCAAAAGTTCAGAAATTGCTGGTGAATTTCATAATTAATTACAAAGAAACATCAAGTTGTATAAATCATTAAACATGAATTTTTAAATAAAAGAAGACATAAAGAACTTTGAAAAGTAAATTAAGAGTGTAGCCTAGGAAAGTTGATTGACTTTTTAACATGAACCCAATAATTTCTTATTAAATCCTGAGATTAGTTTATTTATGCTTTCTACATTTAAATATCTATGCTCTATGATCTATGAACTTTGCTTTAAATGTGTTTCTGTGTTTATTTTTAAGCAAAATGCATTGTCTCTGAGTTAAATTGTCTCTGTGATGCGCGTTCGTGACTCTCCTGCATTTGAGCTTAAAAAAGTATTATTATTATTATTATTATTTTTAAATGAGTGATCGTTCCGCCCTTATTAATCGTCTGGAATCGTATAAAGCCCTTTGAACAGTTTGCAGTTTGCACTGAAACTGTCTTTTGAACCTAGAACCGTTTGGTTAGTGCATTAAATGGAGAAAAATCCTGGAATGTTTGCATCAAAAACCTTAATTACTTTTCGACCGAAGAAAGAAAAACATGGACATCTTGGATGACATGGGGTGAGTAAATTATCAGCAAAAGTTTTTTTTTTAAACTCCTTTAACTTCATTGCTGTTCCATGAGATGTGATATATACCCACATGCAGCAACATTTACCTGCTTTAAAATCAGGTTTAAAATTCCACTCCTCTCAACACCTTTGTCTTTAATGCCGCAGATGATGAGTGTGCTCTCGCTGGAGATGTCATCTGGTTTTGTGTCACCAGCAGCAAAGCCGACATTGAAATTCCCCTCGTTCAGTGGTCGGGTTTGCTGTCACAAGTCATTTGTACTGAGGGAATGGAAAACAGCAATCAAACACAGAGCAGGGAGCGGCACAAATTAAACTGAGCAAATGCAAATAAATGTGAAACAAGAGAAGCATTAAGGGCTGCGGTGCTGCGGGAGAGATGCAATGAAACTAGGACCGCTCACTTTAAAAAAATTCAATGAACAATCCTACCAAACTTACTTCCCCACTGGAGAGAGGGACAGCGGTTACCTTGACGACCACAGTGAAGTGTTTGTGGAATAACTGGAGAGCTGGGGCTTTGGTTATTAAAGGCTCACTCTTCACGTCCGATTGAAATACAGAACAATAATGGTGCTGGGCAGAGAACACTGCACAATGACCATTATATAGAACTCTGAAATCTAATAAATAACACAACCCAATCAAACACAAACAAGTCCTATATTTACACAGCCTGTGTGTGAGTGTGATGTATATTTAACCGGGGGCAGAATTCAAACTGGTTATTTGCTGTATTTATGTGCCTGCAGAGCTATAAGATGGATTTCTGCGCCACAGGATGGATTTCCAAATACAATGTTCTTGGAATGAACAATGTTGTTACAAATGTAACCCTGATTTCCTGAGAAGGGGAACGAGACACTGCATCCTCTCTAAATACGACAGTAACATTGGCCGGTGATAGTTTATGACATCACTACCGGTGTGACCAGAGTATAAAAGAGTGTCTGAAGGACACTTCAACAACTTTGTCTGAAGGAGACTTGGACAGGCATACCTGAAGCAAGGCAACAAGACGCCTTGAACCAGGGTTACATTGGTATCCAAGACATTCTCTTTTGAATAGGAACTTGCACTGCATCCCAGGATGCTTTGGGGAACAAATATTGCATGGGTACCCACTCCGCCATGCTGGAGGAATGAAGGTCGTAACAGCTGACAAAATGTCAATGACTCCATGGAGCTAGGTCCAAAGTCACCATTCCTTGTCCTACATGGTACGTACCATCGGCCAGGCCAGGCTACACACCTTGTGGGTACAGCTCAGGGCCTGGTTTTCTAATGAATACCTTCAAGGTAATATGGCCAAGGACAGGGGGACATTATCTGGGCACATTACACCACTTAATCAAGAAATCCCCTTTCAAATGAAAGGAGACCTAATGTCATCAAAGATTTTATCCAAGGAGAGCTCTATAAACGAATGGAGGGCTCAGCAAGACAACTCTATAAATGAGAAGAGGCCTATGTTCTACACTAAGGACTGATTACCAAAGAGGAACTGATAACTCAATGCTGCTATCCAAACGGATCTCAGGGGGTCAGAGGTCTCAGCATGTGATGACTCTCTAAATCGAAAGCAAACCTAACAACGCCTCTTTAAAGGTGGTTTTGCCAAGGAAGCTTACAGAGAGCCGTATAACCGAAGTGACCACCCAAACCGTGCTGTAAAGGAGGCCTCAGCAAGATGACTCTCAAAAGTGAGAGGCCTGAAGATCTTAGAGGCCTAACCACGTTCTACACCAAGGCTCACAAAAGAGCCTGACAAATCGATACTGCAATTCAAGCGGAGCCCTCTGGTGGCAGAGGCCTTAGCAGGACGACTCTCTGAGAGCGACAGGAGGCCTTGCAACACTCCACCATAAAGACAGTGAGAGCCATACCACTCGATGTCACTGCCTATAACGGAATGATGGTGAAGTCAGAACAAGCTCATTGAAGGCAATGGAAGACCTTGCCCAAAACCAGGAGGTTTCTACACCATGCTCATCCTAAATGACCACTGGAAGCTACCAGCTGAGGTGGTATGATTTGAGACTACAGCAACAAACTGAGCTCTATCATAGGGAGTCTTGAATCCTACAATTAAGATTCCACTTACACTCAACCATGAAAACATTGCCATCAGAGGGGAGCCAGCTGAGTGTGTGCAGCAGCCACTCAGAAACAAATGTCTTTGTAATATCTCAAAACTTTAGACACTCCCGAAGGTGCCTTATGACAAAGAAAGGTTTGCAAACTGGGCCGAAAATCCCACTTCATGTTGGGTTCTTGAGATCCAAAGAGCTCATCCCATGGATTGGAAGACTTTGCTTCAAGACCCGAAACATGGGGAGGATTCTGCTCTTCAAGTCAAACCCGGGGGGATAAGGGCTCTCTAGACTCCAACACTCAAGTAGGCACCTAAGAAGAAGGGTTCACAAACTAGGGCGAAAAAAACTGCTTCCTGACGGGTTCCAGAGATCGCCACCACTAAGCACTGTTATTGTGCGGGACCATTTTATTCTCCTAATTACTTGGCCAATGCTGGGTTTCTGAATACTGAATAGGCATTATTGATTTATACATTTAATGTTTCCATTTTCTGAATCCAAACATTTCAAAATGAGCCGTAGAGTGTCCGAATGAAAACGGACAGCAATTGAGGAAAAAATAATACATTTTAAACACATTGAATTTCAAGAAGCTTAATTAGATGTACTTTCTTTGAAATACAACAGACTTTTCCATGAACCTGCTTCAGCTTATATATGTATTGTATTTAGTAATGAGGGACAAATAAGTGATCAATCTCTTCTGTTCCAGTTTTGCCATAAGCAATGAGTCTGGACTGCAATAAGACTCATTGAAAAAATGTGTCAAAAGCAGAATGGTTCATAAATGTCTCTTGTTTATAAAATGAACAGTGAAGTGTAATTCATCAAACTGAATCTGACCTCAAGAGTTTAGCATTTAAAATGGCCACTGCATGAAAAATCTAATTCTCCTTGATCTTTTGATATAAAAGAACTTGATGTACTATGAAAATATTGTATCTTTTAAATTCCAAAAATAAATTTACCCACTCAATTCAAATCCAAAAAGACCATTTACTGAAACATAGCTGCAAAATCCTCTCATTCCTCCTTGGATTCCAAATCATGAAACTCAGTACTATTTGCCTCAGCAGCATCAGCAGCATTCTAGCCAATGAAAAAGTAGCTTTGTGTTTAAATGAGATGTTTGTATATTTTCCATTCATCACAGTGGATATTTATCAAAAGTTGGCCAAATGTTTAAGAACAACAACATAATGATATATGTCCAGATGTTCGGTTCAGCAAAAATTATTTTGGACCATTATTTGATTTGCATAATCCCATTAGTGAGTCATTGCTAAAGTAATGTTGACAGCTTGTGCAAATAAATAAAGCTACGGACACAATTTAGGATTTGGGAACCCCGCAACGTAAAGCAAACATTGTCCTATCCAGAATATGGGGTCTGTGGTATAAAGCCTCTGATGAGGCATCATGGGATGCGTCAGTTCAGTGCCCTCTGCTATGGGAGGAACCAGGTGTTTTATTTCACACACACACACACACACACACACTCTCTCTCTCTCTCTCTCTCTCTCTCGTTCTCCCTCTACAGTACGATGCAGCCAATATTTATACAGAACTGTAAATATATCTAAACTATGTTGATGTAATGCCATGTGATGACATTGTTTTAGCACTGCAAATGAGTTAATTTACTAAAACAATAGATGAATTGTCCTTAATAAATGTTGTTCAAAAATTTAATTTTCTCCCAGCTTAGCAATCATGCACTAATATGTGTACAAGATGGTAGAATGCCAGTATAATTGCATAATTGCAGCACTGTGGAAATTTTGAAATAGCACAGCTGCACAAGTGGATACTTGTGCACATCACATGTCTGATATTAGCCTGAAATAAATTAAACTCATCCTAAGAAATTTTACTGTATGGCTCCGTTCCAAAACCTAATAAGCTTGCCTACATATCATGTATAAAGGCTTGATTATGCTATATCTTCTTTTGGACAAATTCTAAGGCAGCATTGATGCATCCTTAGAGGAGAAGACAATCCCATAATGCATTGGAACCAGTGTTGCTATTGTTAACAAAAACTATTTAAAACAGTTTTCAGTAAAAATTTGATGAAATATAAACTTAAAAGATACAAATTAGAAATGCTAATTTGACAGCTGACTAAATGTTAAGTACTACAATTACTATAAACAATAAAAAAAAATTATTAAAGCTAAATAGAATTAAATAACAAAGAGTTTAAAAAAAGACAATGGTACATACTGTAACACAACTTAATAAAAGTGTATTACATTGTAATATATATAGTATATAAATGATAAAAATAACATTAAGGACCAGATTTAATGCAAACCCATAAAAGCACTGATATGAATAGAAAGTTAAAAGATAAAATACTTTCTGAGAGGTTACATTTATAAGAACAGCTTAAATATTTCTCTCTCGCTGTCACACTTGACTCGGGTGCGTCATTAAATGAGTCCATGCGGATGGTGTCATCTGGTTATAAACGCTCATGACAGATTCTCCAAGCTCTGAGTCTTCCCCAAATTGTCCATACTTTACCCTCATTTATTTTTCTGCAAATTACTCTACACTTCGCATCAAAATATATTAATCCATTCATCACAAATCCCTCGCAGGCTGAAGACACATTATCATTAGTTTGGAAAAAGACCAGCTTCCCCCTCAATGTATTTGACTTTGACAAAAAATACCCTGAGTATTTCTGCTGACGTTTATTTGACTGTGGGAAAAAATGTGATTATGATATTAACAGATAGCACTTATCTTTTTGGAACTAAAATATTATGAATAAACTGTCATGTATGTTTAGTTGCACAAGATGTTTTTTGTGTGGACGAGAGATTTCCCACAGCAAAACATGATTAAAAGAAATAAAAGAGAGGTTTAGATTAATAATGAAAATAATAGAATCATTATAAGTGTACATATATTTAGCATAAAGAAAACTGTTAGAACCATTACAATTTTGTGCACTGTCAAATTATTTGCAAGACAATTAAATACATTTTTCTTGATTTTTTTTTTTTTGGATTAAAAAAAAACAAAACAAAAAAACATTAATAATACCATGAAAACATCCTGTAACTTTCATAAATACACCAAATAAATCTATCTTCTTCTTTTTTTTTTTTTTTTTTGGAAATGTTCTTTAAAGGTTTTGTGAGTTTCATCTAGCTATTATTAGTGGCACCAAAACATGAGGAATAAAAAATTCCCTTTGATCTTTTGAGATAAAAGTGTTGATTGTACCATGAAAACATACTGTATTTTTTCAGAAAAAAATAAAACCATAGATCCATAGATCCAATATCAAGGACTGAATCCTTTCTAATAAAATACAAACTCTAACAGGAAGTAACATCAGTAAAATCAGTGCTTAAAATCAGTGGTCCCTGAGTGTCCTTACATGTTGTCACCTAAATAAATCTGATCACAGGGGGAGCAGAACAACACTGTATCTTAATTCTTAGTTCACTTTAAAAAAAAAAAAAAAAACTTTTGCTGATAATTTACTCACCCCCATGTCATCCAAGATGTCCATGTCTTTCTTTCTTCTGATCTGAAAAGAAATAAAGGTTTTTGATAAAAAAGATTCCAGGATTTTCTCCATATAATGGACTTTATTGGGAACCAAATGGTTCAAATGGTTTGGTTCCCATTGAAGTCCATTATATGAAAAAAAAAATGTTTTCATTAAAAACCTTTTTCGTTTTCATTTCTTTCGACTGAAGAAAGAATGACATGGACATCTTGAATGACATGGGGGTGAGTAAATAACAAACAATATGGAGGAAACACTGGAAGTGGACAGCTTCTCTAAACAAAACTACATAAACCAGCAACTCTTCACGCCTCGCGTCCATGCCTCAGTGGCTGATTGATTCATTTGGGCATTGACTGACTCTTCTGTCTCACTCCACAATCACTCACTTATAGAGATAATAGCAAAATTCTGCCAGCCACGCTACCTTTCTCATCTAGTCAAGATCTTCAGAGTCATTTTGCTTTATCAACTGTTAGTTTAACAATTAAACTAGTTGGAATACAGGGTAAAAAAAGTCCAAACACCCAGAGGAAACTGACTGTTAAAGACATAAAGAAGGCTGTTGCTTAACAGGAAGTGAATTGGCTGTGCATTTCAGAGGAATATGGTGTATTCAGAGTGGAATTATGGGATTTTAGTAAGTTGCCGTGCAAAAAGTGGGACATTGCAGTGCTTGGTGCAGGGTCCTGATCACCCTGTCTACACTCTTAGAAGAAAAGGTTCTATATAGAACCTTAAAAGGTTCTGAAGCGCTACGTATTTGGAACCCCTAAAATGCAATGCATGAATGATCACAAAATTCAAGATATGGGGGTTAAAAAATGCAATTAATCAATATCACACGAAGAGTGGCATTTCAGTTTTTATCCTTCAAAAATTGGATATTAAGTTACTAAAACAGTTTAATAAACAATAATTTAATTACAACTGCAAAATGTTGCAGAATAATGTAATATATGAATGAATGAGCCTATAAAGAACCTTTGTGCCAAAAGGGTTCTTTCCTGTCATTATCATCATTTTTTGCATAAAAGGTCCTTTGCAGTTGAGTAAAGAACCCTATGCTACATATATAGAACCATTTTTTTCTAAGAGTGGGCAATAATGACCAGTTAACCACACATTATCCCTTGCATCTTTGCTAAATAAGACTTAATGTCAGATGGATCTAAACACAGATGGTGCAGGAACACACAGATGTTCTTCATATTCAGTTTTGTACATTCCTAAAGTTCATTGACAGAAAAGCAACATGCACTGAATAAATCGACCTTGTGCATGTGGAATCATATTACCATGCGCAGGCTGATTGCGAGGGGCTTAATATTTAAGACCCTGCTGTCAAGTGTGCTGTATTGCTGAACAAACAGTGACTTGAGAAAGCTGATGAGAACTGTGAAGTGGATAATTATGGTGCTTATCAAATACTTCAATGCTACTTGAAGACCAAGCCACATTTTTGAGTTTATATAGTCAGGTTTCTGATTTCACTTGATGATGATTGATCATCAAAAATCCAAACAGACAGATATGCACACACCTGCTAAATAGACAGAGACAGACGGACGGACGGACGACGACAGACATATAGACGGATAGACAGACAGACAGACAGAAAGATGATGGATGGATGGATGGATGGATGGATGGATGGATGGATGGATGGATGGATGGATGGATGGATGGATGGATGGATGGATGGATGGATGGATGGATGGATGGATAGATGGATAGATGGATAGATGGATAGATGGATAGATGGATAGATGGATAGATGGATAGATGGATAGATGGATAGATGGATAGATGGATAGATGGATAGATGGATAGATGGATAGATAGATAGATAGATAGATAGATAGATAGATAGATAGATAGATAGATAGATAGATAGATAGATAGATAGATAGATAGATAGATAGATAGATAGATAGATAGATAGATAGATAGATAGATAGATAGATAGATAGATAGATGATAGATAGATAGATAGATAGATAGATAGATAGATAGATAGATAGATAGATAGATAGATAGATAGATAGATAGATAGATAGATAGATAGATAGATAGATAGATAGATAGATAGATAGATAGATAGATAGATAGATAGATAAATAGATAGATAGATAGATAAATAATAGATAGATAAATAGATAGATAGATAGATAGATAGATAGATAGATAGATAGATGATAGATAGTATAGACAGATAGATAAACTGGGAAGCTGATGATCATTTTCAAATCAATTATTTAATATTTTAATCATAACCCGTTCTGATTGAGTACTGATATACAATTGAGCTCATTTTAACCTGTCTGTAAAATATGTGTACATATACAGTTAATGATAATTCTTTGTGGTTAACTGTCTGTGTACATTATGAATACAGATGCAGGTAAGATACATAACGCCCTCTCTTGCGATTTTAAAAATGTATGGTTATCCAGTCCAAACCGTATGAATAATTATTATTTATGAATGATTAATTATTGAATACATATTCCCCAAAACCTGACCAGAGATACTTTACAAAAACAACAGTAATACCCAGCATATATGCATTCCACAAGTCACAGTAACAGACAGCATGTCAGGGTTTTTTTTTTTTTTTTTTACATTTGTAAACTTTTTCACATTTCCCATCCATTTACAATCACTCCCCAATGCACACAAGCACACTAACACAAACACACTTTTGAATGAATCTACAATGGATAATTTTCCGGCTGGCTGGCCAGAGGTCGGGAGCAGATCTCTGATAGGGCCTTTTGGCCTGTGGGGAATGTGAGCGACAGGCCCAGATTACGCTGCCTTATTTACCTGCGGATAACAATAGCGTAAAATAAAACAAGGATGTTCTATCAATCAGCGTACACAAGCTATGATCTATGTTAATAGAAGCCAGAGCGTGCGTGAGTGTGTCTACCCTCCGAGGCATGTCAATGTCACAGTTCCATTATAATGTGTTAATGGGCCAGGCCACAAATGCTAACACTCATCTGGGAGAAATGATGCATGGCCTGATGTCATTACAGAGCAAATTGTTCTTCATCTATAAATAACTTCATGCACCTTGATTCCCTCCGAACAAAAGGCCAAAACCTGGCAAACGCATCCTGAAAATCCAGCCGTAATATTTGCTTACCGTTATGCTTTGATGCATGCATGCAAATGGATTCTATATCACAAAATTCACAGATGAATAAGTTCTCGGGTTTCATTACAGTAATCACCTTGGGAAGAGCGAATGAAACCTTTGGCCCTGAGTTTAATCTTGTGATTAGCATAGGCTAATATGTGCATGGAATCTGTCTAATTAGGCTCACCATTTCACAATGTCACCATATTATCATTTATTAATCCACCAGTGAGAGATAACATCTATAATTATATGACATGCATATAACCGGTCAGTGATCATATGGATGTAGAGTGTCCAGTTTTCATTTCCCAACAAGTTAAATATTAAGCATGTTGTTATCATAAAGTTTTCTTCCATATTGTGAAATACAGTCAGTGATGTAGTGGTGTCTGGAGAAGTGGGTATACTCTTAATTTATGTCCCCAATATTTTTTTAAGTGTCCCAGCAAAGGACGAACGCTCTGTGTTATAAACAGTGACATGTAAGACTAGTCTTGCATTAGTATTCAAGACTATAGAATAGAGTATAATTAATACATATAGAATCAGAAGGCCTAGTATTCTTGCATATCAGGGCTGCACCTGCATGTATGTTTTTCTAAAAAACCCAGCCAGGTCCCATAAATGATATTGATTAGGGGGTTCGGGGGCATGCTTCCCCGAGAAAATGTTGATTTTCCTGATCTCAACATGAGCATTTTAAGATGTTTTGATGGCCAAAAAAATTTATGACAGTATGGCTTTAAAAGCATGAAGTAGCCTATTTGTTCAAATGCTCACTCAAAAAGACACTTGTCGCCGCCCTCTGGCTTAATTATGCAAGTTAAGCAAATACAGACAAGCAGATACAAACAGTGAAAAGTCGAACACATTCGAAAAAAAAACGTTATAGCCTACAAATATATTTATTACAATAATAATGGCAATATTTGATCTTTTAATTTCCACTGTCTTTGATCAAACAGATTATTTCTGTCGTTCATTTAAAACGTCTATCGAAAAACAGCCGTGTATTTTAGCTACTTGCATCTTATCTCGCACTGAATGATCGTTAACTGAAGTGAAGCGCTCGGCTCACGCTTCTGTGAACAAAAATCCTGCATTCTTTTGGTTTCAAACATTCGGACATTGACGAGCAGGTGTTTGAGTGCTGAAGCAGATCAGATGAGAAGGTCAGTTATCGTCGTGATGGGAGAATCATTGCAGCAACAAATTAGAGTTAATATTAGGGGGACGACCCTGACTGTTTTTTTTTATTCACGAAATTGGATTAGCAACTAAATGATGCGCACCCGAGGGGATTTAGAAGTGGGTATACGCAATGCCGACTGAAAAGAAGTGGGTATACGGCGTATACCTGCGTATGCCCTGTACTACACCACTGAATACAGTACATCAGAGTGAAATGGATTATTGAAAAAGAATTAGGAAAACAAATATCGTTGATCATCTCCTAACAAGGCCACATATTAAGGTCTGGGTTGATTAGATGGAAAGTAAACAATCAGCTCTCATAATCAACATTTTGGATGCAGGAGAAATCGGTGGGAATATATGAGAATGAGAATTAACCAACAGTGTCCAAGGAGGGACAAACCACAAACCGACGACTGGATGTTGGATGCCCAAGGCTTATCGACAAGAGGAATGTGTCAAACCTCACTCTGCTACGTAGCTGTAAATCAATCGGAGTATGAATACTGAGCCTCATCCACCGCCAAGAGCGCCTACAATGGGCACAAGAGCATCAGAATTGGACCTTGGGGCAGTGGAAGAAGGTTGCATGGTCCGGTGAGTCCTGTTTTCTTTTACACCATGTGGATGACCATGTACATGTGCACCTTTACCTGGGGAAGTGATGCACCAGGATTCACCATGGAACGACGACAAGCTGGTGGAAGGAGTGTGATGCTCTGGGCAATGATCTGCTGGGAAACCCTGGAGCTTTCCTTTCATGTAGGTGTAGATTCGTCCCACTTACTTAAACATTAGCCGTGTTTGCACTCTCGGGCCAAAAGTTAGCGTGTTAAACCCTGCCAGGGCCAGTCGCATTTCCACTGTCACTTCCAAGGCTTGATCAAACCTCTTCAGGGCTTCCTCAGGCCAGGGTTTTTTGGCCCGTCGAATACCTTGGTCCAAAGCAGGCCGGCTCGGGCTTGAGGAGTGGTTATGAACAGAAGCGGAGTTTACCTGAGTCTGGAGACGGCAGCACCGCGGATGATTTCACATACCAGCTAACATCAGCATTAAAGATTTTTCACTTTCGGACAGCAGCGAGTGTATGAATTAACTTCTGTTTGAGATCCGATGTGAATTCTGATGGCAAACATCTTTCCGAACGACAATTGCCTTGATTGCAGTTCTCTGATCAAACTGCTCTGTACAAACATGACTGATTGTAACACTCGCATTGCCTCGTGACAACGGTGCTCCCTAGTGGAAGTACAGTCCCTCTTTCAGCAGGGTAATGGACCCTGCACACTGTTCAGAAATGGTTTGAGGGACATGATGAAGAGATCAAGGTGTTGCTCTAGCCTCTAAATTCCCCAGATCTCACCAAATTGAGCATCTGTGGGATGTGCTGGACAAACAAGTTCGATCCACGGTGGCTTCACCTCGCTAACTATAGGACTTAAAGGATCTACTGCTAACATCTTAGTGGCAAAAACCACAGGGCTCTTGTAGACTCTGCGATGTTTTGGCAGCATGTGGAGGGCCAGCTGTATATTAGGCAGGTGGTCATAATGTTTTGTCTCATCTATGTAAATCTCTATTTGTCACAACTAAATAAATAAATAAATAAGGATAATGGATAATAAGGAGAACATTAATGACAGGTGATCGGAAGTCCATAATTTAATGTAATTTCTTTTGTTTGTTGGATGAAGTGGTTGGTGTTTTAAAGGGAATTCATTTACAGATGCAACTTCACAGAAAGAGTTTACCAGTCTGCCACATTGTTGTCAGCATGTTACAATCATATATGAGAAGCTGCCCTCCAACTACATGCTTCTTAAAGTGCTAAAAATGCAGAAAACAAAACAAACATCTAAATAAACTAGCCAACTAGTCATTAATGAACTCTTTACATTCTGAAAAGGTGCTAGCTGCTGAACACAGACAGTCACGATTCTGGAGCATCAATCAGCAGCCTTTAGCGGTGCACTGCTGAGGAAGTGTGGTTACTACGGTAACACCTTTCAAAGCTCCGATCAGAGGCATCAGCACCAGCTGAGAGCAGATGATAGAGGGCCGTTTCTACAGAAGTCCCCGCTGACGGTCAGTCGAAGGACCACAGGAAAGTGCTGATGAGAAACGAGCGGTGATAAAGCAAAGAGTCGATGAGTACAGATGGATGAAGGAAAGTGGCAAACGTTACAATTCTTTCTGATCACTGAAGAACACTTAATTTTATGAGGCATTGCAAAAGAAAATCGTCATTACTGACCAGCTCACAAAAGGATGTCACAACAATCACAATGACGAGATTCTCCAATCTCCATTTGCTCTACTTTTCTCTCATTGCTGTATAGGGGAAATAATTGAGTACTTGAATTTAGATTTTTGTTTTTGGTAAATAGTACAGAAACACGCATTTTAGTTCTAACAAGTACTCTGCTGTGACTGTAACCAAGTATCCACCTACAGGATGTAGGCATGAAATCCTCATTAATTTTCCAGGTCAGTACAATAGACAACCTTTGAAAATGAGGTTGTACATATTTAATGAGATTATACAAATAATTAGTCATTAAATGGAACATAAATGGGGAAGCTGAAATGCAAGTTGAGTTACATTCTGTCTGGCTGTAATCATGAACCAGAATCCATTTGATAGACAGAAGAACTGTGTGGTTTATCAAAAAGGACAAGAGAGTTTAACAGACGGGTACAACAGTGTGTTAAATGGTTTGGCTCACAACTCAACACATATCCTAAAGGTGAAAATATGGAACTGGTGTTTGGCAGTGAAAATGTCAACAAACCATTATAGGCTACTGTTTTTTTTACACCTGTCATCGTACTAATTAAGTTAACACCATGCTTTTTTGTCTCAAAGGATGATTCAAGATGGCGCCAGTGTACATGGCATGCCGTTTTTGTTCTATTTGTGATTATGTCTCTCTGTGTGATAAAATCCTCTGCCTTGTTAACTTATGACCGGCAAATGCTTTTGGACATTAAATCATCAATGGACGGAACAAGCTTTTGCACGCAGATAGGGTATGGCACCAATTACCTGCCCTCTCCCGTTCCACCTGTGCCGACCGCTATATGTTATGATATATGAGATTGAGCTTTTGTAGCGATAGCTCCAAAACTTTGGAATGATTTACCCCTTTCTCTCAGATTGGCACCCACATTAAGGGGCCGTTTACACCTGGCCACTTCATGCGTTTTCTGTGATCGGATAGCTATCCGAATCGTGAAAAGACCAGGTGTAAATGCCCCCCAAAATGCATTCGAGACGGATTTGAATCCGATCGCTCAAACCACTTCAGAAGGTGGTCTGGGCCGCATTCCAGACGAAACTGGACATGTGTAAATGCATCTGGTTCTTGAAACCACATATGTAAATGTTACTACTCCCAAAAATGCTTAAAAATAAACACGTGAGAGCGTGTTATAGGCCATATGTCATGCTATTTTAGTCAGATATGACGACACTATGCGACACGCATCACCTCAGATGAGCAGCTTAGCACCTACATCAAGCCAGTGTGCCGCAATCTATCGCAAATCAAAGTTAAAGTAATTCGCAGACGATTAACACTACCATCTTCATTAAAAGTAAAGAAACGAAATGATATTACCAGTTCTGTTGCCGCTCTCTCTTATCGCCATCTTTGCTGATTTTGAAATCAGCCGATGATCAATAAAATGCAGCTCATATCTGTAGCTTTTGGTGACGTGCACTTACATTAAATCCGCATATAGCGCGGGAATTGAAGATCGGATTTATATCCGTTTTGCAAAAACACATTTATGTGACCAGGTGTAAATGAAATCGTTTTGATAAATCAGATAGCTATCCGACCTGAGAAAACGCATGAAGTGGCCAAGTGTAAATAGCCCCTAAGTGTTTTTAAACACAAGCTTGTGAAATACCTCCTAGCATTAGCATTAAATGGGATATAGAAATTGTTTGTGTATTAAAATTGAGGGGTTTATTTCGCTGTTATTTTAAATGTGGTTTTAGTGTTGTATTTTTATGTTTGTCTTTGTGTTTTAGATATTGTACAGCACTTTTCTTCATTGGTTCGGTTGTGTAAAAGTGCTTCATAAAAAAAAATAAAAAAAATAAAGCGTAATTGTTCATAGATGAGACTGAAGTTTAAACACTGATAAAACCCGGGAGGAAAACGATAATGTTTAGAGCTGAGATAATGTGATTATTAACAAGAATTAATCAGGCATATCCATTATGGTGTGCTAGACGTTAATGCAGCAATGTCCTTAATCTACCCATATAGAAGTCATTTAAACAAACTGGCTGCAATGTGGACTTTAACCTCTATATGTTTCTTCCCAGATTCTATTCAGTGTTATTTTAGTTTATATCCTACAATTACAAAATTGAGTAATATTATGAATAAGCTTTTATTTTCATTTTAACTTTGGGGTTTTGACCTTTTCATAAGTGTTTTTTTAATATTTCCATTTAGCTATAATCTATTTTTATTTCCATTTTTGTACCTCAACTTAACGTGAATTTTATCTTAGTCACTTAAACAACATTTCGTTTGTTTAAGTTTACTCATCAATTATACTGTATATATTTTATTTATTTCAGCTTTATGTCAATTAATGATTTTAATAGTTTTAGCTATTTAAGAAAACTGATGCTATGACTTACATTAAAGGTGTCATATTCTGAGAAATAACATTTTCCTTCATCTTTTAATAAAAAAAATAATTGTACCATGCTAACACACTGTGACTTTCAGAATTCAAATCTTCAACTAAAGTAAAAAAAAATGAAGCTCCCTGTATTTCTGAAGCCTGATATTATAACATAAAGTCTACCAACATTAACATTTTAATGACATGTAAATTCATTGGGCGGACTGGTGATGGTAAGGTATGATGAGTAAGTAAAGTGCATGTTGTTATTATTATTCCTATACACCAAACAACATTGTAACATTTCAAGAATGCATCTCATCCTAGGGCGAAAAAAAAAATGATTTTGTGAAAAAAAAAAAAAAAAAAACAACAACAACAAAAATATATATAACATAGCCTGTTTAAGATACTTTTTTGCACACCCAGGATGCATCTATATGTGCTCTATCTTTCTTTGGCAATTAAATGTGGGAAGGTAAAGAAAAAAGAATTATCTCTATCTTCATAACCTTGACCTCCGAATATTGTATTGTTCTCTAAAAGGGAAATTGGCTCCAAAATTTGAGGAGTAATTGATCTTCACATGCTTTAAACTGAACAATGTTATGCGATACACACTCTGCTTTTTGGCAATGAAATATGGGAAGGTTAATTCAGACTCAGAGTTTCTGATGTTGCCAGAAAAGTCATCCAAGGATTACATTTCATTCAAACGCTCATCATAACTAGCCAATTAAAACCAGAAGGTCTTTATCAGAATGCACCATTTCACAATCTGCATGCTAAAGTTCTTGTTTTAATTGCATTCTCCATGCTACTTCCAAATAAAAAACAAATATTTATTAGGAGGGACTCCCTTTATTTCATGGTGGGTTGCTCTTGATTATTTGGGAAGAGCTGTGCAGAAAGTGCTTGAGAACATGAGGATGTGTGTTGATGGGTGTTTACACTTGCTCTAATAATCAACACACTTCTTCTCCGTCTCAAATACTCGGTTTAATATGTTGGGGGCATCAGGATCAAGCTAGTCGGTGTAAAATCACGTCGTAAGGATGTAGTAATGAGCAGAGAGCCTAGAGAGAGAAGGGGTGTGGATGTGTGACTGGACCACAGAGATCCTCATTACTATTGGCATCAGAAGCTCATCATTACAGACTTGATGTGTGCTCAGTGATATTATAAATCAGTTAATATCAAGCCAAATGTCTGAAGTACTGAAGAGGTTTAAAGGGATAGTTCACCCAAAAATTAATTCTGTCATCATTTACACACTCCAACGTCGTTCCAAACCCGTAAGACTTTCGTTCATCTTCGGTACACAAATAAAGATGATTTTAATAAAATTTCTATCCCTCTATTGACAGTCTACGCAGTTGACGCTTCAAAAGGTTCATAAAGAGATTGTAAAAGTAACCCATAAATCAAGAGGCTTAGTCCAAATTTTCTGAAAAGACATGATCACTTTATATGATGAACAGATTGAATTTCTGCTTTTTATTCAGCCTAAAAGTCTGAATACAAGTATTTAGATCAGCCTAAAAAATATACTTTTGAAACTTTTTGTCATTCTAAGAGAGGTGCAGTGCATCAGAGAAGCAATATCCAATATTGTGAACATGTCTGTGGAAATTGAGTAAATGCAATATGGACTAACTCAATAATTGTTGTTTTTGATTTTACATGGAAATGTAATACTTTTACATATTAAATTTCCATGAATATTGTGTTATTCTGGTGATTAAATAAACTATATTAATTACACAATTAATTAATGTTGGAAAAGAGGCCAAATAATATGTTGATCACAGTGACTTAAAATCATTATTTGTATTTTTATGTATTCTCAAGTATAATCGGTTACTTAAAAGGCTGTAATTCAGTCTGAAGATCAATTACAGTAAAGGCTATGATGTAGGCATTTTGCTATTTTTTAAGCACAGCATCTGATTAATGTCTTTAATTTGGCTAATTAAAAAGCCTTACACTTTTCAGCCATAATATACTTAAAATCTCAGCAGCAGTTGAAATAATGTGAGATCAGTGTGTTCTGGCAAGGCAAGCTGCTCAACACCAGGACAAAACTACCTTCCTTCCTTCTACGCAAATGTCTGACTCATTGAAATCTGTGAGCTACCTCAATCAATACACTCCTGGCAAAACTGTTAAGACACATTCATTAAACCTTATAAGAAACGTCCATTTCTGAAGGAGAAACATTTAGAGAACTCCATTAAAATAAATTCATTATTTTCCCTGTCTTCATTAATATGACCCTTGGAGATCATATGGATAATATTGTTCTTAAAAGGGGAGTTGGCTCGAAAACCTGCGTAATGGAACTGCGTGAGCTCCAAGCTGAATAACCAAAAGTAAATTTCAAAGACTGATTGAGAGTAAGTCAGCCAGATGACAAATAATTCTGACCTGAAATATAAATATGTCATAAAGGTAACGTATAAGGGTTCATTTCAGGGGAATGAAAGCAGTTCACGAGAATTTTGGCCAAAACAAGACGTCTAAAGTACATGGAGAAAGCTGTCCATTTGCATTCCCATTCATCTAAATGGTAGCTGCTCGCCTGCTGAGTGCAGCTCTGAAATATGTTGATGTTGTTGTACTTATGACATTTACCAGCAGGGGCCTATTGATGTGTGGTTAATCAGACATATAACAGAAATAAAACACTAACGCAAAATTTAGAATTAAATAAATTATTATTATTGCTGCTATTATTATTACATAATGAATAATGTTAAGAACAGTGAAGTGTAATTCTAAAAAGGCAGAGAGAGAAAAGTCATGAATTCAATTAAATTAAATCAAGGTAGCCTAAACCCCAATGAAAACCGCCACTTGCCTAATAATAAAAAACGACACTTGCATTAACACTTGCTTGGTTAATTGACATCCTATTTGCGTAAATAGACTACTTTCTTAAAGCAAAGAAATGTTGCTGCTATTAGTTGAGTAATTAGTTGATAATAATTCGTTTTAATTAGTTGAATGACGGTGGATTATGAACTCGCCAAAACAGAAAAGAAAGCCCAACTGGACGCAGGATCAGTAAATGCTGCTGGCCCAGTTGGTGCTGAAAAAAAATTCGGCACTGGGATATCAAGCAAATCTAAGCTTGAGACATGGGAGATTTGTTTGCAGATCAATGCAGCATTCCCGCTTGTGTCGCGGAACCCAGACAACTGCAAGAGGCGGTGGTACGCTACAATCCTTTGTGAATAGTGAGTTAGAAGTCCTCTCAACTTCTACTTGAACTGACTCTTAGTGAAAAAAGTAGGAGTCCTAAAGATAGGAGTGACACCCCCATTATTTTTAGGAGTTGTTCATAAATTCACCAGTTAGGTTAGCTACTTATAGCCTTAAAGGTGCCCTAGAATGTGAAATTGAATTTATTTTTGCATAGTTAAATAATAGTTCAGTACATGGACATGACATACAGTGAGTCTCAAACACCATTGTTTTCTCCTTCTTACTTAAATCTCGTTTTTGAAAAGCACCCCTGAAAAACAGGCGAATCTCCACATAATGCCGACTGTTACGCAACAGTCGGGATCATTAATATGTACAACCCCTAACATTTGCATATGCCAGCTCATGTTCAGTGACAGACGAGACGGAGCTGCACAGCCGAAGCATGGCAGTTGATCAGTGTTCGGATGTACTCATGAATACAAAAGTATATTTTAGTTCCTTCGTCCGAGCCTCTCAAGAAACAATGGATTAATTTTATTTTCTCTGGAAATTTTCAAACATTTCACGGACGGCTGTTTCCTCAACTTGCCAAGAGCTGGCCTCGGATCGAGCTGATGTGTTGTTGTTCAGACAGGTAATCTTTCACTTTAAAATCGTTCAATACTGTTTATGCATCAGTAAGTCAGGCCAGTGACTTCATATCGTTTCTTTTAGTAGGATGAAAAAAAAATCTTATTTAAATTGTGAATTATATACAGAAAGAAAGCGATCAAAGAACAATCACAGCGCGAGTTTATCTGGACACTTGCCAAACTCGTTATGAATTCAATGACGCACGTTACACTGCACAACAAACCTCTTGCTGTATATGTACATGATCGTGTCTGCATTTAGTGAAAGCAGAGAAGGCAGAAACTGCGTTACAATGATAAGATCTTCATGCACTCGGACTATTGAACCTTTGCTTGCTCAATATGCTCATAACAGCAACACTTTATGTGATGGGAATAGATCTAAATACTTCAAAAACATCTCACGATTCGTTAATCTCGATAGCTGTAATAGTAAAACCTATAATAGCTGTAGTAAAATTATTCGAGAGAGTCTCACATGTAATACATAGCTATTTCAAATGCAAGCATGTCAGCCAATCACAGCAGAGGCCGGTTACACACAGCAGACACGCCCCTTCAAACAGAGTGTTCAAAGCAGAGGCTAAAATCAGGCTAGGAAAAATGCCTTTTATTTCTAAATTATGACTATTTTTGATCTAAAAAACATACTAACATTATAAGGGCAACCCAGGAAACATTATAAAATAATAATAATAATAAACATTATAGGGCACCTTTAAAGTTATTTGTAAATACGACCCCTGAAGAAAGAGATGGGTGAGAGACAGAGTGAGGTCAGAGCAATATCCCTGGAAAAAGAAGTGTTCTGGTCAGGCAAGAGCTTTAGGAGCGCTGGAGAGACCTAGTGGGAAGACCTGGTTTTGAGGGTCACTGTCTGTCTGAAGCGGGTGTGCTGCTGGCGACTAACATCCAATTCTTGCTGGTCTGTACTGAATGTTCATTTTTTGTTCATCATATTTTTCTTTATTTTTCACAAAAGCATTATTTTTCTTCACTTCAGCTATGAAAAAAGAGACGTCTATTCTTGTATTCATTCAAAATCCCCAATTGTTACTGGAATCGGAATGTCAAAGTATCGAACAAGATGTTCTACATGTTGAACATGGCACATTAGGAGAAGTCTTTTCAATTTCTGAGCATTGTAGCCTTCCATTCTTTTTAAAGTGTTATGAAAATTATGAAGAACACAAAAGAAACACCCTTTCACCTTTTAATATGCAAGAGTTGCTTTATTCAGAAACAAAAAATTGGCTTGATTACCGTAATGCTGACCTTTCATGCAGCTGTAATGATTTTGAACTTGCAGAATAGTAACAGATAATGACATGTTCCTTCTAAACATGTTCTACAGTTGTTTACTCTCTATTTGTGCTTGTTTAATTTCATGACGACCACCATGACAGGCTTAAAATATTCAGACTAAAAATGTTGATGTATCCTCCACTAAACCCAACTGCACATTTGAGATCTGACAGTGAGATCTCCTCTCTAACGTTGTGCTGTAAGGGACACATTAGTTGTTGGTTCCCCATGCTTCTGGGTCTCAGACAGGGCCACAACATGCCTAAGTCCTTACACTTCCCGTCAAGGGTTCTAAGGCATTGTCATCAGACAGACAATCACAAGATGAGCTCCTATCACACAACTCATGTTAGAGGAGAAAAACATTGCTTTTCTAAAGAGTGTGCAGCCCATATCCCCAAGCTCTAACCGAGCCTGTTTTTATATGCAATCGACAGCCGAAAGTCGCCCTCTGCTCCGCCTGACAATCAGACGACTGGTGCCGTGGGAGAGGAGTGGCCCCTTGTGTTTCCCTCGCTAACAAGAAGTCATATACAGCCCTCCTACTGTAGATCCATCTTATTTTCTCCATCTTTTCTTCTGTTCCATGTCATGAGTATAGTTTCATTTCTAGCTGATTTATTAAAGCTATAGGCGCAGTTTTCCATAAACACTTTTGCTATACTGGTTGAAACTCTCTTCACATCCTGATTGCAATCAACATTATAAGTGGTCTATATATTTAAAATAATAAAGTAATTTTGTCCAATCATTGCTTTCGGTCTGAATGCAATGATAGCATGTCCCACCTGCCTGTTGACGTATGTATTTGCATGTATGTAAGTTTGTTCTTTGCAGACTCTGCTGTGTGTGTTTGTGTTTTGAAGCAGGTGTGGCTTTGGAAACGTTCTGATAGGATCTTATGTTTTCAATGCTAGCTTGCTATTGCTAGCCCGCCCAAAATTGCCTACAGGTTCAACTTTTCTAAAAGAAATGAGGAATGCTCCAGAATAAACACATTTATCACAAACTATGTTCGCCAGAACCTCAAAGAGAACCTCTCAGCTGAATACTAAGCTGTCTAGTATAATTATTTGGACTGCATAAAGCCTGCAATGGGGTTCAAAGTCTGAGACCAAGTTTGTGTTCAGCAAGTACAGAAATACAGTAATATTATGAGATAGTATCATTTAAAATAGCCATTTTCTAAATGTATATATTTAAACAATGTTATTACTGTGATGTCAAAGCTGAATTTTCAGCATATACTGGTATTTACGACAGTAACGTATAAATACAAGTACAAGTTTGACAAAAACAGAAATCCTGCATAGTGTGCCTTTAATCTAGACTTCTTTTTTGGGGTAAATATTGGTACATGGTACATATTTCTGCTCTGGCCGAAGGGTTTAACCTATAGAAATAGGTTTTGCTCAGGAGAAACCACAATTAGAGGTGACATTGCTCATCCCCCAGTGGCACGTCCCCCAGACATTGCACATTTAGCTGTGGATGTGGACCGTAGCCCTTAATAAACCCACCTCAATGACACCTACAACCCCCACAAGTGTCAGAATCTGGAAAACAAAATATGTGCACTCTCTAGTTTATGCCACAATTCTTGATTAAAAATGATGCGAGGTGTCACCTCACAACCAGTGCGGGAGTGGACCCTCACAAACCTTACACCTTGTTACCACCTTGTTATCACCTCACAGAGCCTGCAGCCTGCAGCTTCCCATGTCTGAGCTGCTGTCTCCAGCACAGCTACTGAGAGCTGGAGCCAGACTGAGCCTGGAGCAGATGGAACTGCACGTGTGTGTGTGTGTGTGGCTGACTGACGAGTCATCTGGTTGACTGAGCCTCAACATGTCCATTTGAGTCCTTCAGACTAACCCACACATGAATTGACACAGAATGGTAGGTTGCAGTAAACAGTGTCTACAGTCACAGTATCAAGATGAACTGCCTACAGGGATACTCCACCCAAAAATGAAAATTTTGTCATCATTTACTCACCCTCAAATTGTTGTAAACCTGTATGAGTTTCTTTCTTCTGCTGAAACACAAAGGAAGATATTTTGAAGAATGATTGGAGCCAAACAGTTGTTTGGCACCATTGACTTCCATAGTAGAAAAAATAAAATAAATACTATGGAAGTCAATGGTGCCAAAGTTCTAATCGTTCTTTAAAATATCTTGCTTTGTGTTCAGCAGAAGAAAGAAACTCATACAGGTTTGCAACAACTTGAGGTTGAGTAAATTATGACAGAATTTTTGGGTGGAATATCCTCTACAGCAAATAATGTTTCTTACTAACATTTTCTCATTCATTGATTTCTTTTTAAGGTACAAATTGGAAGGGATGGGCTTCTTGTATAAAAATGAAAATGAGAAATTGCAACAGAATAAAAGGCCCGCCTTTCAGTTAAAAAGAGCCAATCGTCTTTTTGATAAAAAAGACCTGTTTAGATCTTTGCAGTTGTTCCAGTCACTCAAAAAGAGAGAAAATCACATTGTTCTACCAACTTAGGATGCAAAGGTCCATAAAAATGAATCACAAACAAATAAAAATAGTGTACTGCTTTTGCTCACTTTTTCACTCCTCATTCTTTGCCTCCTCTCTGTGCGATTAGAGAATTGAGATCTCCTTCAAGATGGCAGAGTTTGATAGGTTTCTGGAAGAGCAAAGGTATTTGGAGGCACCCATAGACTTCCAGTTGTTGCCGATTATGTAATTTGGAGGCCGAGTCTGCGCAGTAGTGATCATGAAGGGTCTCTCATCTGACCATACACCCCGGTCTCTCTCAGAAGCACAGATGTCAATCATGACATTACGCACTGTTTATATAGCATCAAAAAAAAAAGCCCTCATTGGGCTTAAACCAAACTAAAATGACAGAAACCATCATAATCAAAAAGTTATTTTAAGTGTAATTGGATTCATTAGTTTGGGTTGTGTCCCATTTGGTTACATGGAGCGGGCGGGGTTTGACTGATACTGCAGCCAGCCACCAGGGGTGGTCCAAAAGCTTCACTGTTTAGGATGAGTGACCACCAGTTATTAACAGATTAACAAGTTGAGGCTACTTTTTGTGAAACTTTTTGTGAGGCTTTAAAAGCTGCACCAGAAATTTTAACGTCATAAAAAGAGAAAGTGGTATATTATTCACAATCTTCCTCTTTTGTGTATCACAAAAGAAAGATTGTCAAAGAGGTTTGGAACAGGCATAGAGAGTACAATTTTAATAAATCCTTTTCATGTTAACTTCACAACAGAACATTTAATTTTTTGTGTGTACTCTTTATACAAAAGATGTATGACGACCCGGGATCGTCATCTACCGACGTTTAAGGGGGCCCTAAATAGTCGTATATTGACGAATGGTCGAAAGACGTCCCAAAACGTCAGTTATATGACAAATTGGGATGAGACTGTGTTATCCCAAGACGTCAGTTATATGGACGATTGGGATGAGACTGCGCTGTAACAAGCATACAGTATTTCTAGAAAGTCTTTTTGCTGCCAACCAAAGTTGAAATTTGATTGCAACAGGGTGATCATGGACTTTTGCCCATAATCAGTGCAATGTAATTTAGCTCTTGGTAGACAAGATGGTAAGTATTGGATTTGGATGTGGCTCTAATGCCTTCCCAGCTCTGTATACTTCATATGAAAGCAGCATTTTTTCCAGACACAAGCACTAACTGACTGACTGACTGGGCAGAAAGGCACAAACTCTGCTTCTCTCACTTTCCTTCCTGTCTCTGAATAGACATGGTGTGTATTTCAGCAATTTTCAGGAAGTGAGGTGCTGGGCCGCAAAGTGTATGTTAATTTGCCTAGGCAATTAACACTTAACACCCAGAGGACATTTAACTTTCTGGGTATATTAATTATGCACTTTGTACATACTAAAACATCCTCTTATCCTTAAGAAAATGTACTAATTAGGGCCCAAAATACAGCAGAAAGTTGTTGTTGTAGCAGAAATGTTGAAAATAAAATATTTGAAAGTAAGCTAAGAGTGTCGTCACTCCAGCCTGGTCTAAAGGCATCTCTTCTGTCTTTTATTTCTCCTCAGTTTCTCTTCAGTCTTACACTCAGTGAACATGATGTAACCTGTTATTTAATATTTATAAATCTCTGAAACACTGAATGGTGCATTAAAGCAATTTAAGCCAAAAATAAAAACTGTATATATATATATATATATATATATATATATATATAAATATATATATATATATATATATATATTATTATCAAATGATTACCAATGACTCGATTAATATATTACTTTATGCTAGAAACTGTTGTTTTATGGGAAAATTCTCCCTTTTGCATTCCCTCTCGCACACTCATTCTTTCTGGACTTTTCCTGTCATGTTGTCAATAGGCCAGATTTGTTTCCAACACATTTTTTTTTTCTTTTAAAAGCTGCCTGTGCATAATCAACAGGTATAACATTTAATTACTATCCTATACAAACATAATCACTACTTCTGGTAGTATCTCATCATGGAATGGCAAAATATACCGGGCTTTCTGCTGTGTAAATCAGTGCCATATTACAAGATTTGTGGAGAGATTTGCAAATGAACACTGCTCTAAGAAGTCAGCGCTAAGCCAGGACAGCTAAGAGATGGACACACAGAGGGACTGAGATCCCTTTAAAGTAAATCATAATAAGCTGAGATAAATATTTTAATGGCAGGACCGAGATCAGCCTGTGGGTGTTTTCTGGGGTGATGTAACATATAGGACATTTTTTGAAACATTGGGAGAAATCTCTGAAACAGGAAGTGTTTAAACAGCAACACACCAACTGAAGCTGTTTTACTGAAGCATATTAGTATGAGACTTACAGTTATCAAAAAGTTCTATGAGTGAATAATATATATATTTTTTAAATATCCAAATCTGTATACAATAGGTAGACCGTGATTTCACCAAGTACCACGTGTTCCTGGATCAACATCTTTGTTACATCTCATGTTATTCACCTGTCATTACGCTCTGATTTGAGGGAAAAGATATGGGTAGGGTTAGGTTTAGGGATAGGGATTGGGTAAGGACTACATTTTGGGACAGGAATGTTGATCCAGGAACAAAATATGTTGAGGAACATGCATTACTTGACAAAATCACGGTGACCTATAAGATAGATATGACAAGACTCAAAGGCAGCACACTGGAAAGAAGAATGATAGGAAACAATTTATCTCCTTAGCTAAATTAGTTGGGATTTTTTTTTTTACAAATTGCATTACTATTGTTCATAACACAAAAAGAGTACAAGCTAAACTGTACTTTTGTATTATGATCCAAAAAAGGTCCTACCATCATTCTTTAATTGAAGTAAAATAATACAATATCCAAGTAAAAAAAAAACAAAAAAAAAAAAAGTTTACCCAACTGGTAACTATGAATCTCAGAAAAAAGGTACAAAAGCTGTCACTGGGGCTGTACCTTTTCAAAAGGTACACTTTTGTACCCAAAGGCTGCATATTGGTACCTTAGTGGGACATATTAGTGCCTAAAATGTACATATTAGCACCTGAAATTTACATATTAGTGCCTAAAATGTACATATTACCACCTAAAATGTATATATTAATACTTGAAATGTCCATATTAGCACCTAAAAGGTACATATCTAAACACCTAACACCTAAAATGTACTTATTAGCTCATGAAATGGACAAAAGTTTACCTTTTGAAAAGGTACAGCCCCAGTGACAGCTTTTGTACCTTTTTTCTGAGAGTGCATGTACACTAACCTCAAAAAACAATATTAATTTTGAATTGTCAAAAACATGACTTGAATGCATTGTAAGTCCATTTTATGTTTTAAGAGCCTTCAAAAACACATTTTTTAACAGCCATCAATGTAAATAGAGGCCTTTAGGATCCAGAATGGTGACAGCAAACTGAACCATGCTAATAAGTCAAACCGGCTTAAAACCTTGCTGTTCGTCTGGAATACTTGTCTCTGCAAACAGGGAAAAAAAACTTGTGGAGAGCGGCCATCATTTTGCACATTCAAGTTTGCTGACATATTTGTTTTGGATGGCAGGTTTTGGAAGAGAGGCTGTGTCTTTGAAGTTAGCAAAATATCAAAATGGCTGAAATCATGCATAGCATGGAGTCTGCTGAGAACTTGTCTCTTGTTATAGTTAGTGGATATGACACAGCTGTCTTCTGGGAGTGAATGTATAAGATATTCATTCACATCATTATGAAGACCTTCCATTTCAACATGAGTGAAGATCGCAGATGGTCCTTCCTCACAAAAATGATGCTCTCCTCTACAGTTCTGTTGACATTGACAAATTCCACCTGCAAATCAGGTCTGGAGACCATTGTTCTGGTCTCCTCTCAAAATATATTCATATTTAACAGAAGTAGGTTGGTACTCCTTACGGAATTCGAAGCATCCGCTCATAGAGTGAGAGTTCTATCCTAGAGATTTCCAGGGATGCATTCTAAACTTAGAAGATCCGTTTACAATTCCAGTCAGTGCAATGCCTGACGCGGGGATCGCCTGAGGGGACAGAAAGTCTATCTTATTCTTTGTGTCATCTGCCGAGGTCAGAGTTCAGGTTTATGTATGTAGTAGTGCTGGATTCATCTATGTGCTGTTTACTCCCGGGCAGCCCTGGACACAGTCACAGTGTTAGATACGGTCAGAGGTACATCGTCTCACCACCGAAGCTGTTTGTCCAGCGCCGTGGTTGTGTCAATCACACTCACTGAGAATAAAGTGAATAGACTCAAGCTAACAAAAAAAAAAGATGACTAGCTAGGATTGAGTTTATTTTAGGTGACCAGGATTGAATAATATGTGAAAGTTAGTGGCTTTATGCACTTTTAGAAGAAACGGGTTTAGAACCTTAAAAGGTTCTATCAGCACAATGTATTTGGAACCCCTAAAAGGTTCTATACAGAACGCTTTTTAAGGGTTCAATAATAAGAACCTAACCAGGGAAAAGGTTCTATATGGATTTATTAGGGACATAGGGACAAAGAAAAGAATAGTCAATAATACTTAAAGGGATACTCCACTTTTTTTTTTTTTTTTTTTTTTTTTTTGGAAATAGGCTTATTTTAACACTCCCCAGAGTTAAAAAGTTGAGTTTTACCGTTTTCAAATCCATTCAGCTGAATTCCTGATATTTAGAAGAATATCAGTAACCAGACAGTTTCTGGTCTCATTGACTTCCATTTTAAGAAAAAGAAAATATATACTATGGAAGTCAATGAGACCAGAAACTGTCTGGTTATTGAATATTCTTCTAAATATATAAAAAATCATCTGAATACATATGAAAACGGTAAAACCCAACTGTTTAACTCTGGGAGAGTGGTAAAATGAGCCTATTTCCCAAAAGTGGAATATCCCTTTAAGTGATGTATTTGAACAACTCAGACTAGGGATGTGACGTGACAAAATAAAAGAATGAACAACTTGGATCAGGAGATGAAGTGAAATAACAGACCGCATAGCCTGAAGACGCAGCTAAGCAATTTATGAAACATTTTTGTTTGTCATAATTTGGCCTTGGCTGCATTATGGTGTTTTCTTATTTGAAATATTATTAACTTTGTGAAAATGTGTTGGGAATTCGGTTAACATGTAACATTTTAATTATATCCTGCTGAAATGCTGAAAACTAAGCAACTAAACTAATCCTGCTGAAACTAAATTAATGAAAAGACTTGAAAAAAAAATTCTGTCATTTTGAAGTACATTGTCCGATTCTATAAAATAAAAACTTCTCATCACTAAAACTCAATAATAAAAAAATATAATAATAAAATAAATAACGGATATCGTTGCCATCTGTGACTTCGTTCCTCTTTAGAAAAAAAGAGATTTGGTAATTTTCCAATTGCCAGAAGGTACAAGGACCATATAGGTACTTCAAATAAGTGTTCTGGTTTCAGGGTTTTTTACAGAACCAATGTTTTTTTCTAAAAAGTATTATAAGTTTTTTTGAGAAAGTTTTTATGCTTATTAGTGAATCACATCATTAGCTTAGAGACATGTTAGTGACAAAGTCAATTTGAATCAACTGTGAGCAATTTTAATGCTCACAGAAATGTAAAAAAAAAAAAAAACTACACAGGCCACTTCCTTCTAAGGCAGCATCCAATTCCTAACTGAAATGGAACCTCAGAAGTGACAGATTCAGAAAGTTCAGCAAGCCTTTGTAGAGTGTTCCAAATTGGTCACATGTGAGGTCCTGTGTTTGATCATCTACAAAAAACTAAGGCAAGATGCAGGCCTTCGTTTTTCCAACTCTCTGTTTTTTACTTTTACTTTTATTTTTGTTGCAGAGGAGCAGTGTAATGAAAGGCAAGGGTAAATGCCTGTCCTCTATCCACTGTGTGGAGGAGACACATGCTGACACAAGCTGCCTGCCACAGAGACACACTGAGCCCGGTCTGTTCAACAGCGGATGGGCGTCTCAGTTGGGTGCCTGATTAGAAATATGGTTAATTTTCATCAAAATCTGGCTCCCTCCTAGAACAGCAAAAACAGAGCTACACACAGTAGTGGGACGACCCCAACTGCTGAGTAATGGGTGGAAACTCACCTCGAGTTTTACTTGTATAAAATGATAAAATGTACATCCATGGACAGGTGCATGATTTAATGTTTGGTCACTGTCACAAGCGAAGACTTCAGAAACTTTGAGAATGCACACAATGATGGTAAAAATTAAAAATATATGCTAACCAAATAAATATAGATAGTTCAAAAGCATTGCTTGCATGTTACATCACTCTGTACTCTTAAAATGTATGACTGATGTCAGACTGAATGTTTGTTTTAAAAAAGTTTTTTTTTAATCCCACTAAATATTTATTTCAGACATTACTGAAAAAAATGTCCTAGACTTTAAACTCAATCAGAAAACTGTTTTGCATGTTCATTCTTGCTGACATCATGTCTTTGGTGTGAAATTGTGTGATTGCATTAGCAAAACAGCTGGAATCACTTATAGCACCTTTAATATGGAAAATAATTAATTTTTGCAACTTTCAACAGAGATACAGTAGTAGAGAAATGAGAAAGTAAAAGAGGGTTAACGGTATTTGTAAAAAATGCCCACGTCAGCACCACTTCCACACCACTGCTCAAAGTGAGTTGTAAACGTATTGTTTAAAATGTTTTGTAAAACTGGAAAAATAGACACTTTAAAATGAAAAGAAATGGATTGGTTTAAAAAAGAAATTCAGCAAGGAAGCATTAAGCTGATAAAAAGTGACCGAAAAAGTTAAAATAAATGCTGCTATTTTTTACTTTCTATTCATCAAAGAATCCCAGTAGCACCTCATTGCAGTACACAAGATCCAGGGGGCGGAGTCGGATTCAGATCTGAGGGGTGGAGTTGGGTTTAGGGATCAATATATGATATATATATATATATATATATATATATATATATATATATTTATTTTTTTTTTTTTTTTTTTTTTTAAACAACTACAATTTTTTTATGTTGTAGCATTTTTTTTTACAAAATTACTGGTTTTACTCTATTTTGATCAAATAAATGCAACCTTGGTGAGACTTCTTTAAAAAACATTTAGAACAAACATTAGAACAATAATGTAGAACATGTTGCATTGTTGGGTTAGCACCTGATGATTGAATCGATGTCAACTGTTGATGTCAGCTGCTGATAGTTTCATATTTGTGACCATCTGCTGCCATCATAAAAAGTGCCACCCTTGTGCCACAAAGTGCCAGTGCCACAAAGTGCCAGTGCCACCCAAAAAAGAGTCTGGCAGAACAACTAGAGCAAAGAGCCAGAACAGAGTCACCTTAAAGGGATAGTCCACCTATAGGAATATTCGGTCATTATTTACTCACCATCATGTCATTTTTTAAAATATTGAGACACAAAAGGAGATGTTTTGAATAATTTTTAAGACACACAACATACGACACAATGGAAAATGTCTGTCAAGCTTCCAAAACATGAAAGAGTCCAAACAACTTTGCATTGTATTAAATGACTTCTAAAGCCATATGATGTATGTGTGAGAAATATAGTTGGTTACCCAAAGAACCTTTCTTGAAAGAACTTTTTGTGTAGAAAATGAATACTGTATATAAAGAACCTTTTTCCACTATAAAAACCCTGTGCAGTGGGACAACTCTGAATATTAATGGTTCTAAACCATAAATGTCAATAAAGAACCTTTATTTTTAAGAATGTATAACTGAACTTTTTGTGCAATGGAAATTCTCCATGTTAAAGTTTCTTCATGGAAATATCGATTCCAATAAAGAACATTTATTTTTAAGAGTGTACAAATCAAATATTTCCTTAAAAAAATGGCACAACATTTGAAATAAAACCTGCAACTGAGAAGATTTATTGTGATTAACAGATTAAATGTAAGTATTTTCCGCACACAACACTATTATACGGCTTCAGTGGACTTGGAAAATAGCATCCAAATTGGATGGGTTTCTTTAATGGTGGATTGACAAATATTTTGTGGTGGATGTTCTCCAAAATCTCTGCTTTTGTGTTGTGATAAAATGACAGCGAAGGGTTTGGCAAGCACAACATGAGGGTAAGTAAATAATGACTGAATTTTCATTGTTGGCTGAACTATTCGTCTGAATCACCCACAGCGGAGATCTGTGAAAGCAGGCGAAAGGCAAGTAGGAGGTGAAGAGGAGAGGGGCAAAGGGCTGAGAAGCGTCTGGCCGGGATTCGCAGACATCGATTCCCCAGCCTTTCTTAATTACATTGTGCAGTACAACGTGAAAAGGTGTCAGATAGCCAGAGAAGCAGATCTGTCCTAATGAATGAAAACAGATGGACTGGACTGCAAGTCGCAGAGACTGCCAAGAGATTTGGGTGAGGCTTGGAGAAAAAGGAAATAATGAGAGAGAACCTATACAATATGAGAATAAGAATGAGGGCGAATAGACAGAAAATGCGCAAGAAAAGAGAGAGGAAGTAAAACGTGGAATATATTCAGTCTCATGAGGATATCCCAACAGAATAAAGAAACGATACCAGATCCCTGAGCCCACGCATTGGAGGAAGACAAAGTGATGAAGGTGATGGAGTGGATAAAGGACTAAGGGGACTGGGGGCGTGAATCAGAAGAAAAGCAGGAGGAGTGTGAGCGAGGGGCGTCAGCGATGTGAATTAGCTGGAGTTGGGTGACTGCAGGGATTATGGCACCTGGAGAATTGGAGCTGGTGTTTAGAGGAGGATATAGTGTTTTGACAGCATGATCCTTCATGGCCCACCTAACTTAACACACATACACACAGCGGTGCTATCGTTTTTCGAGGATTTGCCTGTGTAGATCTGGAGACACGCTCTGCCCTGCCTATGTGGTCTTTTACATATTAGTGGTGTTTTCCTTGCGTGAATGACCCATTCTCATTCCCTTTTCATGCAATGCCATAAATTTTACCTTCACTGAAGACTCGTCCTACCTTAAGACAAACAAAGCTGCATATATTTGATCAAAAATACAATCAAGTCAGTAACATTGTGAAATATAATTTCAACATATTGACCCTCACCCTACTATTTAAGATATCAATTTAGTATCTAAAATTGCATTACATATACATTTCATATAAAATATTAAGATTATTACAATTTATAATAAAGGTGTTCTATTTGAATATATTTTGAAATGTAATTTATTCCTGTGACGCAAAGCTGAATTTAACATCATTACTCAGGTCTTTAGTGTTACATGATCCTTCAGAAATATTTTTTCTATATTTCTGTGTGTAATGCCAATCAACTTTTCCCCCCTAAATCTTTCAAAAAAGCTTTTATCCAAACAAACATTCAAAGCTTGTCTTGACAATCAAATGTGTCTCTTTGAATGCAGTTCATTTCATTTCACTTCCTTGCTGTACATTCAAATTTGAATTGAAATTCTGTATCCAATCTTCCTTCAAATTCAGGATTTAGGTATTCTCAATTAAATTCTAAAGGTCTGCACAGCTATTAAAAGTTCAATAAAAACCCTTTGACGTCACAGTTCAGTATGGTCGCTAGTGAAGAGTTTGCAGGTTCCTACAGGTTTCTTCAAGTTAAATTCAAGTCTTTTTAAGTCCATTTACATACAAAATTAATACTTATTTCACATCCCTACCAGCAAAGAAAAACAAAATCCTTCAACTTGTGTTCATTTATTTTTCAAATGCAGAATGGGTAAAAGATAAGCAGGTGTGAAAAATAAAAACATTTCAGTAGGCCACAAGAAAGTTTGCCGAACAAATAAACATTGAAAATCACAATAATCGTGGTTGACAAAAATAAACTTTTTAGGAAAAATACAATATGGAGAAGTTACATACAGCAGTGTTAATTTTGACAGCAAATTTTGATATAGTTTTAGTCTCAGTCTTTTGACTAAAAATACGACTAAAACTAATTTTAGTCATATTTTAGTCATCTAAATTGTTTTAGTTTTAGTCTAGTTTTAGTTGACGAAATATAATATTTTAGTGTTTTTAGATTTTAGTTTTTTAGATTTTCAAAATCTACTGTAAGCTAAATCTACGGTAGATTTAGTTGACTAAAATATAATGGGTTTAGGTAAATTGTAATGCGTTAATTTAGAATTTCTCTAAAATTTCCAAAACCATATACTCCCGAGAAAACATATATTAACCTATTAATAAGAATGATTTATAAGTTTGAACATGTTCAAAACACCACAATTTTTAAGACCCAGACATCAAAATTCAAAGACTTTTTAAAGACTTTTTAAGGTATTATTTCCAAATTCATAAATTCAATGCGTTTAAGGCTTTTTAAGACCCCGCAGGAACCCTGAGTTTGGGACGGTTTCATGGCTGGTTGACTTTCTCAGTTGTTTTACCATTTCTCAGTTCTCAGTTGTTTCACCATTGGCAGGTGTGGCAATAATAAATAAATGGACCCAGGAGGATCTATCAAGACTCACCTGTCGGCAATTAACTCTTCCAGCGCCAAGTAAAATTATGAAAAACTAAGATGCAGATTGGGTGAGGCTGAGAGGAGGTAACACAGGTGATTCTTACCTATGCTTGGGTATCGAGTATTGAGTATTGATTTGAAACCTGGACTAGCATTGTGATTCTCCTCTATGATAAATTATAGTAAAGTTCATAAAAAGTAAAAAGTTCATAGAATTAAAATTGATGGAGAAGGTCAAACTATTTCCTTCAGAAAGACTGTTTGTTAGCTAGCTCATTTATTTTTGACCCTGCCTCTAAAAACAATCAGAATCGCAGAATCATTAGGAACCAGAATCGAAACAAGGAACCGAAATCCTTCAAATTCAAACAATACCCAACCCTATTCTTACCTCTGTGCCACAACCAATCAGTGATGATTGAAGTGATCTGTGCCTATGCCACCTTGAACCATCAGAGAAGACTGAACTAAATGGCCCATTTACTTCTGAACAGAAGCTCAGATGCAAAATCACAGCTCTGAGCTCATTATACCATCAGATACTAGGACAAGGAAGAGACAACTTATAGGGGAGAGATCACAGACATGCTCATTTACTAGGATACAGAAGTGTTACACCTAGACAGTTAGCATGTAACAAACTATTGCAAAGTCATGTTTTACAGACATTTTGTTTATCTTTAGGTCTACAACAGCTTGTCACTGGGCCAGTACCCTCAAAATGACTCATACGCATCGAAACTGAGTACTGTGATATACGCTATTGTGTGATATCTCGCAATAATAAACTGGTATTTCACCAACACCTTCATTTTTTTATAATGGGGTGTTTAAAAAACAAACAAATGAACAAACAAAAAATGTCAGAATAGGGGTGTACTTGGCAGTCGGGCCTTTCGGCGGCACTGCTGATACAGAGACTCCATAGATCTCTTTCTGTGCTTCATTTGTTCAGCTCATTAAATATTGAGCAAGTGGCAGATTTGTGTGATTGCCAATAAAATGGCTTCCTTACACAGTGAAATGCCTGGAAGCATGCAAACGCAAACACACGCACACAATTCTTTCTTATCTTTCTGTCTTGGACACACACACGAGTGTGCAATTATATCCATCCTTCCGTTGTGAGACTCAAGAACTTAAGAGACAGATTTTTTTCTTTACAACTGTATTCTCACCTTTAACTTTATTCACTGGTCACCGGCTGTCAGTTTATAGGCCAGTCATGGGATTCTCCAGAGTCTTCATTATGGCTATGAAAACAATCAACAATGATTGATGCACACGCACATTTATGAGTTTGTGCAGTAAATGTATACACGAGTAGCTTTGGTCCTCTGGTTCCAATGAACAATGTTCAATACAGTACATGTTTACATCAGGAAGAAATACGCTATGAAACCTCAAGTCTTAATCAAAGTGGCCAGAGAACAAAACAAATATAAAACGATGCATTGAGGAAATATGCTTAAAATGCATCTCAAATGAGAGAACATGCTCACCTTATTTAAACATATCTGATAAATTTCTAATTACCCGATTCTCACAGTTTAACTGTTGTCAGCTAATTTATTATCACATTTTGAATCACAAAAACACAGTTGCTCTTTCATGTCATTGACACAGCAGCAGATAATCCATATTTGATCCATTATGGGGCGTTTAGGTGTTAACTGATTAGTTTAGGCATCAGAGGAGAGTCAGAGTCAGAGGAGAATCCAAGGGCAGAAACTATGTTTGCCTTGTATTGTTTGTTTCTTGTTTGGAATTGGCATCTCTTTTAAATATTATTTTTAACCTTTAAAATTACAACATGTGGACTTCTAAAGCATACGGTTACAAGTGTTCCGTTGTGGAGTTTACTTGCTTGATTCTTGGTAGATCTCTGCACTACTGACTAGTGCAGTTTGCATCATTCTTTGGACCTTGTATTACTCAGATATTATGTATTACTTGTATTACTTCTCAGATATTTCTCAAATGCTCTTTCCCATAATCATGGTTATATAATCCATGCACTTAAATGATCTACCAGACACACTTGAATTCTTGAATATCCATTAAAAAGATACTTTGTGTACTTTTATATTTTAAAAAGTATTCGTTAGTGCCTTATTTATGCTGCTCAACTAACACAGTCTCATCCCAATTCGTCATATAACTGACGTTTTGGGACGTCTTTTGACCATTCATCAATATACGACTTTTTAGGGCCCCCTTAAACGTCGGTAGATGACGATCCCGGGTCTACATACAACTGACGCTTTACCTTTAACGTCAGTTCAGGTGACGAGTTGGGTTTAGAGTTAGGTTTAGGTCTGGGGTAGAGTTAGGATCTGATAACGTCATCTACCGACGTTTAGGGGGCCCTAAAAAGTCGTATATTGACGAATGGTCAAAAGACGTACCAAAACGTCAGTTATATGACGAATTGGGATGAGACTGCACTGGCTCAACATAACCACATATACCTCATCCTGTTTTACTTGACCAATTGGCTTATTGTGTCTCACTGTAATTTGTAATTTGCACTCCTGTGTTTTGTGTACTTATTATGTAACTCTATGTTGTCTTGCACATTTCTTGCCTAATCTTGGCCAGGTCGCCGTTATACATGATAATTTGTTCTCAATCGGCCTACCTAGTAATATAAAGGTTAAATAAAAAAATAAATAAATTATGTCTTTGCAGACCCTGTGACACTTTCTCCCTGAGGAAAAAAAAAACTGGTGAAGGACAGAAACACTCTTTTTATATGCAGGCTCCTGCTGTGGTGACTTTTTCTCTCTCTATGGTTCTAAGGTCCTTAAAACTGTTGGTCAAAGAGAAAACCACAGGGGCACAAGCCAATTTAAAGGTATGGAATTATTTAACTGAAAACACAGAACTGCTGCACATTTTGGGTTCTGTATCTTCCCGCCCGCAGTCTGAGCTCCTTTGAGGTGTTTTGAAGATTCTCACACACACACGTATTCTATCCCCTAACCCTAAACCTAACCATCACAGAAAACTTTCTGCATTTTTGCTTTTTCAACATCCCACCATTATTTTCTCAAGGGGCCCAAAACATTTCACCCAAAGATCAAAGATTTCTGGGTTAGCCATTCTTGAGGGGATATTTTGTCCCCGTAACGTAGGTAGGGTTTTCCAAGGTCCCACACTACAAACACATGGAATACAAATGAAGATAGTTTTGATGAAATCTGAAATATTTCTGTCTCTCCATTGACAGCTACACAACTACCACTTTGAAGAGATTGTAAAACTATTATATGACGAACAGATTTTAATAAAGACTTATAAACATTGATCAGCATTGATGCCATTTTTGTGTACGTGTGGTTTCCGTTGTTCCTACATTTTTTCCGCGTACATTAGGGTTGGGTATCGAGAATCGAGTATCGATTGGAACCGGGATTAACTTTTTGTTTTTCCCGGAATGGTTCAAAAGTTAAAATTTCGATTCCTAGTTTCGAATATTCACAGTCCGCCGACCGGAAGAAGAAACCGCTGAACAACACCAACGAAGAAGCGTCTACTGGAAGTGTTGGCATAACCGCGCGAGTCAACATGAGTAGCTTACGTCGGCGGTCCAAAGTGTGGCTTTACTTTTCTAAATATAAAGAAATTTCTGCAATTTTTGACAAAAGAAGTTTTTGTGACAAGCGTGTTTCCTTCAAAAAGACAGTTGGTTAGCAAGGTTAGCTAAACTTTTTTGACCCTGCCTCTTAAAAGAATCGGAATCGAGAATCGTTAGATACCGGAATCGAAACAAGGATTCGGAAATCGAATCAGAATCGTTCAAATTCAAACGATACCCAACCCTAGCGTACATTTAAAATATAAAATTAGAAAAAAAGTTATTGATTAATCATTATTAGCTCCTGAAAATGTTCTTAAGCAGATTTCACGCACAAATCCATTCATACATTTGATTAGTGAATGAGACCCATTGTCTAGTTCAATAGTTCAACTCTCTCCCTCTCTGTGTCTCTTGTGCCGAGATCTTGCACTAGGAAATAACTCTCTCACCAGTGTAGTTCCAGCTCCAATTTGTCATTCAAGAGCATGGGAGACGGCCATTGTTCATGTGATTGGTAAGATGGCCTCATGATATGAATCTGAAAACAAAAAGCTACAAAAGCTTCACTTTTATCAAGAGGCACTTTGATACGGTCACTGTTTACAGGTCTGCGGTTCTAGAACATTCCACGGTTGATGTTCATCTTTTCTGTGAAGCTCCTTTAAATACCAAGTGTGTCATAAGAGTGGAGGAGTGAAATGAGTGAGCCATTCTGCCCTTTAATTAGTTCTACACCGCTCAACTCCAACCCCACCAAGTCTCCAATTCAGCACGACTCCCTCGGATCACAACAGAACACTGGGAAATGAACACAGCACATGCCTTTGAGGAGATTTTAAAAGAAAGGTATTCAGAATTCCAGACCTTTTTTAGCTCTAGCGAGGAGACCGGGGCTAGTTGTCACACGTTGTCCTTCAGTCAATTTTTGTAAAGGCATTTGCTAGGAAAAATAATACAGCAGATTAATATGTTGACCTTTCAGGACTATGGGCAAGTTGTGATTTGCAAACCTTCCATTAAACAGTCTATTGTGGGCTTTTCATGTAAACAGTAAAACAATCAAAACACATTAATTTAACGGCAAGTAAAAGGTAACGTATAAAAGCACCAATCTATATTTTTCCTAACAGAAATACAATAACAACATACACAAAACATGTGACGACTTCAACCTGAAATGTATAAAAATAGTCCCGCCCAGTTGATTGATTCCTAAATGTTACAATATGTTTCTCCTGAACTTGTTTATTCAACTGATATTCGACGATATTGAATAGATTTTGACTCAAACCCTTATAGTTACTGAGCTTGTGACAACTTGCCCCGGTCTTAATCTTATTTAATCTTAATATGAAAGGATAGAATGTACACACATATCCCTCAGAAAAGTCACAAAGCAAAATGTCTCTCAATGAATTAGGTAGGTACACAGGAGTTTCAGGCCAGCCATTGCCTTCAGCAGTGTCTTGTTTGCCCAAATCCATCTGTCTTATCTTATAAACACCTTTGCACTCACTTTTCTGTAAGCTAGAGGCAGCTGAGGAATAAACACTATGCGATGGTTTGAGGAAAGAAAATGATTATTCCATGCAATAACAAAAAAGTCCTTAAATATAAAGCCATCTATAAATAATTATACAAAATAATGTGTACAGCATTAGATACATATGTATATAGATATATATTAGACAGAAAAAGGCTACGAAACAGTCTTTGTGAAGCTACCAGCTCTGCTCTGAATGTGACATGGACTTTCTGGTCATCTTCCTCTGCATCTTGAACAGTGTTGAGTCTGACACCTCTCTTTGAAGCCGTTTACCCCTGTGGCTTCATCAGTGAAACACTCATTAGCTGCTCCTGTGGTGACACCACACCATCAGGAGGTGTTCAAGTCTAGTCAAATTTATTTCCTGTAGCACTTTTCAAAGCAACTTTACATGAAAAATAGTAAAAATATAGCAGACGCACACTCAAAAACTGTGCAAAATCAATTTTTAAGCAAGCTTTGCCTCCTAAGCCAGTGATCAATCTGTAGAAATTCATAGAATTGTTTTTTTTTTTATGAAGATTTGAGCACAGCGACCACAGCAGCACGTTAGCTTCTAAGCACCCAGCAATCGGTTTGAAATGAAAATGAGCTGCCTCGCCAGATCCCTTCCAAGTGTAGAGAAACAAAAGATGGAGAAAACAAATATTGCGTATCAGTGGGGCGTCGCGATGGGCTGAAGATACCATAGCAGATTCAATTGTCGGATCAGACAACCTTGTAAAACAAGCGAACTAGAGTAAAGAGAGGCTGAGTGATAGAAAAGGACACAGAGCTATACAAGCACAAATGAGTGTTGTTCCTGTACAGGCAGACACTGCACTGAAAGGACTCTGAAATAACAGCATCTACAATGTAACATGCAAAATGAAGTACATGCTCAAGCACTGAGCACATTATACAATGGCTTTCAGGTGCGGTTTTCTATAAGATGCTTTGAAGGTACAACCTGTTTGTCTTGATTCAACCTAAATTGTCCTTTAGCACACACAATTTTTAAGACAAAACCAAAATTGACCCCCTCTTATACATTATTTAATATTTGTTACTGACCAACATCAAAAATATCAATAATATTATATATACCACACACACTCACCTAAAGGATTATTAGGAACACCATACTAATACTGTGTTTGACCCCCTTTCACCTTCAGAACTGCCTTAATTCTACGTGGCATTGATTCAACAAGGTGCTGAAAGCATTCTTTAGAAATGTTGGCCCATATTGATAGGATAGCATATTGCAGTTGATGGAGATTTGTGGGATGCACATCTAGGGCACGAAGCTCCCGTTCCACCACATCCCAAAGATGCTCTATTGGGTTGAGATCTGGTGACTGTGGGGCCATTTTAGTACAGTGAACTCATTGTCACGTTCAAAAAACCAATGTGAAATGATTTAAGCTTTGTGACATGATGCATTATCCTGCTGGAAGTAGCTATCAGAGGAAGGGTACAAGTTGGCCATAAAGAGATGGACATGGTCAGAAACAATGACCAACAAATTACCATGGCCTACCTCAGGTAGGCTATGGCCATGGCCATGGCCATGGCACGATGCCCAATTGGCACTAAGGGGCCTAAAGTGTGCCAAGAAACATCCCCCACACCATTACACCACCACCACCAGCCTGCACAGTGGTAACAAGGCATGATGGATCCATGTTCTCATTCTGTTAATGCCAAATTCTGACTCTACCATCTGAATGTCTCAACAGAAATCGGAGACTCATTTTTCCAGTCTTCAACTGTCCAATTTTTGTGAGCTCTTGCAAATTGTCGCCTCTTTTTCCTATTTGTAGTGGAGATGAGTGGTACCCGGTGGGGTCTTCTGCTGTTGTAGCCCATCTGCCTCAAGGTTGTGCGTGTTGTGGCTTCACAAATGCTTTCCTGCATACCTCGGTTGTAACGAGTGGTTATTTCAGTCAAAGTTCGCTCTTCTATGAGCTTGAATCAGTCGGCCCATTCTCCTCTGACCTCTAGCATCACCAAGGCATTTTCGCCCACAGGACTGCCCCATACTGGATGTTTTTCCCTTTTCACACCATTCTTTGTAAACACCAGAAATGGTTGTAATCCTTTAATAATAAAAAATAATCCCTTAATAATAATCCTTTAGGTGAGTGTATATATATATATATATATATATATATATATATATATATATATATACAAGCATGATATTTTGGCATCATTTGGGAATACGTACTTCTTAACTTCTTTTCATTACTAGAGGAAAAAAAAGATTTTGAAATGCATCACTAGGATGTGCTTCTGAGACAGTTCATTGACTGAAAGTCTTTTGCAAAGAACAGATTGTCCCACATCCTCACACACAAATCAAATTAATCTCTTGCTGCAATATCAATGAAACGTTCCTATCAACATTCTTCGACATTTATTGCCTCTGTATTTCTTCTAGTGTAACAAACCGGTCTCTAATTAGTCCCTTAAGTCTTTTTGAATAAAACCCAAATGCAGAGATTCCAGAACTTACATGTGTACTAAAAAAGCCAGTGAAGCTCTTGAAATTGTCTTACTCATCGGCTGACTGTATAACATTTTATTTGTCTGCTCTTTTCTGACCAGAGGATTTCCTCTCACCTTTTCTGTGTCAGAGCACAAGAACAAGAGCCTCTGGATCAATACTCTGGCTCAAGTTGAGAGATCTGATTACATTACATAATGCCTCACCTCAGAGGAACTGAGAACTGTTTTTAGAGCTGGGCAGTATGACGGTATTTATCATATGCCATTAGAAATGTGTTTACAGGTTGTGATTTTCTTATATCCTTCACTGCATGGTATTTTTTGCTTAATATGATTTACTAGTTTTACTGAGTGTTTTGCTTGTAAGCATTACATAATGTGATTCTGTTTTTGCACCGATGCCATACTTATTCAGGAGTTATGAACAATCTTATTCTTTGGTTTTAGTACACCAATTTCCAAATAAAAAGAGAAAATGTTAATTTATGAGACATTTGAATCACTGGATTACCAAGAAAAGACATGATTCTATTTTATTTAAAAAGACTAATATTCTAAACAAGGTTACATTATTTCGATAGGCAACTTTAGACATTCTATTGCAACAATGTCAATAACGCTCATTAATTTGCAACAAGTCAACTAACTCTATTAGTAGACTGTTAGGTTAGAATTAGTGTTAGTAGAATAAGTTCACATGTATATTATATACAGTACAATGTCTGTTGGGGAGCATAAAAATAAAATGTTAGCAGATATTAAGCAGACAGTCCACTAATACTCTAATGACTGCTAGTTGCAAAGTTATAGTTAGGAGAATGTCTAAAGAGGACTAAACTATTTTACTGTGAATCTATGGCCAAGAATGCATTGTTATGATTTTTTTTATTAAATCTGAGTCTTATCTGTCCCTCCATAGACCTTATTCAGAGTAGCGCCATGACAGGTATGAAAGTGAGAGATATGAGGGATAGACTTACCATGTTTCCAATGGCATCTGCTGTAAAAAGCTGTAAAAAGCTGAATAAAGCTGAATAAAGCTCCTAGATTACTTACAATTTTCCACAGCTTACATTGTCAGGAGTTTTTTTTTGTCAACTGAAATTTCTTGTAAAGATTTTTTTTAGTGTTTCATGAGCAGAACAATCCGAAAACACATTAAATAACAGTACAGCCCATTGAAGAGATGCATGTTTATCCCTCACAGCCTTGCTTTCATTCTCATTAAAAGTTGGTGCTGCCGTGAATAAGGCGTATTGACAGCTGCGCAACTACTATTTTGATGCTTCAAAATTTTTATAAAGATTTCATAAATCTGATCCATAGCAATTGAGCGGTTTAGTCAAAATTTTCTGAAGAGACTCAATCACTTTATATGATGAACAGATTGAATTTAAGCTTTTATTCACATATAAACATTGATCAGTGATAAGGTTGGGTATCATTTGAATTTGAACGATTCTGATTCCGATTTCGATTCTGGTTCCTGAACGATTCTCGATTCCAATTCTTTTAAGAGGCAGGGTCAAAAAAGTTTAGCTAACCTTGATAACCAACGGTCTTTCTGAAGGAAATACTCCTTCTGTCACAAATACACCTTTTGTCACAAATTTTGCATTTTGCCGAGATTTCGTTATTTTTAGAAAAGCAAAGCCACACTTTGGACCGCCGACGTAAGCTACTCATGTTGACTCGCGCGGTTATGCCAACACTTCCGGTAGACACTTCTTCGTTGGTGTTGTTCAGCGGTTTCTTCTTCCGATCGGCAGACTGTGAATATCGAAACTAGGAATCGAAATTTTAACTTTTGAACGATTACTGGGAAAAACAAAAGTTAGTCCCGGTTCCAATCGATATCTCGAATTCTCGATACCCAACCCTAATCAGTGAACATAAACAGAAGATCAACCGAACCTGCTTGACACATGAGAACAAACTTCATTGGTTCCTGGCAAAGCTCAAATGTGCTGTGCAACAAGAATGAACCTCATTGGTTCTCGCACATCAAGCGAACATGCCTGAGCCCCCGTTTACCACAACTGATGTGTGAGATAATGTTTAAATGTGAATAAAAGCATAAATTTCATCTCTTCATCTTAAAGCGATTGAGTCTTTAGATTTTTTTACTAAAATCCATATGGATTAGATTTATGATGCTTATGAACTTTTTGAAGGGTCAAAGTGGTAGTTGCGTAGCTGTCAATGGAGGGACAGAAATCTCTCAGAATTCATCAAAAAGATCTTCATTTGTGTTCCGAAGATGAACGAATAAAAAATGAACGTTATGTGTGATGGCACATTGAAAGTAGAAAAGGATTCCTGGTCAATTCAGCTTGACTTTCACATTTTTAGAATAAATGTGTGTGTGGTTTGACAGCCCAAAGTCAAAACTTCCCCAGCTCAGAATAGAGCCGTAATAATATTGGTTGGACTGTGTGTGGATGACACAGTGGTGTCTTCCTGATCCCTTCAATAACTCAGCTGTTATTAAGAGCAGGGCATGAACGTGGCCCCGCACCGCCACAGCAGATAAAGAACAGCACACACACTCACCCAGACTTTCATTACAGGTGACCCATTTCTAAGCACCAGTGATGTAAGCTAAACACAAATCATAGCCTGTTCCAACCATTAATCCAGTCTGAGGAATGAGCATGACGAGCACACATCAGTCAAGAAAGCAGAGTAAAAGGGTGAAATGTGACTATGAAGGAAGAATCAATTTGTAAGCAGGAACCTCACAACCTCACGTATTTCTCGGAAAGATGGAAAGAATGAAAAGAAAGTTCAGATGTATACCAAATAGATTATATGTAGGTCTCCTACAACAGGTTTGCATGCATCCAGGATTTTTTTTTAAACACAATTTCAACTAAAGTATCAATTCCAGTGTGAGTCCCCAACCCAATACTTTGAAAGTGCATGCAAAGTTGTCTTCCTTTTGCTGAGCAAAAAAACATAGTAATCTCGACATGTCGACAAGAAGAACCAAACTCTTCCAGTCTCAGACTACAGTGTTTGAGGGCGGGTCTCAGTAGACATTGTTTGCAGGCAGCCAATGAAGACCATAGGCTGGCATTATGCAAAATTAATTTGTGCAAAACTGGAATTGCTGACAACTTCATTTCATCAAGTTCAGAATAGTTTTTCTTTTGAAACCTTGCAGACATTTCACATTCACAAACAGCTTTTACACTGCATGTAATATCCAAAAAAGCTTAAAGGGATAGTTCACCTCAAAAGGAAAGACTTTAAGAAAAGACCCGTAAGACTTTTGTTCATCTTCGGAACACAAATTAAGATATTTTTGATGAAATGTGAGAGCTGGATCACTTCTCCATACTAGTACATAGGCTTCTAAGGGATCGAAACTGGTCAGCCCAGAAAAGTTATTAAAGATATCGTTAAAATAGTCCAAGTGACTCCAGTGGCTCAATGTTAACTTTATCTAGCGACGAGAATACTTTTTGTGCGAAAAAACAAACAAACAAAAATAACGACTTTATCCAACTATTCATTTCCCTCTCTGTGGGCTCTTAAGATTTCACGTAGTGAAAACTACGCAAAACTTCTAAGTTGTACGTCACACACATCCCACACATGACCAGCGTCGGCCAATAGGAAATCTCAAGGCCCACAGAGAAGGAAATTAAAAGTTTAATAAAATCTCTATTTTTGTTTTGTTTGTTTGTTTGCGCACAAAAAGTATACTCGCCGCTTAATAAACTTAAGATTGAGCCACTTTAGTCACTTGGACTATTTTAACTATGTCTTTAATAACTTTATGGGCCGGCCAGTCTCGATCCCTTAGAAGCCTATGGAGGAGTGATCCAGCTCTCAGATTTAATCAAAAATATCTTAATTTGAAGTCTTATGGGGTTGGAACAACATGAGGGTCAGTAATTACTGACAGAATTTTCATTTTGGGTGAACTAACCCTTTAATTGGGTTACTTTATGACCAATTATTCTTATAGTACTTTCCTTAGAATTGATATTGAATCATCAGCCAATGACTTTCAAATCAATCCAGTGTTTGACATCCTACAACTGTGACATTGGAGGATGCAAAGGTTGATGCTTATTTCTACTTTTCTCACATCATAACTGAAGCGAGAGAAAGAGAGAGATACACACTTTCACGCCAGCCATAATTCACCATGGCCTAAAGCATCTCTAGAGAGATGGTTACTTGGCCGCAGCACATATTTTCACCCTGTCACCACGCCTCAGCATATACGTCAACATAATGTCTGAAACAATACACGTGTTCTAGTCAGGGTGTTTAGTTGATTAAGAGAATAACCGAGTCAAACAAACACACAACACTAGAGGTCACACCCTCATGCAGCTCGCTAAACACAACACTTAAATGTGCAGAAAGCGATACGCAAGACCTACTTTTAGGAATCACAAACAACTGAGCCAAGAACAAATGATACAATAATACACCTTCATCTAACAATCAATACAATGATTCATCTATAAGGTGGAGTTACACAAGCTTTTCCAAATGATGGTATATCGGCAATGTTATGTAGCATGCTGTACAAAGTACTGTATATCTATAAATACCCATTTGTTCTCTGTAAAAGCATATAAAATTGTGAAGATTATCCAAATTATGTAAATAATGCAAAATAGTCTTTTTGGAAAATAAATGCATTTTAGTGGGAACCAAACGGTTCAAGGTCCAAAAGACACTTTCAGAACAAAATGCATACTGTTCAAAGGGCTTTAAACGATTCCAGACGATAAAATAAGGGTCTTATCAAGCAAAACGATTGCTCATTTAATAAATAAATAACTAAGTTTAAGTTTTATAAGCTCAAATGCTCGCCTTGCTCTGTTCTGTGACACACGTTTGTGACTCTACTGTTCGAACTTGTTCATCAAAATGAACAAATCTTTTCCGAGTCATTTGGTTCATTCAACAAACGAAACGAACAAATTGGCTCAGACAAAGATTTGTTCATTTTGATGAATGAGTTCGAACTGGAGAGTCACAAACGTGAGTTGCAATACAGAGCAAGGCAAGCATTTGAGCATTTGTCTTTTGGACCTTGAACCATATGGTTCCCACTGAAGTCCATTATATGGAGAAAATCCTAGAATGTTTTCATCAAAAACCTTCATTTCTTTCGACTAAAGAAAGAAAGACATGGACATCTTGGATGACATGGGAGTGAGTAATCAGTTTTTTTTTTTAAAAGTGAACTACTCCTTTAATGAAAATCTACCACAGAGAGCTATTGACCTTTTGTCAGGTTTCCGTTTATAGAAATATACAGTAGGTTGGAAGATGGGCGTGGATGGATGCCGTGTGACAGATGGAACGGAGGATGTTAGATGAAGCTATCACGCAACCAGAGCGCATTCGTTCTATGTAACACACTGTATGACCTGACATTACCACATCAGCTGATGGAAGTATGGCACAATCTGTCAAAACATAATAACTTAAGTGCATGAAGTCATTCAAACACTCTCTTCAGTTTTTGTCTTTTGAGTCCAAAGGTGGATTGACATCATGCCAATTCAACACAAATGTCAAATATTTTGCACATATGCCCAGAAAGTAAACTGAATAACTTGAAAATTGCTTTTCAAAATTCAAGCTATGTGTAAGTATATCAGGTCTGAAGGTACAAAATTAGCATGTTCAATTCAAGGTAAGACTGACCCCAGGTCAGTTAGTGGCTCTGTTCCAAAAACCTTGTGAGCTGCCTTGCTTTTTACTGCCTACACGAGTAGTATCTTTTAAGACAGCATCCAAACCACTGCTGTACATTATTCATGTAGACCATGCAGCTATGTGGTTTCTGACTGTAATTTCTGTCAGTGGCCCTTTATACATTCTTATCATTATATACCTTTTGTGATTATGACCCTTAATTTATGTCATTCATTGTTGATATTACTTCATCTGTCTGTCTGTCTCGTTTTAATGGTATTTTGACTGATGTATTTGATGGTGTGTTGTAAAGCATGTTGGTCAGCTGCTGCTGTTTAAATGGTGCAATATATGTATACTTTGACTCAAATGTGATCTCAGATGTAATCGAATCAGAAAAGCTCTACATAGGCAGAAACTCTGGGTTTATGTTTGTTTACCAGTTTCAGTATATTGGGCAAGATTTACTAATAGCTTGAGCCAGTGCAAACCCTTCTTTGCTGTAAAAAGAATAAATAAGGATTTACTAAAGACACGCAGTGAAAGATTTATGCTGTATGTGGGCAGGGAAATGTGGGCTGACCTTATTGCATATGCATTTTACTCTTTCAGACACAAACTTAATGAGAGAAGAGTATTTAAATGATTCATGCAATGTGATATTTGTGTCAATTTACTGGTATTTGCGCCATTACTTAAAAAACGTCATGAACCCAGGGCCGCATTAAGAGCTCACTGGCCCTGGGGGCTATGAGTTACTGCAGGGCCCCCAGCACTACTTTAGGTCATCAACTACATGAGCTGTTGTTATAATAATGTTATATCATAATACGAGTCATTTATCCATCTATGATATACTTCACAGTTAAGTCATATTACTTTTAATACGATTTTTTATCATATCAAAATTTAATGCCACTAAAATTTCATTATTCTTGTGACCAATTTCAATATCACAAAAAAATAATAGTAGCTTAAGAAAGAATCTCAAGCTTACTGATGACAGTCACAAATAACAATAGAACAAAGGCACATAAGAAATCAATCTACTTGAAAAACTTAAAGCACTGAATAATAATATATTGTATAAAGTAATCAAATATACAATACATAGTTTTCACTATAAATTCAACATTCATTCTTATTAATTTTACAAAAGTGATTCGGTCAAGGGTGGTAAATTACTTTCTTTCTGATTTTTGATTAATATTATTGACACAAATGGCGACAGCAGCTTTATGTGAGCAGCTCACTAGCTTTGAAACAGAGCCTGTGAGATGATTTACCTTGTAACCGCATACATATTTTCTGTCCAGATGTGCCTTGTTTTCATCTGTATGTCCATCTGTATGCCAGTTGAGCAGAGAAGGATGAAAGAAATGCGATTTTCAGTCCTGGCCTGGGATGAGGATGTGTCTTAGTGCTGCTTGTGAGTGTGTGATCGCCTGGAGAAAGAGAAGAGAGGAGAAGAGGCATGTGTCAGTAATTAGTCAGCAGGGCAAAGCAGATAATAAAGTGTTTCACTGTCAGGGTGACCAGGGGAAAGCAGAAATTAACTCTCATATAATCAACCAGCAAAAATACCTTATGAGTAAGCAGGAGTGATGAAGGATTTATTTTACAGCATCAGCAATCGTATTAGAAGCTAGATCTCTAATCTAAGATAATAATGTTGCTTGTGAATATGCAAGAGCTGACATACGCACGTTCCAAAACACAGCGGCAACATTTAAATGCATCATAAACACTCACCTGACACACACATACAGTGTATGGCCACGTTCACACAGCAGTACGGTTACATCACACACAGTTCAGTAATTTACAGGAGTGACAACCGCATTCTTTAACCGAACTCACACCCCTATAGAGAGCCTAAGGCCCCGTTTACACGATTGAAAAACGCAGATATTTCTCTGCGTTTTGCCCTCTCATTTACACGAAAACGCCGTTTTTATCACTGAAAACGAATATTTCTAAAAACTCCGGGCAAAGTGGAGATTTTTGAAAACGCCGGATATTTGTTGTCGTGTGAACTGGGAGAAGCGGCGTTTTAGGTTCTCTCTTGTCGATTCCAGGATTCTGATTGGCTTGCATGGCTTTATCTTTAACCCCTACACTGCCGCTTAGGTTTAGCATAGTTATGATGGCGCTCGACTGTGTATTTATGCGGGGGTGTAAACGATGTTATTTTTGAAAACGGAGAGGGGGAAAATATTCGTTTTGCTAAATACCCGGCTTTGTGTGAACGTGGCCGGCCCCGTATACACGATGGAGAAACGCAGATATTTCTCTGCGTTTTGCCCTCTCATTTACACGAAAACGCCGTTTTTATCACTGAAAACGATTATTTCTAAAAACTTCCGGGCAAAGTGGAGATTTTTGAAAACGCCGGATATTTGTTGTTCGTGTAAACTGGGAGAAACGGCGTTTTAGGTTCTCTCTTGTCGATTCCAGGATTCTGATTGGCTTGCATGGCTTTATCCTTAACCCCTACACTGCCGCCTTAGGTTTAGCATAGTTATGATGGCGCTCGACGGCGTATTTATGCGGGTGTGTAAACGATGTTATTTTGAAAACGGAGAGGGGGGAAATATTCGTTTTGCTAAATACCCGGCTTTGTGTAAACGTGGCCTAGTCCCCCCCTTCCGAGTCGACCACCATGGGACCTTATTTCGGAAAAATATTGTATGCAGGGTTTCTGCAGGTTTCACAAAGTCAAATTTAAGACTTTTTAAGACCTTTTTAAGACCATTATGAATGAAATTTAAGACCTATATAAAAAAAAACGTACAAAGGAAACACGTAACAAGTCTCAAAATTATTTGTTAAATTAATATATTAAATTATTAAGTAATTTAATATATTCAGACTGAACATTTGTCGAAAATCAACACGAACGGTCCCGTGATTTTGGAAATTATAGTTCTGTTTTTGTTTTTATAAAATCCCCTATTCCAAAGCGCGTAATGTAGGCCGTTTTATCTTTCCCGCACCTGAAGGATTTAGTGATGTCAGAGTCCAGAAACATCGTTTGAAACAATGTAGGATTGGTGTCTTGTCACCGTGTGGAGAACCCAGAGCACCTCCATTGGCTCTGATCCAAAAGCAAAATTAAAAATCAGCAAAATCTGATCCAAAATTCAGATATTTCAAGCCAAGTATCGCTAAACTTAAAATCCGTATTATGTCTGTCTGTGGTATCTGAAGATGCACGCCAATAACAAAAAACCTCAAAACTGAATGGCTGTTGCATATTGGTCTATTTTGTAGTCGTAATACTGCAAATTATATTTGAACTAGCAAGAAAAGAACTACAACCACAGATTTTTTTTTTTTAATTCCAAAACGCTGTTGGAACATTTCAATGAGATTTACATGGACATTACAAAAATGAAGACCTGTTTAAGATGATTTAAGACCTAGAACACAATACTTCAGCAAATTTAAGACTTTTTAAGGCCTTAAATTGTCATTTAGAAATTTTAGACTTTTTAAGACTCCGCGGAAACCCTGTGTATGGTAGTCAATGGCGGGAAACAACAAATATTTTTATCTCGTTTGAATTGTGCCCTGAATTACACATATGATGTTTGTCAATTTAAAAGATACATTTTAAAGTAAAGAAAGTCGCAAGTTTGAAACCCTTGAGATATAAGACTGTGAAAATACGTAATTACAATGACTACAAACCCCAAAGGCACACATTTTCTCTCAATGAATGAAGCTAACTTTACTGAGGCTAACGTCGGTCATTGTTTCTATAGTCTTACGTTATAATCCTAACGCTTACGCCGTCATCGGGAGATGTAGTTCATTGAGCGATATTCACATAAAACTAAAAGTTACTCTTCTGTTTTATGGCAAACGCGTGACGTTTTTGACTTTCAGAATTATCTTTTAATTTGACAAACATCATATGTGTAATTCAGGGCACAGTTCAGACGGAATAAAAAGATAAGTTGTCTCTCGCCATTGACTACCACACATATTTTTTTTCCGAAATAAGGTCCCATGAGCTGGAAGCGGAGGGGCGGGACTTAGGCTCTCTATTTTTTCAGGACTCTCGGAAAACCTGTGCTGTGCTGTGAACAGAACCGGACTGGACAGCTAAACAGGTTCAAGTCTGTTCTGCATCACCTCAAGATTTAAACAGTTATATGATTTTTAGTGTCTTGTGATGTGTATGCATCTCTTGTTTACTCGTGGCATACATTGTAAGTGCGAATGCATTAGCAAACAGATTTAAAGGAAATCTTTTTATCAATGTCTGACCCTTTAGGAAATCCCATGGTCATCGTGATTCAAAAGCACTGAAAATGTGTCAATATACTGAACAGACAAGGGGAATTTACAATCAAGCCAAGTGGATAAAGGGACCACACACACATTCCCTTCCACTGAAGACATGCTTAACACGCTGCCAGTGTAATTCATTTTACACAATGAGAGATTATTATCTGAATGTCACATCAGTTGGTTGTGAAACATGTTGCCTGGCAGCCTCAAACATGACACGTCCATGGCACTGTTCTCTATTGTATAAATCAACCAGCTTTATAAACAAAAGAACATCTTCTTTTGCCAACATTTTGTCAAGCTTTTGTTTCTCAAGCCATTTATTAAAAGTATCAAGGGTTTTTTTCAGTCAAATGTGTTATCATCATCATCATATGATAAAAAAATGACTCCTTTATGTAGATGTTTCAAATCCGTTCATGTATATGCACCAGCATATGAATTGATTGTGACAAGAAAACACCAACATTTTGTTTACATATTAAAAATAGAAACACGTAACAGTCTGAAAGTTCTATCTCTGGGGAATTACAACATTTGTTTGGTTAATGTCGCAATACTAATGGGTAAATAGTTTTACTGCTGGTAAATAGTAGAGAACACTATGAAATTCTTAGAGAAAGTTTTAGAGAACACTATGAAAGGGAAAAATAATCCTGTAAAAAAAACAGTAAACTACTGGCAGCTGAGGTTGCCAGCATCATACCGTAAAAATACGATGTGTTACTGTTTTTGAAATGAACAGCTAAATACCGTATTGTCAGCTACAGTATAAAATTTTAATTTAACGGCTATATGCTCTAACACAAAAACAGTAACGCATGGTATAGTTACGGTATGATGCTGCTGGCCACCACAGCTGCCAGTTGATTACCTTTTTTTACAGGATTTTTGTTTACAGTGTTTGTTAAGATAGTTATCCTAAAGTAATTGCAGAATTGTAATACTTATCATTAGGTGTTTAGAACTAATGTACAATACCACTGCTGCCTTGTAAATACTATACTAGTGTTTAAATAGTGTTGATTTTGTTTCTGTTTTTGTTTGTATTCGAATTGTAATGCGATATGCAACTGGAATCACTCATTTCTTGGACTGGGCAAATGTCTATTGTCCATCTATGTATGAACAGATTGTTTGTTCTTTATTTGGAAACTTCCTTGTGCTTGGGAAAAGCACTATATCAATTAAACAGTATTATTATACTAATGTGTAAAATAAAATGAACAAAATGGTGAATCTTGTGGAAACTGTCGAGAAATAATCATTTTTCATCATTACGCCAGTCTTCAGTGTCATATAATCCTTCAGAAATCAATCTAATGGTGATTTGCTGGTCAAGATGACAATTATTATTATTATACTATTATATATATATATATATATTGACTTTTGAACTTTCTATTCAAAGAATCTTGGGAAAAAAATAAATATATATAATATATATATATATATATAATTATATATATAATATATATATAATTACCTATTAATTGCCATTTAAGTGAAATTACTGAACTTAAATATACAAGCTTGATAAAAATGGTCATTTTAGAAAAAAAATTCAAATGGCATTTAGAGGCTTTTGCATCTGAACTCTTCATATATATATACTATAATATATAACTTATATATATAACTTTTGGGACAGTATTATAAATGTCTTAACTGTCACGTTTGTTCATTTTAATGCATCCTTGCTGAGTAAAAGTGAAAAAAAAAAAACTGATCCCAAACTTTTGAACAGTAGTGTATAATATTACACCAATGTCATGCTTTTTTGATGCTTCTTAAAAAAGATTGCATCTGAGGCACAGAAAGAGGGAACTTGGCCACCGGCGACTTGTGCAGAGAACAGTGAGAGATTGAGCCGACAAGACTATAGTGCACAGATTTGGCACCGACGGGAAAGTGTTTATGACACATTGCTGAAGGTATGACAACATGATCAAAATTAAATACGAAAGAATCAAAGAGATCGAGGCCCAGTCTTTCTCCATTCTCGATGAAACCCCAAACTGAACCACAAGGAGTCTGCGGGAAAGCTTACATGATTGATACACGACTTTCCCACATGTCAGCGTATTAAAAACCGCACTGCACTTTAAAAGACACAGACTATCTTTCATTTTGAAATCAAAGTATAGTAAGTTAAAATGTAGACATTTTTAAGATAAATTGCATCAGTTAATGTTCAAATGTAGTACATTCACTAGGCGAGTCCAGAAGACCACATGGCATCATTTACTTCCTCAAATACTTCAAAGAGCAAAACTATGCATGAGATGTTCCCTTTTATTACATCTCCAGAAATGTGAAGGTCCAGCAGAGAGATTCCTTTGCTTAAATGTAATAAACTGCCCGGCTGAATAAGCAGCAGTGTCTTTGCGAGATTGCAGAGCCATGATGAGAAGTGATGTCGGAAAGAAGAGTACTATATAATGTGAATGATCACCACAGTCTTCTGTAGGTGAGCATGTTCCCGTTGCTTGATGCAACAGGAGACGGAAGCAACGGGGTCGTCTGAGCATAGACACGACTTCAGGCCAGGGAGGCTCTTCCTGCTCGCGCTGCCAACAACTCTCAAACCTCCCCTTAGCTTATTAATAAAGACACTTGGCAGCCAGCATCCGAGCCCAAGCATCTGGCCGTTCTGGACCCGACGTCAGAATATATCACTCTTAAATGCTAAATGACCTTGGGCTGCCCACATACGTACAGTAGCATCTAATGCACGCTCTCAGAGGCATCTTAGAGAGGGAAAACAAACTGCTAATCAATTCTGAATTTCACCACAAGGTTTCCTGGTCGCCATTATAAACCAATGTCACCTTGGGAAGGAATACGAATAGCTATTGCTGTGCTATCCATACTCAAAGAGTGTTTGCTTGCGTTGCAGGTTACATAATTGTTTTCCTGATGGGACCAATCGCAGGCACCGCCTATAACCAGACACACAAATAAATGGGCTATATTGCCTATTGAGAAGCATGGGGCAGTAATGGGCATCAGTTTGTGGCCATTGATCCCTCTCCACTCCTCCACCTCAGCATCCTCAGAGGATATCAGGTCTCTCTCTTCCCTTCGCAGAGCTAAGGTTACACCGAATAGATTCTCATTCTAGGAGGAACCTAAGCCTGTTTATCCGTTTGTTTGTTTTGGTGGAAATCTCTTGTCTGTTCACGAGGGGAAAGGCCGCCTATCCTCTAAAACATTCCCAGACCCCAGCTTTACAGTTCTCTTGGCTGAGTTTCAGCAGGAGATTCAGAGAAATCTGTGTTTTGGGCATCTGCGAGTGTAAGAATATAAAGCTCCAGCACTATAGGAGGATTTGCCGCCTGTTTGTCTTTTGTACGACCTTTCTATACATGCAGAACTGTGGATGTCTAGGTGACTAAAAGCACGCTTTCCAATACAAATTTTTTTTTTTAAATGGCAAAAATTGCTTACTTCCAATTATAAAATATTCTATACGCTTTGTGATCACATAAAATGTAAACAAATCTCTCTACAGCTTTGTCATTCAGAGGCAAAATTGTATTTGGATAATTAATGTCAATATCACGTTAAATTAATTTAAAAGTGAATTTAATATTATTTATATGCTATATATACATATAACATGTTGAATATATATATATATATATATATATATATATATATATATATATATACATACACATATATACTGCATTATTTAGGCATATGTATGTTTATATGTATATATATATATATATATATATATATATATATATATATATATATATATATATATAAACATATGCCTAAATAATGCAGCGTGAAGTGGATAAAAAAGCTAAATAATCAAGTCCATATTTTAAAAAGGACAAATGCAAAAAATATTATAGTTGATTTTTTTTTTAAATGAATTTATTTCTTGAACTAAATGTCAAACAAATTTGACTCTCGAAAGTGCTAGGCACTAATAATATATACATATGAAGTGTTGAATATATGTATATATATATATATATATATATATATACATATGCCTACATAATGCAGCATGAAGTGGATAAAAAAGGTATTATTAAAAAAATATATTATAGTTGATTTATTTATATGAATTTATTTCTTGAGCTAAATTTCAAACAAATTTGACTCTCGAAAGTGCTAGACACTGATAATACTGAATATGAGAGGTTTCACAGTTCGCGGTGCTGTAATTCCGCATGCAGCCCACATTGTGACTGCAACATTGTGGAGTTCCTCCCCACTGCAGCTTTCACAAATAAACACAGAGGCGATGGTGAATGTTATGAAGCTAATTTAAAATCTGCCTTGAACAGCAGAGCTTCAATTACGGTGCCTGCGTGATTGACAGGGTGATCGTCCTCCCCGTTCTCAGAGAGGGACCCCTGTGGGAGCCGGGACTTATATGAAGATGAGACTCTCGCCTGATAGGTTGTCTCTTCATCAGACAAGGCTACAGAGAGAAGTGTGTCTCATTTAAATGAGAATTCTGTGCATAGTTGAGGAGAACACAATTGAGACCAGTTCAGATATGTCCTTCAGGTGCTGAATTAGATTTGTAGTTATACACTCACTTGTTTGTTGTTCTGTTCACTGTTTATAGTGTATCTGCAGCCTCAACTCCAAGCATCATTCAAGCAGCAAAGAAGACAATACTGTGGCGATCAGGATGAGGGCGAGGCCGAGGGCCGTGAGAGAACGGCACAAGGCCGGTGACGTGATTGATATTGGGCGACACCTACGGGACGCATTGATCTCGTATCTCTCAAAGAGGAGCAGAGGCATAAAAGGAGGAGTGAAGACAGTGAAGAGTGAGAGAGGACCAGGCCTGGACTGTTTAATAATATGTGACAGCATTTGTCCGTGAGGGGCTGCTGTCTTTTATTATTGTTTTGTATTTGTTTATTTTATTATTAAAGTCTGTTAAATTTTAGCTGGTTACCACCTCCTCCTTCTCACAACATCTAACTGTGTTACAGTGGGCGTTATAGACTTCTTTCAAAGACATAAAAGGGATACTCCACATTTTTGGAAATAGGCTCATTTTACCACTCCCCCAGAGTTAAACAATTGGGTTTTACCGTTTTCAAATCCATTCAGCTGAATTTCTGATATTTAGAACAATATCAGTAACCTGACAGTTTCTGGTCTCATTGACTTCCATAGTCGGAAAAAAATATACTATGGAAGTCAATGAGACCAGAGACTGTCTGGTTGCTGATATTCTTCGAAATATCAGAAAATCGGCTGAATGCATTAGAAAATGGTAAAACTCGAACTGTTTAACTCTCGAGAGTGGTAAAATGAGCCTATTTCAAAAAAAGTGGAGTATCCCTTTAAAGGGGTTATGACATGAGAAATTAAATGTGCCTTCTGCTTACATTTCACCAGTATATCGTTTGTTTCTGCTGAGTCTTCACCTGTGTTTTGATCAGGAGATTTAGTAGTACACTCACCTAAAGGATTCTCACCGAAAGGGTCAAACACAGTTCAATTGTCGAGTACGCGCACGCGATGTTGAACGCACACGCGGGGAAGGTTTGAAATGATATATTCACTAATGATCGCGTGCGTGACAGACAATCAAATAACAGGAAGCAAATAAAAGTATGTGAGCTGGCTGAATTAACAAAATTTTTCACATCTACTGCAGTCAGATTGACGGTGGTCACTCTTAATAACACCACTCATATGGCTGTGCACTCATAATGACAAACCAAGGATGTTAAGAGGCTAAAAGCAGGTTTAGAACATGCAGCATTGAAATCAACAGGGTGCAATTTTAAAAAGACGATAAAACGTTGTAGACAACACCGATTTTTGTCGTTTTTGTCTATACTGAAAGCACTCCAAATGTACAAAAAATTTAGCTCAACGTTAAAATTGTTAAGAGGTTAAAACCTCCCCCTCCCTTAGCTGGTATAAATAAATATTTACAAGGACAAATGTAATATTTGAAGAGTCTCTTGTTCTTAACAAAGCTGCTCAAGCAACAATAATTCCAAATGTAATATAAAGTCAATCCATCAAGAAGTGTTCCAGTGACTGATTGGGAAAGAATCCTCAATCCATTCAAATTGTCTATTTTAAATCATTTACTAACCTTCATGTTGTTCTAAATCAGAAATATATTCTTTCTTCCATGAAAAACAAAAGGAGATGTTATCTTGATTATGGTGATTTATGCTGCCAAACGTCAACAAACAGAAACAAAAACCCATGCAAACTCATGCAATACATTTTACTTCTATTAGCCATCCAATAGCTAAATTCAAGCCGTTATTCATTGATGAACTTTAAAGTTTCATTAAGATACCAGCAGTTAACCTACCATGTTCGGTATCAGGAAAGCAAGAACATCACTCGGGTAATCCCTCATTGTGATGTCAAAACAGTAAGGGTAAAAACAAGCAATGAGAGATGTGTGAAAGAACAAGCATGAAGTGCTACTGTTCTTCAGTTATAGACTTTGAAAGGACACCATGACTCAGGTCCCTGGAGTGCAGCAGCAATATGTTTTAAATGAGGTGTTTGTGTTAAAGAGACCCATGCCGTGTTATTTTAATGGTCTGGAAACCACACTCCAATATAGAGAAGCATTATTATAGTCCTAAATCAGTAGGCAGGAGCTCGAGCTGCATGGGAATTCCATTAATCATGTTCTGGAGGTTCCTGTGAACTCAGATACACATACATTTACATACGGATACTCACACACTGGTATAGGAGCAGATCGCTGAAGTTATTCTATTCAATCTGTGGTCTAATGGATTTTCTACACATTAAGAAACTAAACTTTATAAATGCAGGAGTTCAACGGTTCTGTGATTAATAGTTGCACGGCTGCTTGTACTTTTTATTCACACCACCAAGTAACTAGTATATGTATGTATGTATGTGTATGTGTGTGTATATATATATATATATATATATATATATATATATATATATATATATAAAAGATTTTATATATATATATATATATATATATATATATATATATATATATATACATACATACATACATACATACAACAATAATATAAAAAAAATATATATATATATATATATATATATATATATTTAGAAAAGATTTTTTATATATTTATATATATATATATATATATATATATATATATATATATATATACATACATACATACATACAACAATAATATAAAATATATATATATATATATATTTAGAAAAGATTTTTTATATATTTATATATATATATTTATATATATTAGAGCTGTCAGTTAAACGCGTTATTAACGGCGTTAACGCAAACCCATTTTAACGGCGTTAATTTTTTTATCGCGCGATTAACGGTCTTTTTGTCCTAGCAAACTTTGTAGTTTTTTCACATACTTTTGCAACAGGACGCGGCATGCGTCCTGATCCATTTCAGCGTCTCGCGCTCGTCATCCACTCAAAGCCGGCTCGCGAGCCCGAACGAGTGTGTGCGGCGTGCCTGATGTTTTGTTTCCGGTCTAGCTAGATCCGCTTGCGCTTTGGTCGAAGGAGCAACGAAACGTCCTCGCGCGGCGCAAGCAATTGAAATGAATGGTTTTCAGAGCGCAGCGCGAGGACGTTTTGTGCCGCACACACTCGTTTCAGCTTGCGAGCCGGCCAAATAGTAACGTTATGTTTTGAGTGGATGACGAGCGCGAGACGCCGAAATGGATGCCAATGAGATTCTGAATGTAAAGTTTACTTTTAAAAAGTTGCCAAATTGTCCCATTGACAAGACCAAAGCGATCTGTATGTTTTGTCATTATGAACTGAGCTATCATCATCGCAGCACGTCCAGCCTGAAACACCACTTGATGATGGCCAAGCAAACACACACACACACAAACACAGATGATGCAAATTCTCCACCCCCTCGTCAATTTTAGGACCTCGTCAGTATTTTCTTTCACCCTTTTATTGATGGACAGTGTTGCATTGTGTGAGAGATTATTTAAGCTATATATGTTAGAGTGAAATTGAACACTATTCCAATGTTATTTTCAATAATAATAATAATAAAAAAAACATTTGCACTAAACAAGCCAATCCACTTTTCCATGTTGATAAGAGCATTTAAAATGAGAAAAAAATGTAACAAAAAGAAATCAAAAGACATTAAGAATAGATAAAAATGTGCGATTAATCACGAGTTAACTATGACATTAATGCGATTAATCGCGATTAAATATTTTAATCGTTTGACAGCACTAATATATATACATACATACATACATACATACATACATATATGTATATATAATTTTTATTTGCATTTTTTTGGAACCTGTGAAACTTTTTTCAGGACTTATTGATTCATTGAAGTAAAAAAAAACAGCAGAAATCTTTTAAAAATATATATGACTTTTTTATCAATTTAACATCCTTTCTGAATAAATGTATTATTTTTTTTATTATTATTATTATTATTTTTTTTAATGACTGAAAATGAAACTAATGGTTGAAAAAAAAGCTTTGCATCACATAAATAAATTAAATAAAATTGTATAAAATGTTATAGAAAAGATTATTTTTATTGGGACTTCATATATATATATATATATATATATATATATATATATATATATATATATATATATATATATACAGTATATATATATATATATATATATATATATATATATATATATATATATATATATAAACACACCTCCACATGTCTCATAAATAATAAAGCACACATTTTTCTGTAATTAATAGTGATTAATCACAGAGTTGATGGTGAGAGGAACCCTGATGATCTTACTGTGACGCAAAGGATGTCAGGAAAAAAAAACAGATGCAGTGCTAATCGCATTAAACATTTTTAACCCGTTAAACTGGAGAGATTTAATCACAGAAATACATTTGACAGCCCTAATAAACTACAGAGTAGATTTTAGTCAGATTAGGAAAAATATTTACTGCCTGTATGAACGAAACCATGGGTCTGAAGATGAGACTGGGTGACACTTCATTTAATTAATTCTGCAAATATAACATGCTGCATGATGCTGATGGTTCTCTGAGCTCAACACTCCAGATTCATAATGGAGTCATTAATGCTGGGATTAATGATCTCTCAGGTCATCAGCTTATTGTTATTGCTCACTTCACTTCAGAAGCACATATATGAGGAGGGATTATACTGTGGTTATGAGGTCTGGAGTGTGTGTTTGTATGAACACGCAACTTGCTATTAAAAAGACTCCAGTGCAGACCAGTCATATCAGTGCAAAACCAAAACAGAAGTCATATAAACTGAACAGGAAAATAAACTAAAAATCAAGATTATTTCATCAAAAATTAACCATTCAACCTGTGCACTGTTTCAATAGTGAAGCCGTAGGAACTAACAGATTTATTTATTTATTTTATTTTTTCAGTAAACATGTTTTCCTCCATCACAGCTCCTTCAAAACCAGTTGATAATGGCTGGATAAAGTGTTCACATACTTAATTTGTCGTTAGTAAAAGCGACCATGTTCTTGTATAAATCATGCAGTTGGAGTATTTACTAAACTGCATATGTTGTATCATTTTATGCGATTAGAAATGGTGCACATGGTTGTAAATGCTCAATTTAATTTCTTTCTTGAGTACAGTTTTAATTAAAATAAAACTAGACTCTTAACACACAAGAAAAATAATTTTTGCTACATTATTAGTAGTACTACACTTGACTTCGGTTTGAAAAAAAATTGTATATCCTATCTATCCTATAAATCCTTGTTAGATTGTTTAAAACAAGGCTAAAGCATATTAAACAACAAATAAATAAATAATTAAGCTTACATTTGTATACACACCAATAAAAAAGACACTGATGTCTGTTAAATAATTAGCCTACATTTTCAAACATTTTAACAAAAATCTGCAAAGTAGTTAACAAGCCTAACTATCAACAAAAGTTATTATGATAAATTATGACATGTTCCTTGCAGTATTTTAAAAAAAGAAAGAATAAGTGTTTAGCCACCAGAACTATTTTAAATCCTGTAAATAAAATATGCATTATTAATAAGAAACAATGCAAAACCTCACAATTTGCAGCTGATTACTGAGTTATGACCTTTAATTTAACATCTCAATTGTTCATCAATTTGATCTATTTTGCCTCTTGAATAAAAGCTTTAATTTCTCCTGGCAGCACACACAGCATGCAGGTCTGATATATAATTATGATATATGACTATTAGTTTTATTTAATGGTGTGTTCAGAGCCCTGACTATTAGCTTATTAGTTTTCTATTCACAAGACAGGATTGAAAGTGCAAACGGATTCTACAAACTCTGCTCTGGTTTTATATTTAGTATCATATATTACCAATTAAATGCAATTCAAGACATGATTCTGTAACACAAAAGAACCAAATGATGAATGTAATTTTGCTAAATGTCACAGTGCACTCAGAACATGTTCAAACACAAACAACAACTCAGTGAACTGTGCTCAGACTCCATCATCCTCAAACCCTCATGCAAACAAAACTACACAAACAAATGAACAAGTCATGTATTTCATTTTGCAAATTGTTTTTTTTCCTGCTCGTCTTGCAAACCTCATTATCAAAACAATTGTATTTGTATGCTAATTACTGTCTCCCCTGGCACTCTATATTTAAATTTGATTAGAGTGATATTCATTAAGGTTAGAAAGATGTCAGGATGGCATCTCTCCCTCCACTTCACCTCCATTATTTTTCATTTTCATTTTACTTCTCACATTTCTCTCTCATTAGTATACTGTCCAGAAATTAACCAGGACTCGGGGGGAGATGCTACGTCAAAGTGACAAATGCATTTAGATACATTTAAATGTGTAGGCAAAACTGTGCTCCCATAGTGCATTGCCCTTATTTCATCTGTTATCATTTGATATATTACATAATCTTTAAGGACTCTTTTGGGTTTAGTAGTTGTCAGATTTCTATTATAATTCTGAGTGAAAAAAAACAACAACACACTAAACAACAATAAAACTTGAAAGAGTGATCATACCAATATCGACAGACAGTCAAAAGCTGCATAATATGAGTGATATTTATAAATAATATCAAAATCATTCTACAGTTTACTGGTTAAGTCACTAAAAATAGCAACGATATTGATTTATGTTTTTTCAATAGCGTAGCTACTTTGTCTTTTTTCAGTGAATTGTCCATATAACTCATGCTGTAATCAGCACATGTATCCAAATATATATATTTAAGTCTTTAAGTATATTCTAAAGTCTTGCTACCGTATTTATACGGTAAATTTATGATAGCCACAGCTGCCGGTATTTTACCGTAAATTGAACACATGACAAACGTTGCTGTGCATACGTCATCTCCTTCATCGCTCTGATTGGTTTTAGGTCTATCCAATTGTGCCCAGAGGGATTTGAGCTATACGTCCGTTGGTGAAGCCCCTTTGAAAATGATTTGTCTATGAAGCTTTGCCAGTTACAACTGAGAATGGTCTGGTTTTAACCAGGCTAGGTTTGTTCACCAAACATTTGGTACAGTCTTCACATCTGGAGCTTTGGTAACAAAGTCACTGACAGAGAGAGAGAGAGAGAGGGGGGGGGGGTATTTTAATATATAATTATATCTGATTGCATGTTCTATGGTCCAGTGCTCTTGAGTTAAGCTGGTTTGTTTCACACTTCTTCTCACTGTCATCACAGTTATCTTTAGTACTGTTATTATGTTGAAACGCTGTCAAAATCACTGTAACCATTCCTCCCTCCATGGTAGCTGTCACGGCTCTTATACATCCCGGTTATTCTGATATCTCACGGCGGTGTGCAGCATAAAAAGACACAATTTCAGTACAATCACTGCCTCTAGTCAGTGTCACTCTGTTACTATGGTTAACGTTCTGATAATTACAGTTATGGGCTGCAGGGACCCTCTTAATGCATTATGAGCCAAATATATTAGCTACATTTCAAAAGGGTCATTTAAACCCTGCATGTGTTCTGTCAAATAATTACCTAGTGCTGGGTAGCCATTGGGTTGTTTTTAACCCATTCATTTTAGGGTCTTCTGACCCCAAATCTTTGAAAGATATTTTGTTGCTTGCAAAGTATGCTTTTGTCCCCCAAAATTGTGTAGTTATGATAGCTACCAGCAGAGGCTGACTAGACCATGGTAACCAGCCAAACCTCGGCTCATTGGGAGTAACATGGTATTCACAAGTCTGGCTCAAAGGTATTCTTCAGTTCAGAGGTTGTTCCAAACTGCAAATGAATCTGTGACCCCTACTATGTCAGGTCTTTACTCAGTAGACTACACTACTATTTCAGGCCTGGCTCTGTTTCCCCGATCAGGAAATGACCACCTGGTTTCAGGGGTTTTATTTTTGGCCACTGTGTGATATGTATCCTTTGTTTCTACAGTGGAGGAGCAGGGAGTCTCCATAGATGACATCTCTGGATGATCAGCGTTCTTCTCTCACTGCTCTGTCTGTCTAACTAATGGAAATGGAAGCCCAAAAGTGACTGAGTGATGCTAGGAGTTGAGGCCTATGGACTGTTTTCAATCAAACAGGAAAAAAAGACAATACTGTGGCGAGCAGGACGAGGGTCGAGGGCAATGGCCGTGGGAGAATGGCGTGAGGCTAGATTGATAATGAGAGACAATTGTGCGACGCACCGGTCTCATATCTCTCACGGAGGAGTGGAAGCATAAAAGGAGGAGTTGCGACAGTGAAGAGCAAGAGAGGACCAGGCCTGAACTTATGTTGTGTTTTGTTTTATTATATGTGAGTCATCCTTACATTGCAGTCATCCGTTTGCTGTCTTTACTTTTTGTTTTGTTATTTTGGTTATTTTACGTCATTAAAGGACAAGTTCGACGTTCAGAAAAATAAATCTACAGTTTTATAACGAATGGTAAAACACCTGTTGGAAAGCATCTTTTGAGGCGATTTTTGTGTGAGCATATCAGTGAACACCCAGACCACCCGGTGAGTTTCTTGTCTTTGTAAACTAAAGTTTTATGAGTTTTCATGAATGATTGTTACTGTGCACCTATACTACCAACGCATTCTCATCCTTTATCGTCATATAGAACGCTATATGACAAAACGGCACTATACTACGCACATGGCACCCGTTATCGTTAATATAACACGCGGTTAGGTTTAGGTGTGGTGTAGGGTAGGGTAGACTCATATTACGCTAAAGGATTTATTGGATTTATTACGCCTTGGGTTCGCGTGTTATATTAACGATAAAGGGTGCCATGTGCGTAGTATAGCGCCGTTTTTTCATATAGCGTTCTATATGACGATAAAGGATGAGAACGGGCTCATACTACCATTGTACTATACATACATACATCCATACATACTACCAATATTCTTGGGACAGCAGCATCTGTCTAAAAAACAATCCTAACCATTCTATTTAATCAGAAACAATCTTAAAACAGGGCTTTAATTGTAAAATACCGAACTTGTCCTTTAAAGTTGTTGAACGCTCGCCCGTTCCATCTTCTCCTTCCCATAACAATGAACTGTGTTACAAATATGATTCTCTGAAAAGCATTAAAATACATGGCCTGTTACGGATATCTTAAAAGTAATTATGACTTTTAAAACCGACTTTGCAGCACGCTAGGTTTTGGAACGTGAGGTCAAAGGGCACACACCCCCACTAATGAGATTCATGATAGAGAAATATGTATGATTACTGCACATTTTCTTTGTCTCTCTTTTCTGATTTAAAATGTCTAAAACTTTATTTCTGCATTGATAAGTGGTCATACATATTTAGGCTTTTGAATAGAAATTTCACTAGAGGAATAAAAGGCTTATTTATATTAAAATGAGTAATTCATCTAAAAAAGGCTGTATCTGATTAAGAAGGAACAGAGGAGTTACATGACTGACTAATGACTAAAGCAATACAGAAATGCTTTGTCACAGCAATAGAAAGAAATGCCATTCTCCATATATAACTTGGTCATGCTTGGTTTAGTTTGCAGCATGCAAAATAATAATAAATAAATAATAATGTAAACTCATCTTTCAGTTTGTAAAAACATGTCAATGAACACATGTGAAGCATATTAACCCCAATAACATATATTGTAAATGAATTTCTGTGAATTTTTAGTTTACTTTTTACAAACTGAGAGATGAGTTGAAATTATTGTCTGGTAATTGTCTGTTTTTTTGTTTGTTTTTTTTTTGGCTTTTAGTACAAATAGCTTACTGTTATCTATAAGCAAGTGTGCTCCAAAACAATTTGCATTTGCATTTTGAAGATTTCAAAACTTACTGTCTCATTTCCGATTTTGATGACATCCCTCTGCACTTCAACATATCATCATATTTTCTGTCCAATCAAATGCTTTCTAGAATCTAAAGCGTCCCACCCCCTACATAAATAGACACTGATTCAGTGTGTTGAAGACGTCAACACACTGAATAATGTTGCACATGTTTTAAAACCCTCTAAATGAGGATCCACAAGACAAATGTGGTTCTTGTATTTAAAAAATGTATCTTTACATTTACGTTTTATGAGGAAATTGAATTAAAGATTCTGAAAGAAGACAAGCAATGAATAAAAGTAATTCACCAACAAGATAAGGGATGCATGTGAAATCTGTGCTGTAAAACAGTCTATAAATCACTGATCATTTTGTATTTAAATGTGGTGTGATGCGGTCTCAGTTATGTCCTATTTGGGGGTGGGGGGAAAATCAACCTGATCTCATGAGAAAATGCAACTATTTTACAAGCCAATTGTATTAAAGTGCCCCTATTATTCTATTTGAAAGGTTAATTTTGCTTTAGAGGTCTCCTACAATAGGTTTACAAGCATCCAAGGTAAAAAAAACACTTTAGTTTTCTACACAATATACATTGCACATCACGTCATTTCTCAAATAGTCTGAAAATTAATCTGAAGAATCAGTCTTTTCTAAACCCCATCTTCTTGTGAGCCTACTCTGCTCTTATTGGTCAGAAGGAACAGACTGTTGTGATTGGTCGACCGCTTACAGCTCATCTAAAAAATGAAATGCCTCTGAATTCAAGCCCCGGAGGCTTCCTCAACACTTGGCGGAACAATGGCGTTGGTTTTTGCGAGAATTCTCAAAACTGAAAACAGTCTTCTCAACATCGGCAACACAAACCAAAGTAAACATTATTCGTGGGCAGACAATGAAGTACTAGAATTATGCAAATTTGGGTAAAACTTCTATGCATAATTACGTGCAAATAACCCTAATAAAAAACGCAAATCCTCCTAACATAAGTCCATGTAGTTACTTAATACTACTCAGTACTTAAATGTATGATTACAGTGTAAAAAATACACCTTAAAATAGCGCAACCCAAAAGTGTTACATTGTTACGTAGAAACAGGAAGTGAAACTGGAATTACTTGTTTCAAAAGTATTACTGATTAGAATTGGGTATGCTGATTTTTTTATGCTTTAGAGAATTTTGTTCTGTATTTTAAAGACAAAAATTTATTGATTAAAAGGATTAAACCAATATATTGTATACACACACACCTCTTTGCTGAGCGGAGATATCCATCATCCTCCTATCTCTAGCTCCCATACAACCTGGGTATAGGCCTCACCTGATGCAACCCCTGATATTGAGGGGGATTAAGGGGTGTATGACATGATGGAATCAATCTCACACACACGCACACACACTCACTTCCAGGCTTCCAGTATTAATCATAAATGGTTTGCTCTTGGTTTACTCCCGCAGAAGGATTACCCTCCTCCATACAGGTGCACATGGCTTCATTTTCCGCAGAAACATCAAAGACTGTCCAATCAGGGATTATGATCTCCAGAAATGCATAATACACATAACCTCACACCTGATTGCTCCATATAAATCTGTGATTATCTGTAGCACAATAAGATTACGCCTGTCCTCAAATGGCTTATAATCATCCAGGAGGTGGGCTACGGATTTCTCTGACGGATATGTTTTTATCATTTTCCTGCTCTTCATTTCAAGTGTTCGAGGTCAGGATAATGTAATTTCTGCTTTGTAGACATCATCTTGATAGTAGGCACCATTATTTAAAGAGATTGCAAAGGAAGTATTACATTTCAACTTCAATATGCAGACTTCCATAAACACACACACACACAAAGAGATGACACTGAAATGAAATAGCTGAAATGACAAGGACATAGTGCACATTGTATACTTGCAATATTTCAAATTCTCAAATAGAATTGTGCTACTTGAATGGATGTGTATTTCATTTAATGTATTTACATGCAGCATCCACAATGTTGAGATTGTTGTGTGACCTCTATGACCTCAGTTGTGTCGCTTTACCCTGTTATTTAGAAATATGTTATTAACTTATGGTACACTGTAAAAAAATATTGATGGTTTAACTTAAAAAGTAAGTAACCTGGTTGCCTTAAAATTTTAAGTTCATTGAATTGGAAAAAGTGAGTTAATACAATGAAGGAGATTAATTTAACCATCAGAAACTCAAAATTATATGTTATCTGAACTAAATAAATTTAAGTTGATTTGACAAAAGAAAAAATGTTGTGATTACTACACTGTAAAAACATATTGTTGGTTTAACTTAAAAAAGTAAGTAACCTGGGTTGCCTTAAAATGTTAAGTTGATTGAACTGGAAAAAGTGAGTTAATACAATAAAGGAGATTAATTTAACCATCAGAAACTCAAAATAATAAGTTATCTCAACTAAATAAATTATTATAAAGTTGATTTGAGAAAAGAAAATATATTGTGATAACAAATCTTGAAAATATTTTTTACAGTGTAGAAAAATGTTACCACAGTGCATATAACAGTATGAGTAGCGTAGTATATTTGAATTTTAATTTCAGAATAGTCAATCATGCACATACATGTTTACTATTTAATATGAAAAATAGTACATTATATGGAAGTATAAAGTATTTCAAACAGTAGTGCATTAAAATTCAGTGAGCAGCGTCCAATAAAAATAAAAATACAGCAGTACTCCTATGTTTTAATCTAATTTTGTGCATACATATCTTAACTTTTGTCAGTCTGATGAAATAACGAGTAAAGAAGGTCACACAGAGAATTGGAAAGTTACTTTTAAAAGTTATGCGTTACAGTATTGTGTTACTCCTTTAAAAAAGTGATGTTGCATTAGTTACTTTTTCTGGAAAGTAATGTGCTATGTTACTTTTTCTTATTTGGGCTGGGCTAGCTTGTTTGTTTGTTTTTTAATAACAAAAAAAAGTTCTGTTTTTGGCACATGTACCAAAAGTGAAATGAATAAGCCTCAGGCTGAAGGAAATGCAAATTCACCCCAGTACAGTAGAGCTGTTTTCAACCGTTCTGCCATTCTGGATTGCAGAAGAATATGACACGGAAAAAACATTTCAACATTATTACTTCAGCAATATACAACAAAACAAAACAAAAAAGCATAAATGTGGTTTATCTAGATATTATTTTTGCTTATTAGTATGATTCAACTGGATCAGCAAAAACCATTGGATAATAAAGTGAGATTAATGCATAATTTTTCTCGTACAGTTTTTTTTATTTTTTTATTTGCTTGTGTTCGTTTTGACCTGTATCTGATTTAGGACATGTAGAAGTGGCCCAAATAAGGATTGAAAAGATCAGATCACACTGTTATAAAAATAATTTTTAATCACGAAAAATGAGCAAATGTTAAGTTAAGTTCTGAAGCATAAAGGAAACTGGCAGCTACAAGAAGGACAAGAGCAGAGAGAGAGAGAGAGAGAGAGAGAGAGAGAGAGAGAGAGAGAGAGAGAGTGCCCACCTTCCAATCACAGTTCACCGCTCTGCTGTCATTATCCACATGAGCTCTCACATTCAGCAGACTGATTGGTAATTGTTGGGTGTTCAGTTTTTGTCACCCACGAGCATCTGCACATAATTACAGCCCGTCAAAGCAGAGGCTGGTTTAAACATTTAAGAGCCAAGCTGTCCAACAGTGCCTGAATTCAAATCACTTTTATACAAACAAATGAGTGTTTGCCTTCTTGTATTTTACCGTATCTGCTAAACTATTATTATAATTTTATTTTGGACTCTTTGCCAGAAAAAAATATTTGTAGCATTTTATTTTACAGTGCTGTTACACATGTACATATATGAACTCATTATAGTGATTGCAATAACTGCGTAATAACTAGGTTGTAACCCTGAACCTACCTCTAAACCGAAACTTAACCCTTGAAGTTAATTGCCTTATATTCAATACTTTCTTAGCTAATATGCTGTAAGTACACATGAAGAGTTCAGATGCAAAAGCCTCTAAGTGCCATTTGAAATTTTCTTCTAAAATGATTATTTTTATCAAGCTTGTATATTTAAGTTCAGTAATTTCACTTAAATGGCAATGAAGATTACCTATTAATTGTCATTTAAGTGAAATTACTGAACTTAAATATACAAGCTTGATAAAAATGGTCATTTTAGAAGAAAATTTCAAATGGCATTTAGAGGCTTTTGCATCTGGAACTCTTTCACATACACAAATAAAGTGCAACCCAAACGCTAACCGTAACTATGATGTAGTAAATACATGTAGTTCATTAATGGGGTCATGAACTGGCTTTTTAAATTTTATTATATTGTTGTCTGAGGTCAACTTATGACGTTCGCTTGGTTTTTACATTCAAAAACATCAAATTGAATAAGTAGGTTTAGGCTATTTTCTACCCTAGTTTTGAGCCCAGCTCAAAAACGCTGGGTTTTTATGGGCATCTCAAATTGAAGTGGATAACACTCACTGCTGTGAGTGGATAAGAGTTCCACTTTTTTGGGAAATAGGCTCATTTTACAACTCCCCCAGAGTTAAACAGTTTAGTTTTACCGTTTTCGAATCCATTCAGACGATTTTCTGATATTTAGAAGAATATCAGTAACCAAACAGTTTTCTGGTCTCATTGACTTCCATAGTATATATTTTTTTCTACTATGGAAGTCTATGAGAACCAGAAACTGTCTGGTTACTGATATTCTTCAGAAATCAGCTGAATAGATTCAAAAGGTGAAATTCAACTGTTTAACTCTAGGTAGTGGTAAAATGAGTCTATTTCCAAAAAAAGTGGAGTATCCCTTTTACAGTTATCAGATAACAGTTTTGCATATTATAGTTTCACTCTCGATCTGGTTTGTCACCACGAGGTAGGCCTATGTTATTTATCTATGTGTGTAATGCGCAAATCAGTGGGTGGGGCTAAACCGGCCGTGTTGAAGCAGGCTGCAGGGGTGGCGTTTGATCCTCTTTGACGTCATAGTTCCCCACTTTGAAAAACGAGTCGTTTGCTGAGCCTGGTGTCAATAAAAGCTTTTATTGGACTAACAAGGACGTTTTCAGATCTGAAACTTACAGGATATTCTAATAATATGATGCCCTCTTAGATGTCAAAAGCTCAAGGAAATTTGATTTCTCAATTCATCACCCCTTTAATAGTACAGTGCAACTAAGAACGTTTTCACACCTGAAAGTCCGCACCAAGGTCCGAAACCAAACTTCTCGTTTTGATACATTTTATACTTCCAGAAAGTTTTTGGTTTGGTTTCACACTGCAATTATGCAAGCGCACTAAAGAACTTTACGCAACATACATCCTGTCGAACCAAACGAACCAAACTTTTGTTCAGTTTGATCCAGACCGAGACTCCCTCGTTCGTCTTTTCGTTTGGTCTGGACCGTGATCCGGGGTAGGTTTCTGTAGTTTAGATTCGGATCAAACTGAAACGTCCGAAAGTCCGGACCAAACAAGGTAGGTGTGAAAGGGCCCTTTGTAACCTTAAAATAAAGTGAATATGTAAAATAGTTACACAAAACAAGCTTTTAGATTTTGCCAAACTGGGATTTAGTGGCATTCTAGTATTTTACGGTGGGTAAATTCAGAAATGTTTCATAAATATTTTGCAACATTCCAGCACAGAATAACGGAGAGTATGGACATTATTACATTATCTCATTATAGAATTCTCATTATAATGACTGAAGACCAATACAATTATTTGTTTTCATTGTATAGCTGCAATAGCTGTAATAATAGCAGTATGAATGTGGACAAGCATGGACTTTACAAAACAAATAAGGAATATACCTGTATTAATTTTTTTTTAATTTTGTATTGCTGCTGCACATGGTTTGATCTTACAGTAACTGTATACTTTTGTTTATATAGAATAAATATAGATACAAAAATAAATTAATAAATAAAATATATAGTATATAATAAAAAAAAATATTAATAACGCATTTATTTATTTACTTGATCTTTTCTGGACATTTTTTTTCGCCTCACTGCTGTAAGTTGAGAAAACGTAAAAGTTTAAGGCAACCAGCTGCAGGACATCTTTGAGTTTTCTCAAATTAGGGTCATTCGTTGTACAAACTTTTTCATGTTAAACAGTTGATTAAACTTTAAAAACAGATTTTTTCAAACAAAATGTAAGTTGGATTTTTTACAGTGTAGTAGCATGCAAACAGGACTGCAGGATGTGATGCAAAAGATGCCCCCTTTAGCCACCTGCCCCACAGTGAAGGCAGATGAAGGTAATCGAGGATTAGGACTGTTTCTGAGATCCTTCCTAAATGCTTAGCCCACCTGCTACAAAGGGCTGCCTTTGGCTAAAAGGATTTCTCTTTATACGAGTTATTTTATCATGACTCAGTCAGTATTAAAGTGGGATTAAACCTGTTTGAAGAGAGGTTCAATCCCACTGACAGCTACCAGGAGAGTGTGCAGGTCATCGGATGTGTTATACTACAACATATAAGTGAAGGCTTAAATTCAGTGTAAACTGAGATTACAGATATTAAAACCAGGTGTTAAAGGTATTGCTGCACAATATAGCATATAAAGCATGCATATTTGAGTCCATTAAAAGGGAGATGGTAGATGCTGAGATGACTCAACACCGGCGATATGTTATTCCCTAAATTAATACATGATTAACTAAATGTATTTTTCCATGTACATTTCTGAAATGTACTTTCTGTAAAGCTGCTTTGAAATAATATGAATTGTGAAAAGCGCTATACAAATAAATTTGAATAGATGTTCATTGCTAGTGTTTTTTGCTAGTTTCAGCCCGACGCAGTTATCATTTTCCCGTCCTGCACCACGTTGTTTAAATAGCAAATGCATTGCCCAGTTTGTGCACCCATGGGCTGCTGGTCTGAAAACAAGGTGTGTTCAGGACCATTATTGGTGCATTGCTATTTTGAGGCAACTGAAATAGACTACTCTTTTTGTTGTTGTTATTAAAAAGAGCGTGTTAGTAATGTGAGCCTATTGGCGGGTCCACAACGCATGACACTTTGTCCCGTAGATGGTCTGCTCATGCGCTTTAACCTCACACACGAGCAGATCCTTTTCTTCGTTAGAGAAACGTTCAGTTTATTCACTAGCAAATTCCACGTTGAAAATAGTGAATGGCTCAGAGCTCAACTGGCTTTTAAAGGCAATGGGAGATGAGACTGATTGGTTTATTGCACGTAAAGCCCAAAACACACCCATTACTCACCCATTACTATTTTAAGAGAATAGAGACCACCCTTTTAGAGTATGCACTGGGAGCGCCAACCATTTATCCCATCATTAAACTGGTAAAAGTGGATTCGGACACGTCCTAAGTGCAACTGAGCCATGTGCTTTAGACCATATCATTAAAATAGGGCCCATAAAGTATGTGTGTCAAACATACTTAAAATTTAAGTTCAAACTAAAAGAAATGTGTGAAAAATCACAACAGCTGCTGCTATGATTCCACCACTCAAACTTCGCCTTTCCATAATTTTACAACATACCATAATATCATCCATAGTATGGTTTTAAAATATTGATGGTGAATGCCAAACAATAAATAGCAACTGAAACGCATGATTTAGATTTTTCGATTGTGTACGAATTTATACGATGTGATTTGTTCAGAAACGTTCCATATTTTAGAAATAACCTAAGCATGAAGGTCAACCCCTAAACCTAACCGTCAGTGGTGCATCAGAAGATCGTCCGAAAACATAGATGAGATGGTACGAATTAGTTCCTGAAACAGCAGTAATAAGACTTTGAATATGAAACGTATTGTTCAGATTAGCATTTGGAAGAATAGATTGGATTGTGTATCAAACCCACAGCCAAACAATACAAAAGTTTCTTGCAGGGTATAATCACACTGAACTAAGATATGGACTAAACAATAAGGCCAAGTACTGTATGTGCATGTAATTATACACACGCACACGTTAACTGAAAGCTCAGCCAGCAATAAGCCAAGCGTATGACATCAGTAATGAGAGGGGATGGAGAGAGGGAAAGATTATTTATCTGTTATTGTGCTTAATCAAACTCTTATGCAACTTTAACAAGCAGATAATTAACCCCAAGCAGCTGAAAATAACTCAGAGGTGCATTATTAATGCAAGACATATTACATTCATTAGCCCAAGACCAGCGCTGCATGAAAGTTTAGACTGTGTACACGGCAGTGGGTGAGCATCTCGCAGCGAGGACAGCGAGAAGGGACACCTCCAAATGAGACACAGTTTAAAGGTTAAAGACCACAGATTTAGCTTGGAAACAAAGCATGTTATTATGAAGCTTATTACAAACTTACCGCTGCTGATACTGTTTGAAAGGCTGTTGCATGTCCTAGAGAGTTTTTATTGTTTTGAAAAAAATACAGTAAAAATGGTAATATTGTGAAATATAATCGTATTTTTATTTTAATACTGAACATGTCATTTATTCCTGGTAATGCTGAATTTTCAGAACCATTACTCTCTGAACATCCGTTCACAAGCGAGTCTTAACCACAACCACTCCACTGGCTGTTAGAAGATATAAACAAACCAAAATATTGCGGCATGAAATGAATATGAAATATAAGTGGAGAAAATCTGCTTTGTACTGCAAACATCAGAGCAATCAAAGCTCAGCAACTGCTTTTATAGGAGCACGCAAGTCTGACTGACAGAAGCATGGTTATGGTAATGTTAGGTGGTCTAATGAGAGTGTGAAATCATGAATTTGATCTAATATGTAGATGAGCAACAGATCAGCAGATGTTAGCCAAGAAGTTGAGAGAGGAAGGAGAAAGAGACTGAGAAAGTGTCAAACCAGTATGATAACTAGTGAAAAAGACGTCACACTCACATCACAACCCCAGATTGCAGAAGATTTACCCTCAGGGTTCATATGATTGACAGATGCAGGGAGCAAACATCTGCTCATCAGTGTACAGCACTGGAGTGTATAGAGGAACAAGAGGGATGAATATTTAGTATCGCACAAACATTTGAAGACAAAGTGCAAATGTGCAGTGATACAAATCAACTTGATTCACTTGTGGAATTTCAACCTTCTCACTTTAGAAAGGAAAAATTAAAAGCATTAACAAGAGTGACTTATACAACCTGTGTACAAAATGTACATACAATTTACAAATTTGAGCAAAAAAAGTATGGGAACTGGATTAGAAACGACATCTAACATTAGACCTACTGATGTGATGCAACTCATCCAAATCAATGTTGTTATTGTTAACTAAAACTAAATTAAAATAATTTATGTTGTTTGAAATCAAATACAATATTAATTAAAGCTGCAAGCAGCGATGAAGAGGGGCCCTCGCACCCGTGCCGCCACCACCCGTTAGTTTTAGGAAAACAGAGCACAGTGGGCATTATGTAATGATAATAAATGACTATGTCAAAGGATTTGTATTTGCACACTTCCTGCTACCAGCAGGTGGCACTGTTGCTATAACCAAATATTAGCATGGTCATGTGTTCAGGACAGGACTCTTATCAAACATGTTAAGTTTGGGGCAAGATCGGAACACTGTATGCCTGAGTTACTGCAGGCTTTCTATGGTTGCCTAGCAACATCAGAACTGCAAGCAATATTGAACTATATGACATATTCATTCAAAAATCACGAAAGGCTGAAATTGGGTGTACATTAGGGCACACTCTTTGACAAAAACTCAAGATCTTCACAATTTAACGTCGCAAAGGCCTTAAGATTGCACTAACCAAATTTGAAGAGGATCAGATCAAAACTGTAGTTCATTAAAGTACAACATCAGGAAATTACGAAAAATGCACAAAATCTAGGAGGAAGTTAAAAATAGCTGACTTCCTGTTGTGTTTAGGGCTATGCTCCAAGATACTTTTTTGTAGGTATTGAGTCATTACATGTATGTTCCAAATTTCATACCTGTACGTGAAACGTAGAGCTGGCAAAATGTGGGGGAAATAATAAAAAAAATTTGACCCGCCCAATTTTGAAAACCATATCACACGTACATTTTCACCACTTCTGAAGCGTGTGCAAAGTTTCATGAGTTTTCGAGCATGTTTAGGCCCTCTAAAAAGCGATTCTTCTTAGAGAATAATAATAATAATTAACAGAGCAAAAAAAATAGGGTCCTCTCACCATCGGTGCTCAGGCCCTATTTAAATAGTAAACTTGTTATGGACAAATTAGGAAGGTTACTAAAATAGTTTAAGTACTAAAATAAAAATAAAAGTTAGAAATATTTAAATAACAAAAACTGATCAAATCACAAAAACAACAAAATCAATTTAAATAAAAAACAACATGGTCCGATAAATTTTTTTACTGAAAATATATAAATAAAAGCTTATTCAAAATAAGAATATGTACGAGTATGTAGTAAAGTAATCCGGATCATGCGTTGGAAAGTTAACAGAAATAACTCAATGGAAAGTTACTTTATGTTCAAAATGCAGAAAGTGTGCAAAAACTTCACTTTGTGCATCGTTGACATATCGAATCACTTTAGAAGAATGAAATTATTTTAACTTGGTATTTATTACTTTAACTTTTTAGAGCTTGATGGACACAGACCTCATTCACTTACATAAAAAATAATACATTTATACATTTTTTCAGATGCATTTATCCACAAACATCTTGCACTGAATGTGTTGTTTTCACATGCATATAGCTGGCGGATCCCTTGAGAATCAAACCCATGACTTTGGCAGACATCACACATATCTAACGTGTGCTGCATAAATAAATAGCCAAAAACGCACTGTTTACTGATGTAGGCATGCTTTTCCTTTCTTCAAATAACATCTAGGATAGCAAGTGAACTAAACAACATGTCTCACAATGGGAGTAAAGGTTGCATGTTATGTATGAGCCTACTCGTATGGTATCTTCTGATTTTTAAGAGAAACTCAAATTATTATGAGACTAGACAAACACAACAGGGTGTACTAAAGTTTATGCCAAAAGTAATACACTGTACTGGCAGTCACACGGGAGAGATCTCAGTGTGTTTGTGTTTACTCCCTCGCTCTCTGTGTTTCTATATATCACTGTCTTACATTGTTCTTGCATCATCTGTGTAGTTTCATCTTCGAGCATCCCCATTCCTGAGTGTTTATTCCTTCTCTTACATCTGCTTACAATGTCACTGTACATTTTCTGCAAACATTCCACACGTACAGCTAGTTTCAAGTCTGTTTCGGTTGGTTAGACCTTCCATTGATCAGCAGAAACTTGTTTAACGGTCGAGAGACTTGCTCCACTTAAGCTAGTTGTGTCTTGTATTATACAAATGCAGGAGGGGGGAATCAATGGCTTTGAATCAACTATAAAAATCACAATATCAAAAATGGAATTGATTGGAATGCGCTTACAAGAAAAAGAATCTCTTAAAAGTGAGAAAGAAAGAAAAACAGGCCTCATTTTTTGCAGTTAGTGCACAATTTGGCCTGCTATCCAGAGAAAGCCCCATAATAAATGTCTGCCAGGAACACTTTGGCTCCAAAACACAGACATAAAAGGTTTTAGTTCACCCCGTGTGCAAGATTCAGCCTGGACACAACCGCCCTGGATGTTATTAATGTAAGAATGGTCCCCTTGCCTACAATAGTCCAGAAAATGAAAGAAGTTTTATCATCCACCATCAGGGCTGTCGATGACAACCGAGGGAAGGAATACACTTGGCCCGTGTCCTTGCATTTATCCAGGACTTTATTGGTTGTAAGAATGAGAGAAGACACTGCTACAGCTTTGTGATTAGTTTTAAGCTGAGGAAGCTTGTGTTCAAAAAACAAAGAAAGAAAACAATGTAGTGCGGTACAGCTCTTCTGTAAAACGTGAGGGTAAAGTTTTAGGATCAGTCCAATAAAGGAGGCTATGCTTTCTCAAAATTGTCATCTTGGTAATTATGAATAATAATAATAAAACATTACATGAGGTAATGATGTTTAACGGATCAAAGGAAGGAACAAATGAAGGAAAGAAGGAATGAACGAAGAAAGGAAGGAATGAACAAATGAGAGAACACTCTAAAAAAGGCTGGGTTGTTTTAACCCAATTTTGAGTCAAATATGGACAAACTCAAACATTGGGTTAAAAATGTAGGTCCTTTGTTAATGAATAACTACACAAGAACCAATGAGTAACACAATATTAACAATCTAGTAACTATTAAACACATTTTCTAAAAGTATACTAAAGTTCACCAAAAATCTCAAATGGTTGCACAAATATGTAGCAACATGTAGCAACACTTGAGTCATTACTAGTTAGTTCCCATGATCTTCACATTATAATACGGATCCAAATAATTAGTAATTCCCACAGAAGTGTGTAGTAACACTTTCATCTGTGAGCTATTACTTTCTAATTTGTTAATAAGAGTTTCTTTTAGTTAATAGTAGTTACTAGATTGTTAATAAACATTTTCAGTAGATCTCTGGGAAGCATTAAAAAATAGTAGTTATTGATTGCTTAATAGTAACTACTACTTTCATCTGTGCACTATTACTTACTAGTTTGTTAATCAGAGTTTCTTGTTAGTTAATAATAGTTACTAGATTGTTAATATTGTGTTACTCATTGGTTATTGTGTAGTTATCATTAATGAAGGAACTGTATTCTAAAGTGTTACCAAAATTTAATTTAAAAATGTAACCCAATGGCTGGGTTTGTCCATATTTGACCCAAATTTGGGTTAAAACAACCCAGCATTTTTTAGTGTGAAGGAAGGAAGGAATGAGCAACGGACAGACGGATGGACCTTAAAGGTAATGCATAAGCTGATAAAATACACTTTGAATGCAATGTTTAGATAAAAGCATCTGCCAAATGCATGAATGTGAATGTAATGTTTACATGAAGATGTGTTTTATATATAGACCTGACAAATGCCTGTCAAATCGACACTCTGAAAATTGACACATAAATTTCTGAAACATTTTTAATAAATAGACCTCTCACAGGGCCTTGATTTAGCACAATGTGTCATAAAGGCTGACAGGGACATTTAGTGAAGTCTGAAGTCTCACACTTCCCTCACTTTCAGCCAAGACAAGCAAACCTCATGGGCACATCTACCTCCCTGATGGATGCATGTGATTGGATAAGCCACCCGTCAATCAACTCTGATATATAGGAGGGCTTTTATGATGACAGTCTCTCTGGCATAATTTGTGAGGCGACTCATCACTTAGTCCAGCGTAAGGGGCCATTAATTAATGAGCGATGACATTAATAATTCATCAGATTGGATTGGAACAGTTAAAGGCATTAGCCAGGGATCAGGAGAGTGAGATTTCTGCACAGAGGCAAAGAAACAGGGTGATACATTTATGAAATGAGATGCAAACAGGCTGAAAATCTCATAGCAGATGATGTGATACAATATGCTAATCTGATCCCTTACAGAGCATTAATATTCAACGGCTAATTTATAGATGACCTTGTGAATATTTATAGGGCATTTGTAATGGGAAATGGCTTCTGACCCGATTGGCTGTACTCGATTCATGAGATTCATACCCAGTTTAGCTGTCAGGGTCATTGACTGTTAGTGAATTGTACAGCTGCGGATCTGTGGGCTTGATTTGTGAGAAACACTTCTCATCTCACAAAATCTCTATTCTATTATTTAAGTGATGTTGGGTGGGTGTCACTTCTTGTTGACGTTCGAAGTGTTGTCAAACAAAACGGAGGCTCGCTTGACCCTCCCTCTTCCTCATCCCGCCCTTCCCCTCCCTTCTGTTGCACGCACACTAATCTGTTGCAAGCCCCACCCCCAAATCATTCTTGTCGGTTATTGGCTGGAACACTGTTTGTTATGTTTTGTGGTCCAGGTTGGATCAGTTTGTTTTTGTTTCCGTTTGTGGAGCCTGGGCTTTCTACAGAGGCCACGTTAAATGATCCATTAATCTTAGACTAAAAATTAACAGCAAGTTTAAGAAATTATTAATAAATATATATATATATATATATATATATATATATATACTGTATATACACACACACACATATATATATATATATATATATATATAAAAGCTTAAAATCAATTTGATAATGATTAATTTGAATATTAATCAGGTAGATATGTCCATTTTTCTGATCTCTCTCGACTAAAGTTGTGATCAAATTTACCCCTGCTACTGTAATATCACTAATACGACTGCACCTTAACACTAAACTATACAGGAAACTTTCTTGGTAAATTACTATAATATTAAAGGTTAAAATTAACAAAAGAGACCAAAGGATTAAATTACATTTATATTTGTTTTCTGAATATATTAAATCAACCCTCATATAAAACTGATTTTATATTAGCATTATATTATTAGTAGTAGTATTGTGAGAAAAAATTCCAAATATTAAATCCTCTTAAAAAAATCCCATAAAAAAATGCATGTTAAAGTGGAATTGTTGCTGTTTTGTGGAAACATATTTACTAACAATATAAGTGAAGATTTACTAATTCTACTAATAAATAAATGTGGGATGTAACCCTTTTGAGGCTCACTTGTGTACTCACAGTTCCTGGAGACATCTTCTCGACCTTTCCACGGTAAAACTGTCTAAACCCTTCAGCCAACCGGCATGTGTAAGTTCAGTGCACTGCATATATGTACAGCAGACGTTGAGCACACCCACAAGCAGACACTGTCTATCTGTCTTTTTCTCTCACACACACAAACAAGTGTTGAAAGCCAGGCTGCCTGGGGCTTCCTGATTGGCGAAAGGTCAGTTTTGAGTGCGGAAGCGCTTGTGAATAGGAAAATAAAAATTAGGAGTAGGAAGCTGTGAATGCGGTTGAAGGGTTTTAGCAGCGGGACTGCGACTCACTCACCTTTAGCACCTAAATATGAAGCCCTCAACTCACCGGATGTGCCAAACATCACAGCTGTCATACAATTCTGCTTCCCATTTCCATCTGTTTGCTTCCACTCACCTGGGGAGCCATAGAGAACAACCAGCAGGATGTGGACGTCTGTAGAGAACGGCAAAATAGCTCAAAGGCTTTGTTGAGTTTATTTTTTAAAAATAAAGTTCCTCTCTTTTTTCCGTGGTACATTTTATTTCCAAGCAGACATGCTTAAACTAGCCAACTCAATCTCAAGAAATGTGTTTCTATATTGTATAGGGTACGTGCATATTACATGCCATAAAGTGCAAATCATGCAAAAATGTGTGTCATATGCATATAAAAACTAATTTTCAGAAGTATAAATTGCACGACAAATACAATGCATGCTATAGACGCATTTCATGAGATCAGGCTGATCAAGCAGATCAGTGTTCAAATATAATTTAAGTCTATTGGAATAGTTCACACAAAAATGAACATTTGGTTACCATTTATACGCTCCTTCATGTCATTCAGAATCTATTTTACTTCTATGAGACAAGATGTTATGCGGAATTTAACTTTTCTCTTCTATAGAAGGAAAATGGATGGTGGCCAAAGGACCAAAAAGCACATCCCAGGCTCATTGAAAAAATATGTATATTACGTATATGTATATTACGTATATTTATATAAATATAAAAATATGTATATGTATATTTCAAAGAATATATATTACAATCACGTTTAGAGTGAAAGTTTTATTTGAAACACATGAACTTGAATCAGGCAATGTAAATCAACGTGTTGTCTCCAACTTTGTCGCATTTTGGCGCAGCCGTGACAGTAACCGAACAGTTGAAACAGCTGGAAATATCGGTAACACTTTATTTTGATGTGTCCTTCAACATTCTGTTGACTATATGTAACTTTGCAACAACATGCCAATTAACTCATTACAGCATTAGTAAACTGTCTGCTTACTGTCTGCTTAATATCTGCTAACTCTTTATTGTGATGCTCCCCAACAGAAATTCTACAAACTAGTGATGTAGTACTCGAGTCTGGTCTCAGATTTCTGCTTTCTCTGACTCGTCTCGGACTTGTTCCTTCAGAGACTCGGTCTTAACTCAGGTCTCGACCTTTCAGAGACTCGAGCCTTGACTCGGACTCGGACCACAGTGGGAGGAGGACTCGTAATTTCAGACCGAGTCCTCAAGAATTTTTTTTTAAGCACAAAAAAATGAAAAATAAAAAAACACATAACAACAACAATAATAAAATGCTATGTTGACGGGCATTATTATAAAATGACATCCCATGGTGCAATGTAAAGATGCTGCCGTCAGAGCCATCAGTGTCTTCAGTTGCTGGCTGGTGTGAGCGGTGGCAAGATGAGCAACCAGTCTGCCATCATAAAATTCGCCTTTCAGAACCACAAACTGTTGGTGACCATACACCTGCATAATATGACTGACAGACAAGAACGGTTTGACCTAAAAATATCAAAACTGAAACTACTGCAGAAACAAAGACACCTACAGTACATCATGGATGCCCTTGAGGTAAGCTAAACATACCAAAAATTAATTTTAAAGTGAACTATCCCTTTAAGACGTTAAGACAACTGCTCTAAACAATTTCCAATCCAGCTTAGTCCGTAGGCCTAACTGATTATTAACTAGGGTGATATTAAATAATGAATATCAAAACTGATATGTTGGGACAAAATCTCGACTCAGACTTGCTTCCTCAAAGACTCGGTCTTGACTCGGACTCAATTGTATTTGAAAACCAACGGACTCGGCCTCGAACCCTTCAAAGACTCGGTCTTGACTTCGGACTCGAGCATTAGGCGGTCTCGATCCCCATCACTACTACATTCTATAAGTAAGTTTGCAACTACATGTCAACTTCCTCTAACTCTAACCCTACCAGTCTACTAATACTCTACTAACACTCTAATGAGAGTTAGTAGACATGTACAGTAGGTGGAATATAGTATAGTCAACAGAATATGTTAAAGAGATAAAAAAGTGAACCGAAATATCTTTGTCAATTGGGCCCATCAACTGTTCGGTTGCCCATATTCTTAAAAATATCTTCTTTTGTGTTCAGCAGAAAAAAGATTTTCATACAGGTTTGGAACAACTTGAGGGTGAGTAAATGATGACAGAATTTTCATTTTTGGGTGAACTGTCCTTTTAAACAGCCCCCAAACACATTTGTAAAGTCTTTGATAGCTTTGTGTAAGGAACTTAAATGCAATCAGTCAGGCGCAGAAGATAACCAGAGATGTTTTGCATCAATGAGTTCAAACTTGATTTAAAGCTCAATTTTTAATTGAACAAGTATAAGTGGAATTTGATCAAATTTGAGTGAATGAGATTACTTTGAAAGATATATTATGACTTCAGAAGACTTAGGAAAACAATTAATAAGTGATATGCAATCATTTTACGACACTTTTAGTCATTGTACAACTTGGCTGTGTAACTGCCATTATGCCAATAACCATTTTATTCCATTCAACTCTTTAACTTCCATAAACTTGCAGATAAATTCAATCCTGCAGATGCCATTTGCATGCACTTCCTGTTCTGGCTTATTTCAACTGCAGCACAAATCGTCTTTCTACAATTACCAGCACCTTCACTGGAGACTGCAGTGAGTCCTGGACAGAATGACGGTGGAGAGGACTTGTTCAGAGAGCCCAGTTGATGCTCTGATTCAGAGCCAATCACAGTCAGCCTGTGAAGAGACGATCGAGAGGGGAAAAGCCGTCCAGACAGCCTGAGCTGACACAGTACTTCACTGACACTGACATCAGCATAAAGTGCCCAGTAGCACATGAACACGGGCAAAAAAAAGTAGTATACACAGGAATCGTTGTCATGTCCGACAAACCACTGTACTTCATTTCGGGGTTTTCTGACCACTGTTTTATACAGTAAGTAAAGCCATGTTCTGAATGGAATACGTCCATACTGCTTTACTGTCTACTATTGAAATATAAGTGAAAATGACTGCATTACGCAACAATGAATATTATAAATAGTAGTATGCTACACTATAGTCAACATGCTTTACTGTGTTTAATTCATGGATGCATTCAAATGATCAAAAGTGACAGTAACGACTTTCTGTTTCCATACAAATATTAAGCAACATAACTTTTTTCAACATTAATAATAATAAAAAAGTTTCTTTAAAGGGATAGTTCACCCAAAAATGAAAATTCTGTCAGTATTTCCTCACCCTCATGTTGTCCCAACCCCGTAAAGCCTTCATTCTAGGGCTGTCAACTTTAGTCGTTTAGTCGACTAATCAGTCGATATCGTCTTGGTCGACTGAAATTCTTATTGGTCGACCAGTCGCATTTTTTTTTTTTTTTTGCCAATAGAAATACATTTTCAATGATTTACTCCCTGATATTTATTCCTTTATAAAGCAGTTATTTATTACTGTATTCTAAATATAATTAGCCTATGTTTTATCCCCAACTTTAAATGCTTTTAGGCTATGTCTTGTAACTGCGCCACAGTTTAGCGCACACACATAACACACTCGGGAACCGCACTGGCTGGCTGCGCTGCTGCTCGCGCTCAGTAAGGGATGTACTGGTAGGTGGTTTTGCTGTATTCATTCAGTTCACGCTACTTTAGTCGACAGAATGTCCAAGAAATCTAAATCTTTTGTCTGGCTACATGTTTGTGGAGGTAGGCGACGGTGGCGACCGCGTTGCTCCATTATGAGCGCGCACATCGCGTGCCTATTTGAAATCAAACTTGAGCGCGCAAAAGACGTGAGCAGCTCTTTTAACGGCTTTATCATACTGACTCAATAGATTGTTTTCTTAATAGGTTTTTATCTGTACACTTGACTCATTTGAAAGTAGCCTAAATAATGTAACAAAACGAAATTAAACTTATATGCTATCTTACAACACAGCCTAGATTTCAGATAGTTTTTTAGGCTATTTTGTCTGTTGTTTTAAGACGCCTAACAGATCGGCTGGACAAAAGTTAACCCATAGCTTTGTAAGTAAAGAAGAATACAGCATGTATAAACGAGAGCTTTTGTTAGGATTTTTCATTATGTGGCAGATAGCAGTTATATTATTTTGTATCGTGTGGTGTGATCAGGTGCGCGATTGTGACTGTCACTATAGACCAAGGACAGAGCTCCTCACTTGCAGTTAAAAAAATCACTTAATTTTCAAAGAATTGTATAATTATTATAGTTTTATTTATTTTCGATGTTTTTTCGTTGTTGTTTTATAAATACTCTATGACAATTGTTTAAAAAATGTTCAATCAAAACATCCGTTTTTTTTTTTTTAGTTCGACTGATCGTCACGCAGGACAAGACCTTGGTTCGACTAAGGATTTCTTTGGTTGAATACAGCCCTACTTCATTCATCTTCAGAACACGAATTAAGATATTTTTAATGAAATGTGAGAGCTGGATCACTCCTCTATACTAGTCCATAGGCTTCTTGAGGGATTGAAACTGTCCGGCCTCGAAAGTTATTAAAGACATAGTTAAAATAGCCCAAGTGACTTCAGTTGCTCAATCTTAACTTTATCAAGCGACGAGAATACTTTTGTGTGCAAAAACAAACATAAATAACAACTTTATTTCAACTATACACATTCTCTTCTAGTTAAACTAGTGTAATTGCGTATGATCTGTTGTTGTACGTCACATACATGACCAGTGTCGACCAATAGTGAGCCTACTTGTGACGTAGCTCTACGCAATCACACTACTTTAACTGACTAGAGGCACAAAGAGAAGGAAGTGAATAGTTGAAATAAAGTCGTTATGTTTGTTTTTGCACACAAAAAGTTTTCTCGTTAAGACTGAACCACTGTAGTCACTATTTTAACAATGTCTTTAATAACTTTTAGAGGCCGGCAAGTTTCAATCCCTCAAGAAGCCTATGGACTAGTATGGATGAGTGATCCAGCTCTCAGATTTCATTAAAAATATCTTAATTAGTGTTCTGAAGATGAACGAAGGTCTTACGGGGTTGGAACAACATGAGGGTGAGTAAATACTGACAGAATTTTCATTTTTGGATGAACTATCCCTTTAACATTTCTTACAAATCTGCAATGTGGGATGATACTTCTTAATAGGCTAAAGCTCAATCTAGCCATCTAGCTTTGAAAGCATAAGATCCCACCCTCCCTTCCAGGAGCGTCTCCAAAGCCATGTCTCCTTCAAAACACAGGACGTACACTGCAGAATTTGCAAAGCGCCACGAGACGAGAGACGGCGTTAAATTATCTCATGTCTCAAAGCACATATCATTACAATAATAGAGAAGGTAAATAACTTGAGCTCTTACTTGTACAACCTGACTGCTGCAGATTTATTTCACCGTTGATAGTGTTGAACACATAAATCTGAGAAACAGCTCTGGGCAGAACGTCACAGGTTTCTATCTCGTAATTACTGTTACAGCATGGCATGAACGCAGCATAAGCTTGTTGTTTGCGCTGAGGAATGGAAATGCATATGTTGATATGCAGGAAGGACAGCGAATGCAATGATTGGACGGACATTTTTTGGTGCGGAGAATTCCACAGAAGATACTGTATATGTATCACTTCTATAATTGATTGCTATCTGGATGTGAAGAGAGATTCTCTTGCCTACCCTGCCATTAAATAATTGCATGCATTAACATTCTGCTCTCAAACCTTATTAATGAGACAACAGCACCATAAACACAGAAATTATAACATGATGTGAAGAAGATCATGTTGATATGATATTGGCTTTGGTTTCTGTTCATGTAGAGTTATAGAGCTGGTCGGTCTATAGCATAATTCCTTAAAGAGGTCATTCCAGACACCTTCCTTTAAAATAAAAGGTTAAACTACATGTCCATTTGAAATAATCCAATCAGAATAGTTTATGAGGGCACCTTGGCCCTTAATAAAATGCTAAGAGGATTGAGGACATCTCCAGCCAGTGTGGAAATGAGCCAAAGCTTTCATTAAGAAACAACTACCATATTTTGCTACCTTAAGTCTAAGACTTTCGTTTTATGTGTCATTAGTTATGATTAAAAAAAATCCATTTCTAAACTAGTATTATTACAGCAAGTAATTATAGGGTTAGCCAAAAATATTCTGTCCTCATGCAAAGTGACGGAAATCTGAATTCTCCCCACAACAGTAAGTAAAGGATAACATACAGTCCAGACAGTTGTAAACTGCATCATATTCAAGACTCTGATGCAGGTCTGAAGTGGTTTATTTTGCAATAATGAATGATCAAAATATTTTCACTAACAATCTAATTAACCAACCAACCCAACTAATAAACTGTATATTACTAACTTACTTTTTTATGTAGTACATAAGAAAAACTTTTTATACAGGCCAAGTCAGGTCTAAGTCTTGAGATTCGAATTGTGATGTTAATTTTGTTATAAATTACTTTTATAAGTTTTATATGAGAGAAATCAATTAAAACTAGTACATTTAGGAAACCAGCAGCCTGGGACAAAGGTCAGTTATTTAATTTAGTGGTTGATCATTATTAAAAAATAAATTTGGACCAATTTGACCAATCAGAATCAAGTATTTGAGAGAACCATGTAACAATTGGGATTAGAGCACGAAGGTGTTTATTTGTTATTAAGACGTCCCTTATGGAAATGGATTTGTAAAAGTTTCTGTAGATTGTCTGTGATTGAAATACCTGCTCTTCTAGAACATCACAGCAAGGCATTTGACAGGTAGACCCTGCCTTTCAGGGGCTTATTCAATCGTTCATCTGAAAAAAAGATCTCAGGATCCAGATTTAGCTCACAATCATGGCCAAATCTACAGCCACAGACGTCAGATCAGATGCTACCACACATAATTCAGAAGAATTAGGAGCATCTACAAAAAAAAAATAAAAGTCCAGTTCGCCCACACACACACATGCAGGGGAAATGATTTTTTTACAATGATTTCTGCCAGGTATGAATATTTCATGCATGGTATTCCAAAACACAATGCTTATAGCACTGATGCCATAGAGCTGAGTTCTGCATGAAAACGAGTTAGACTGCAGTGATTAAGATCCATGTTATATTTTCTGCATGAGTGCTTAATTCATTTGTCTGCACCTCTTGGGTACTTCAGACAGTGAAAGAACTCATCGAAGTGCAAAAACTAGAGATATAACAGAGTTCAGTGCATATTTAGCACAGTAACACCTCTAAAGGGCAGACACTGGCCTCCGGCTGACACTCCCATACAACCAAATACTTTCTCTCTCTGTCTCAAACTCACAGACTCACAGACACACACTCACAAGCTTCCACTCAGCACTGCAGCCAAATATAAATACATATAAATAAATGAAATAATGAAGTGAAACAATAAATTAAATTAAATAATAATAATAGTAAAATAATTAAAATAATGAAATGAAAGTCATATGAAGTTGACCTTTGCTTAAATTTTATATGCAAGAACAAAAAAAACTAACATAAAAATATTAAGATTTTGCAATGTTTTGTACCTTAAAGTAAAATCTTTATGGTTGTATATTATATTATGTTATATTACATTATAATATATTACACTGTATTATATTAAATTAATATTTCTTGAAAATATTTACTTAAATGACTTTAAGCCAAAATTAATTGAACTTCAGGATTAATTTTTCCCCTGAAAAAAAAAGGAAAAAGAGGATTATGTAAAGAGACCCTTCTAATACATCATAGCATGAGGGTTGTGTCGGTAGTTCACAAGCTCTGTTCTGATAGGCTGCCATGTCAATTACAGCAGTTCCCTTGATATTTCTGACTCGAAGGTCATCTTGCCCCTGATGAAGACATTAAACAGTCTCTTCTCTCTAAAGCAGCGGGGTGACAGGCAGCTCGCCTCAGCTATCACCATTCCAGTCTTCTCCACCTTTGATTTTCTTTCCATTACTCTGTTCATTCCACATTAATTATCCAACATGATAAGAAGAGCATCTGCAACAATGACTTCTGCCTCTTCATCTTAATGAGCAATCAAAACATCGTCTGCCACGCTGCTGTGTTTAATTGTTGCGGGTAAGCGCGGGGGTTTTGAAGTGCCTCTTAGAATGGAAGCCATTCAGAGAATGAGGGACCACTATGGACAGAATGTGAAATGCAATTCGGTCTTCACATATACAGAGACAAAGACAGGAAAAATTAGAAACATGCTCTTGAAAACACTTCAAGTTGTTCCAAACCTGTATGAACTATGAACACAAGAGAAGATATTTTGAAGAAAATGGGTAACTCTACAGTTCATAGGCCCCATTGACTTGACACATGAATAAAAAAAATAAAAAAAATACTATGGAAGTCAATGGAATCCATCAGCTGTTTGGTTACTGAAATATCTTCTTTTGTGTTTAGCAGGTTTGGAACAACTTAAGGGTGAGTAAATGACAGAATTTTCATTTTTGTGTGAACTATCCCTTTAAGCGATGTTAATGAGATGCTGAATCAGCAGAAAGTAGCAGTGTATGTGTACTATGTAAATCTCCAAGGGAGCTTTGGCGACCTTATGTAGTTGAGATTGAAACATACAAAATAATCTAAAACTAAGCTGAAAAACAGGTCACCCAGTTAGGAGAAGTAGTAATAATGATTTAATGGCTTAAAAAAAATAATATGGAAAATACCATGGAGGGTTATTTTGTTTTTTTTACCTACAAATAGGTCAATGATTGCATGTTCCTCAAGAGATTGCATGTTGCTCTGGCACATATTCTGACATGTTGTGCAGTGGCATTTATAGTATGTGTGGGAGACCTGAGATCCAATTCATCTTAGTTCATTTACCAATCACATCCCTTCATTTTCTCCTTACAATTCCTCGTTACATATTCTCTCTCAATCAAAGTAGCAAAAAATAGTTTAAAATAATTATATTGTGGAGACATACTTCACTGTGCAAACTTCTATAGAATAAAAAGGTATGAAGACTACAGATGCAAAAGCCTCTAAGTCCTTTTAAAGGGATAGTTTGGCCAAAAATAATATTTAACCATGCATTACTCACCCTCAAGCCGTTCTAGATGCATATGTCAATCTTGTTTCAGACGAACATATTTTCAGTTATTTTAGAAAACGTCTTAGACCCTTCAGTGGATATAATGTGAAGAAATGGGGTCCAGCTCCTTCAAGTCCCAAAAATGTGCATAAATCCTTCACAAAAGTCATCCATCCGGCTCCAGTGGTGATAAACAAAGGCCTTCTGAGGGTAATACGTGCAGTATTGTCGTACAAATATACATATTTAAAACTTTATAAATGAAAATATCTGACTTCCGGCAACGATCGTCGCAACAGTTCCTACGCTACGTGCGTTCACGGGTGATGAAAGTGACGTGCGTACGAGGTAGGATTTCAGCGTCAGGAAACGTCACGACGGTCTCCTACACTACGTGCGCGAACTTCCATCACCCGTGAACGTGCTGAGCGATGATTGCCCGAAGTCAGGATATTTTCATTTATAAAGTTTTAAATGTGTATATTTGTACGACAATACCGACTAATTTCCCTAGAAGGCCTTCGATTATCCCACTGGAGCCGGATGATGACTTTTGTGAAGGATTTATGCACATTGTTGAAGGAGCTGGACCCCATTTAGTCATTATGCCAGCTGAAGGGTCTAAGCATTTTCTAAAATAACTGAAAATGTGTTTGTCTGAAACAAGATTGACATATGCATCTTGAACAGGTTTGAGGGTGAGTAATGCATGGTTTAAATATCATTTTTGGCCAAACTATCCCTTTAAGGTTTTAGTTTAATATTGACATTTTTATCAGGCTCCTATGTATGGCTTTCTACCCAAGCACTGACATTTCTGAAAGGGCTGAGGCTGGGATTTAGTGAGTTTGAAGTGAAAGTATTTGATGAACGGTCAGTGGCGAAGCCCTGATCAGGTCAAATAGCTTTAAGTACCAAGGATCTTGCTTGCAAAGTGATGGTGGCATCACTAATTAAGTGCCGATGCGCTGGAAATAAGTCACCGGAGTTCAATTCGATAAACCAGCCCATTCTCATCCCAAGGCGTCTTATACTTAACGCTTTTGACAATGCGTATACATCCAACGCACATGGCATCAATATGAGACGCAGATATAAATGGGCCAGAATGAGCCTCCTAGTGGTCTAACCCTAACACTACCCCACACTTAAACCTACCCATAACCGAAGCACGTTATATTGACAGTAAAGGGTGCCATGTGCATTGGATGTATAAGCATTGTCAAAAGCGTCACTATATGACGCCTAGGATGAGAATGCGTTGGATAAACGCATGCCAGTCTTTTTTATGCAATCAATGCATGACTAACAGTGAATTCAGGAAACATGAATGCATCACAATGTAAAATATGAGACATTTAAATCTGTATATCCTAAACTTACCACCACATAATTTACAGTTATAAACCACATTATTACTATCAGTTCTCTCTCATTTTCTCACCATGACGACCGCTGGAATCAGACTTCCCGTCTGGCCGATAGGAGATACAGTGCTGATGAGATCAGTAGTGGCCAATTTGGTCAGGGTCAACACTCATTGCAGCCCATTTAATTTTAATTGGTCTAAAATGTAATCCATTTCGTAATGTCAAATCCAATGTTTGTCATCTCTCTCTCCTCACTGAAAAAAAGGCAAACGGCTTTCATGGCCGACGTGCTGCCATACTGATTTATTGCATTATATGCAGAAGTGTGTTTGGTGTTTGAGAGAGTTAATTGGTGGCGTCTGATAAACACAGTGAAGAGGTTATGAAGTAAGCGCTCTCAGAGTTATGGTGATTTAGCCCCGACCTCTTAATAATGTAAGAGATTGCTTAGAGCATGAGTGGAAAGAGATGATTATTGGTTAGGTAAGTGATTTTCTTTTCTTGTTATTAATTATTGTCTTTGTGTTGTGCTAAATAGCAAATCACAAAAAGGCTCATTCATACAGTTTGAGGACACACCCCTACATATTAGACCAACCAGTCCTATAAATAACCTTAATCATCCAACCTCCTAATCGCAGAAGGTACTTTAAAGAGGAAAAGGGTTCTTCAGGTTATTAAATATGGCTTCATACTTAGAAAAAAACAGTTCTAATGGATGTAATGGACACCTGTATGACATTCGACATGATATGAAAACGCAATGCAATTCAGCTTTAAAAAAGTTCAACTCTTCCCATGAGAAGGTCAAACTGGTTGTCGAGGAGGCTGTCACAAGGCATCAGTTCTTGAACTCATTTAAATTCACTGAGAGCATAAAAAGAAAAGTCAAATTTCACAAAGCCAAGAGTCGTTGTTTTCCTTCGGCAATATATCAAAGCAATCAATAGAACTTGTTTCTGCTCTTTGGACTAATATTTTGGTAACACTTTACAATAAGGTTCATTATTTACTACATTAGTTAACATTAACAAAGAATGAACAATACTTCTTCAGCATTTGTTAATCTTTGGTAATGTTAATTTCAACATTTGAGAAGTTCAGATGCAAAAGCCTCTAAATCCCATTTGAAATTTTCTTCTAAAATGACAATTTTTTATCAAGCTTGTATATTTAAGTTCAGTAATTTCACTTAAATGACAATTAATAGGTAATCCTCATTGCCATTTAAGTGAAATTACTGAACTTAAATATACAAGCTTGATAAAAATGATCATTTTAGAAGAAAATTTCAAATGGCATTTAGAGGCTTTTGCATCTGAACTCTTCATTTACTAATACTTCATTAAAATCTTGTTAACATTAGTTAATGCACTTTGAACTAACATGAACAAACAATAGACAGCTAGATTTGTATTAACTAACATTAACAAAGAATAACAAATACAGTAACAAATGGTTTAGTTCATGTTAGTTAATGCATGAACTAATGTTTAATAAATGAACCTTATTGTAAAGTGTTGCCAATATTTTTACTGTTTACTATGCTCACTTCATGCTTGCTTCCTGCCTGGCAGTGCCATAAAATCACCTTTTTGTGACACTGTCTGCAGTGCTTTCATGCACACTGTAGGCAAACGCAGCATGAGATGCTTCCATTGCCTGATGCACTGAAGCTATAGGGTGCTCTGAATGAGTTCCCTGATGTGCTGCCCAGTCTCAAGTGGCCATTACTATACCTTGAGTCAAGCTCTAACCCTTTGAAAAGTGGCAATTCTGAAAGGACTCATATAATAGGAATTGCAAATGGTAAGGTACAATGGTTTCACAATGCTGCTAGTTATCACGGACACTTCTGGACAATTCAGAGACGAGAACAGTCCGATCTCAACATCTCACTATTCATCTGCTCTTAGCTGTACTTGTTCTCATGGGTGAACAGCACTCTCTTAGACCTCTGAAATACATCAAAACACGAGAGGAGGAACATTTTTACATCTTTCTCATGAAAATAGTTTGATCTTTAGTATTCATAAGTGTTTGCATGTTAAGTGTGGTTCTAACATGCATTTTCTTCATGTCTCTAAAGTTGGATATACTGTATAAGAGCTGTCATTTTAGATGACGTCAATATGTTGATCATTTATGTATTAGAGTCTATGCAACTAATACAAATTTGTGCACGCCTTTTACAGACAAAAGCCTATGAAATCACCCTGGAAGTTCATACTTTTGTTTACATTTTAAAACACACACACCTATAATAATGAAGCTGAATTTAGAGAACACACTCAAGCACACCATATAAAATAGATAAGTGGCCTCTTCACACTTTATGTAATAATAACAAGAGCTTTACTGTGATTTTAATCCTGTCTGAATTGGCCTAATCTTTTTACAGACTGCACGTTCCAGACACAATCCCGTAACAACATAGTCAAATGAATCTAACTTGCCGGCAATAGTACTGTTGTTTTTCCTAAATTATCTCAAGAGGATTTTGGCCAATCAGAAGATGCTACTACATGAAAAGACATACACTTCACAATGACACTGTATTGAATATGGATTTTTTGACTCAATTTGTTTCGGTAACACTTTATTTACGACCCGCAAACAACTATAAGTACACTGAAATTACGGTGTACATTTCTGTAATTATAGTGTACTTCCATGAAGGTATAAGGCAACAATATGTTAAGTTTTGGATAATAAAGGGGTAACAAGCACCACTTTAATTTACAGCCCGCAGGAGTTACACTTACCCAGTAACTACATTAAATTCATACCAAAAACAAATTATTTTGACTTAACATTAAGTAAGAAAAGGCCAATAATTTAATTTTTATCATTTTTTTGCCTGGACTATATTAACAGAATAGGTACCTGTTATTTTTTAACTAATTAAATAATTTGCAGGTTATAATGCTTGTTATCGCTTTTTTACCCCAAACTTAAAATATTGTTCCTTTATACCTACACTGAAGTACACTATAATTACAGAAACGTACACTGTAATTTCAGTGTACTTACACAGTTATGTGCAGGTTGTATATCTGTTTGGTACCCCTTTATTACCCCAAACTTAACATATTGTTCCCTTATACTTACACGGAAGTACACTATAATTACAGAAACGTACACCATAATTTCAGTGTACTTACACAGTTGTTTGCGGGTCGTAAAATAAAGTGTTAACTTTGTTTCCCATTTTGCACAAGAGATTTATGTAGTCACTCAGAGTGATTTTTGTACTCAAAAGATGTGTGTGTAAGTGTTTCAACCCTTGTACCGAATACGGTAATTATTTAAGTTTTATTGAATTCTATAAAATACATTTTGTGGTATTAAATAAGGTTTTAAAAATGGTAATTTAGGGTGTGTTCACATTTGGCAGACAACAAGCAGACTCACCTTTTTGTCCTCTGTCAAATAAATTGGTGAGATTTGAATGAAATATACACAACACAAACCAAAGACATCTAAATGAACCAATAACAGGCTGTGATGTCACAAGATGGGACCCTAAAAAGGACAGAATGTTCAAGCATACCTGGTTCTTCTCGTCACAGGAGCTGTGTCACCCATCACAGTTCGGTACAGGCCTCTGAACCACCATCTCCATGCAGAAGATCTTCATTTGTGAGTAATGACGCAATTCCTGGTGCTGCTTTGACTCCTTTACACAATTCAGAAGCTCTTCATCAGTTCTCAGCTGGTAGAAAATACCATCACATCTGTACACACAAACAACAAACACATTAAGTCCAGAACACAGCATTTATTTTAGATGCTCGAGAACCAAAGGTCAAATTTGAACACACTCTGCCACATTTTAGCTACTTTCCTTTTTCAAAACAGAAAAAAAGATTAATTGCATCTTGTATTTCTAAATGTCTCACTAACTTCCTGTCTGGTCTCTGTCACCTCTGTGCAATCAGTTGAGGCCTGTTTCTATTTAGCCGCCATTTATAATTTGGTCTCCTTATTGACTCTGTCCCACTTTGCAATTAGATCCTCTCGTGGCCTCTGGTTTCCTGTCAGTCTAAAACACTTCCTCGTGGCCTTAACTAGAGCTGACAGCAGGAGCTTCTGTATGAAAGCATGAGTTGAATCAGCAGGTGTATGGATGGCTAGAGGACGGCAATGAAACGATGAGTATCTTGTTTGTCATAAATTAGATGCACATGATAGACCGCTGTGGTCCAAAATCGATATTATTACGTAGATGCCAATTTTAAGCATCACAGGTGACACCAGAGTAAGATACCTTCTTTTAGTCAAATTGTAAGGTAGCATAGCATTCATTCTTCACAGAAAATGCAACCCCACAATGCATTTCAACAAGCTGAAAGATGGACAAAACAAGAGAAATAAACATTCTTAGATAATTAACCAAATACTGAATCAAACCCAATATTTGTGCATGGGCTGCATTGTGTTTATATTATATATTTGTATATACAATTAAAATATTTTCATTAAGATACAGTAAAGCTGAATGGACAAAGCTGAATAAAAATAAAAATTATAAATAACTGAAATAAAATGGTTAATTTAAAGTACATTTACATTTATGCATTTGGCAAACGCTTTTATCCAAAGCGACTTGCATTGCATTTCAAGGTACAAAATTTACATTCTTTGCATTTCTTGCTTTCCCTGGGAATCAAACCCATGACCTTGGGGTTGCAAGTGCCAGCGCTCTACTGGAAAATCATTAAAACTAAAATAAATATAATAATACCAAATAGAAATACCAAAATCACAAATTAAAATGAAAAATAAAAATTAAAGCATATTCAAAACATTAATAAATACTATTAAAAATAGTAAAAAAATAATAATAATACACTTTCTTTTCAAGAATTTGTAAAAAATTTTACAGAATGGTATGAAACTTGGTAAAGGTTTTGCCATTTGTAAACACACACACCCACACACACTAAAAGGTTAAATGGTCCTGACACTTGTGTTGTTTGCTGTCAAAAATGATTGCATTGGAAATTTATGGGAGCCGAATTTCATCTATTGGAAACATTTGGTACTGTGCACAAATACTTCCTGAAAGCTCTTTTTTCCTTTTTTTGAAAGCTGAAAGCTTCAGATTTGGAACACAGCTTGTTTAGATTTATGGCTTTGATTTTCGCAAAGTTTTAGAGTAAAACCACACTGAAGTCTGTGCTCCAAAGTATCATGATTTATGACCATTTAAGTTGGACATTTACTTATCACATCCATGCTCAAAGTGAATAAATGGATTATAACTAAGGCATAAATATAACTTAGTACCACAAAATACCACACAAATACAAAATATGAAATAAAAATATATAATTCATACTATAATATAGTACAATCATTTCATTGAAAAAACATTTTTTTTGACACACAAACACAACTGTAGGCCTAAATGTCTTTCTTTTTGTCTTACAAATAGAGAAATAAGTAAGATTGTTTTTTCTGTGGTAATGGAGCTGAAGTAACAGAGCATAAAAGCAGATATTGTCCAAACACCATGAACATATGAACTTGCTGCCCTGTTGAAAGATAACTCTCCATTTTTACAGATTGTCAGGACTGACAGAGACACATAGCCTGGGGTCTGACCAATCCACACTTTACACCACTAATACCACCAAACCCTGGCCACCGGAGAGATCAGACACTAAATATATCTCCCCGCTCCTCCTGTTGCATACTGGGCCATTGTCACACCTGTCCGTGGCTGCTGGTAAGCCGTGTTTCCCATCCAGCCCGTTTTCCAAGGTTATTTGTTACCCAGATCACCAGAGGTGTCACAGTCTGCTTTACGGGACCCTTGGGTGAGAAGGTGGTAGAGCAGAGAGGGATGCTGGGATTGAAGAGGGAATTAGAGAGATGGAAGAGAGAAAAAACAAAAGGTGGATCAAGGAAAAGGTGCAGAAGGAATTGAACTAAAGGAAGAGTAATGATATACCAGTGAGGTGCTGGTGATAAAAGATAACCTGTCGGTGGAGAAGAAGTCTCTCCGTCAGAGCAGAGACCAGGATGTAAATCCTGAATATAGGCCAGCGCCGCCTCCAAACACCATGTTTACACTGAAAGCGACCAATGGGACGTCACACTCATGATTAAGGTGAAGCTATACCTGACGCTGCTTCTACACAACAGATCTTCTGTGAAGTCTGGACTCAAGTGTCAGAACAACTACCATTTTACTAAGAAAGTTGGCAAAAATGTCTGAATTCACAACGAGGGTGCATCCTGCAGCGCAGCGAGTACTTTATAACAATCTGGAGGAGATTTGATTTCATAGAATATAAGTTATTAGCTGAAACAATTGCTGTTTTACATTATTCTTATAGAGGTTGTGTAAGAATGTGTGGATGTGTTTGATTTAGATTAAATGAAAATGTCTGAAACCCAAATAAAAAACCTAACCCTGTCCTTACCAGGTTTAACACTAACCCTACCCCTAAACCTACCCCTGTACCATGTACTTACCTTATATTAGCCAGTACTTTCTAGGTAAGTACACTGTAAGTACACTGTAAGTACTGTACTGTAAAAGGAAGCGTTACACATACATTTTATTAATAAATATGATATGCAAATGACATTACTGTTCCTGCAGCCTCAACAAAATAAATGGTTCATCAACTAAATGTAACACCCACTAATCAAAGAGTACAACATTAACTAAATACTTGACTCAATGCCAACAAGTAACAACTGCAATTTGGTTCAATACAGTGAGCCAGAACGATGGGCCAATCAGAAGATACCAAGCTCGAAGGTGGCAAAGCAAACACAACACATAAGTTTGATGTTTTTTTTCGATTTTTTTTGCTGTATTAGCTATTTTGATTAGATGTAATGAATGAAAGGAACAGTAAATAATAAATAACAAAGATAAACCAAATGAAATGTCAAACTTTTGACAAAAGGGGAAAAAATATACAATATAATCAACCCTGATCAAGTTCTGATTTGAAATAAATTGATAAACCCAAAAGAAAACAAATAAATTTGTCAACTTAGCTTTTTCTTTCTTATTTTCTAGGTGTGGACATTTCAATAAATAGCGGCCGCCATTGTGTTCCAAATCTCTGTGCCGGATTTTTCCCGAATCATTTTGAGCGGGTCTCCTAAAATGCGCTGTTTTCATTGACTCGCTGTGGGAATCCTCTGATTATTTCTAGCCAATCACATCATTAGGGGTTTCGACTGCACATTTGTTTTAATTTTTTGCTAGTCAGGCTGCATTTTCCTCCTGAAAGGCGATTTCAAATAATACGGAAGAATTCAACTGAACTGTCACGAAATTATTTTTACCCACTTTGGACACTTTCCAGAGGAAGGTAGACATGAAGAACATATGTTTGTGGTGTGCTGTACAAAATTTCGTGGCCATTTAAACTTCCCCACTTTTCTTATGACTACCGACACTGAACGTTACCTGTAGAAAAGCTGTCAAAATGCAGCGCTGTCGTGTAGGCTACACTTCAACTTTTGTGTGGTCTCCTCCACTTTTCTTTCCTCCACCAGCGTTAGTATTGTTAACTCTATATTTTTACACAACTGGAAATAGCATGACTCAACCAAAATCCATCTTTTAAATTAAGGATATATAATTTTCCTTGGATCGTTGTTTTCCATTCAATTATTTGTATTTTCAACAACTGCTCGTCAGAAAAATACTAAATAGTAAAAGATAGGCCAAATCAGTCTTTGTGTGTTAAAATCAAGTCAAAATCCAAATAACTATATGAAACCCATGTTAGATCCAAATAACTATATGAAACCCATCTCCACAGAAAATTTCATTAAGATATCTTGAATATTGAGAAAGTTATGAGCATTTTTGTGAAAAAACAACTTGTTTTCGGTCACACTAAATTCTTATGTTTTCACCTTAGAAATTAGACAATAATAGGTGCTGATTACTGAACTATAAAATGTTGTAACTTTCTTCATACTTGACATTTACTTTTTTCTTTTTATTTTGTAAAGGGGTACTCCAGGTCTTTCCACACATGCTATCCATTTGTCTATTTGTTGAGTTTTAATTTTTTGTCCACATACCTATATTTTCTTTCAAATAACACTTATTTTAAGAGATAGAATCTGTGTTTATAAAACGGTTAGTTTGAATCCTTGATACTTATTGGTCAAGAGCTGTGCTTTATTCACTATAAAACACGGATATGACCGCTTCACTCAACGGTTCTATTGATCGCTGCGCAACACTGCGGTTCTATGTATTTGAGCTTTCATGCATATTACACATTGGAACGTTGTTGCTGTTCACGCTCGGGGACTATTTCTAGCGGAAGAAAGGCTTTTAGTGATTTTACTTCAAGAAAGTTGCACTTATACATTGTTTTTACTTTAATATTGTGTGGCAACCGTTTTATAAAAGCAATAAGGTACTCAAGGCGAGTAACTCCGCTTCGCGTACGTGCCTAACAAACAACACCCTTCAGCCGTTATTTATTCACAATACAGCACAGCCTTTCGTACCTTATTGCTTACATATACAAAACAAACTGTATATGAGATCACAAAATTGCAAAAATAAAGATTATACAAACTTCAGTCCATTCAATACTTTCAGTTCAGAAAAATATACCTCAGTCAATTCAATAAATTCAGTTCAGAAAATTATAAGTTACCTCAATCCATTCAGAGTTCAGAAGGTAAACGACACCACTAAGTGGATGAAAAGGTAAGAAGTAAAAGATGTAAATTCAGTCCGGGAGGCTCGCCAACTTTCTTTACTCTCAGCATGGCTTGATGAATCCTCACCATGTAACCACGTAACCTTAGATCACAGTAGAAAATCCAACTTTTACAAAAAAAACAATAACTGTCCTCTACACACAGGATAACATTTTTAGAAACTCATTTCTAACCTCAGTTTCAACAATAGCTATTCAACAATATACTCTTCAGAGTCTTCACATCAACATTTAGTGTTCATGTAAAACATTGGCCATACTTCACATGATACAGTGAACATATCACTTAATTTTAACATGCACAGAAATACAATACACCATTGTAATTCATTACATATATGAAAAATAAATCCACAACTCACCGATTCCTCTCAATTAACAGTGTTCTGTTAATACTTTCTCCAGATTACACCACAAACTATGGCGATGACTCAACTAGCTAACTTTGGCTCGACGTTCAGGATCAACAAGGCCATAACAGGCTCTTTCACAATACTTCTCAAATTGACACTTAATTCAGCTTAAAATAACTTTTATATGCTTTGTATAGTAGTTGTATACTAAATATTTGCTTAAAATTAGATCGTTTTTTTCTCAGATTTCTGGAGGTTTATTCTGGAGAGTTATCAGTTTTTACCGCATCTCACAGTGGGCGGAGTCAGCATCGCTGCTAATCTACATCTGCAGTGCAGATTCCAACTCTAATTGGATCAATTTTACTGCAGTAATTTGCATATTACTAATATAATTAATAAAGCTTATTGTTTATCTCAATTTTCTTTTATCACTGTCTTTTTTTCTACATAAACAGTTTTACTGGAAGGGTGAATATGCCAAATATATATATATATATATATATATATATATATATATATATATATATATATATATATATATATATATATATATATATATATATATATATATATATATATATATATATATATATATATATTTTTTTTTTTTTATTGACTGCAATTTGACTAATTTGAGTCTGGGATGAAACAAAGTTGTGTGACCCATGTGCAAAGGGTGTTTTCAGGGTAGGCAAAGTGCATACCAGTATCGCATGTATTACATTGAGAACACAATTGCAGAAACCATTGGTGTCGATAGGATCTTCTTAGGCTTACAATGATTTTGAAAAACACAGCCCTGACCACTGAGAAAAATCAATCCAAGATGATGGACGTAGCTAGAGAAATCCATTATTGCCAAAAATATATCAATAAAACCTACTGTAGTCCGTTCAATAAAATTAAAATACATGGGTTTACCCAATATTTGCATGTGATATGTTTATGCTTAGTTGAGAATCAATGACAAACTCCACTCTAGGCAGAGAGTGTTCACAGATAAAAACAAAATAAAATAAAAATAAAAAAATGTTAAAAGAAAAATTCGTTATACTGTTTTATTAACTATTTCAGTCTGTCTATTAACTGCACTAGCAATTCCTGAGAAAAAAAAATCACAGTAAACCCACACCAGATTTGTTTTCAGTGTATGATGCAGTAGTAGAAAGGCAGCAGGCATTTTACTACATTTCGTCTGCCCATGCAGTGCAGCAGAGCCTGAGCTGTAAATCCTGAAGTAGGCCACCGTAGACCCGTGAATCCCTCTGTCTCCTAACGGATGCTTTACTGACCTGTGTTTCTGTCTGGAGCACAAAGCTCAGGTCTCTCTCTCTCTGTCAATTTTAATTGTTTTTTTTGTTTTGTTTTTTCAATTTCAAATTAGCTTTATTAGCATGACTGTGTAACACAATGTTGCCAAAGCATCAACATATTACATAATAAAACAAACAGCTGTACTCTCATCTTCTCCAAGAATGAACGACATTGTTCCAGTGTCACTCTTATATTGGTATATTTTGTGTGTGTTTACAATGTTGTTGGCATCTAGTGGTGCTTTTTTTGTTTTTAGATCCTGCTGCACACTAAATGTCCTTTCTAAGGATAAATAAAGTGAAACTGAATGGTCATTTAATCTGTATTTGAAGAGTTCAGATGCAAAAGCCTCTAAATGCCATTTGAAATTTTCTTTTAAAATGATCATCTTTATCAAGCTTGTATATTTAAGTTCAGTAATTTCACTTAAATGACAATTAATAGGTAATCGTCATTGCCATTTAAGTGAAATTACTGAACTTAAATACAAGCTTGATAAAAATTATCATTTTAGAAGAAAATTTCAAATGGCATTTAGAGGCTTTTGCATCTGAACTCTTCATTTGTCCATCTTTAACATAATTAGATAACTGGCCAATTTAGTGGTTCTATTGAGGGTCGAGTAATATTTGATTTTCTTTTAAAGGTCAAAATGTGCTTTTAGTGATTCATCATGAGTGTCTTTTAGATTTTTGTGAATTTCTTTAATAATAGTTTTGGGGTTGTAGCTGTGGTCAATGGGGAGTATAGTCTGATGGACGAGTAGAAGAGTGAGTGTGTTTAGAGGATGAGATTCTGCTGAGGTTTCATTGGCGAGGAGGGCTTTATATTGAACTGACTCTGGATCAGACTGGATCTCTCTCTCACTTCTCTCTCTCACACACACAATGCCTTAAGAGTTTAACAGCATGCACGGACAGATAACTGCACTGTTACAGAGGCTTTTCAATCAGTGTCCTACTCAGTTTACTGAGCGTTTAAAAGTCACATGGTGTATGTGGAAACGTGTTCTGGCATTGAACTGGACTGTAAAATGTACTGTATAAGGCAACAGTGCTTGGCATTTACTTCTATAGAGTTTAGAGAAGAGCAAAGACTTTTAAACTTCATTATCTGCCATAGAATACACACAAAACTGACATATGATCCAAATCTGATTTTTCAAGCATTTTAGGGCCAGTATAGCTACAAGCCTGAACTCACACATTACAAAATGTGTTTGAAGGAAATATATAATTAGAACTAATTTTTCACGACTAAATATTTGACAAAACAAGCAGCGAAAGTAAGCTAATCATTTTAATCAGTCTAAGAACATATAAATAATCGTTCATAAAATAAGTGAATTCACAAACCAGCATAATTGTTTTTGTGGTCAATAATGTCAGATAGACGAGAATCTATTCAAGTCAATTCAAGTTTGTTGACATGTTATATACTTTTAAAATTGTCTCTTGTGCTCCCCAAAGCTTCATTTTACCGAAAATACAGTGAAAACACTGTTATCCTAGAAATATTATTACAATTTAAAATAACTTTTCCATTTTAGCATCACGTCATTTATTCCTGTGATCAAAGCTGAATTGACAGATTCATTACTGCAGACTTTAGTATCACACGATCCTTCAAAAATCATTCTTATATGCTGATTTGATGCTCAAGAAACATTTATTATCATTATCAATGCTGAGAACATTGTCCTGCGTAATATTTTGGTGGCATATTTTGTTCTTTCAGGTTTCTTTAATTAATCAAAAGTTCATCAAACGGTCAGTCAAGTCACCTTTATTTATTTAGCGCTTTATACAATACAGATAAAACAGCTTTACAGTGATGCTGGCTGGATAAACAGGAAAATAAAATCTGTATTAATTATTTGTATTTATTGTCGCTTTTCGATCAACATGTTGTGTCCTTGCTAAATAAAATTCTATTTTATTTCTCAAGAATCTATACTGACCTCCAAACTATGTCCATTTCTTTTGTGTTTTCCACACCAAGTTTCACCAAGTTTTCCACTGGCCTTTTGTGGTCATATATTTTAGACTCAAAAATGAAGCATTTGTTATTTTTCATGTCGTTCAGTGGCCGGCTCATGGCCAGAATAAGCTGCAGACAGTCAGAAGTCAAAGTAACACAAGACTAAGAACATGAGAACACACAGGCCGAAAGAAACAGAATAAGAGATAGCGAGATAGAGAAACCAGTGTGTGTGTATGTGCGTACGTGAACACTCACACACTTCTGTGCTGTTCAGGGACATTAGACTTACTTACAGAGGCCTTTTCCTCTCAAATCTACTCTATACATGACTCTACCCTCAAATCCTCATAGATGATTCACTGTCATCTTTAATTCATCTCTCTTTTTCCCCCTACTCTGTAATCTGCTTCACATCTACTGTAACCTCTTTCTTTTTTTCTGTCCCAATCCACAAGGATATCTCTTTTGCTCTCCATCTCTCTTGTGAAGCATTGTCTCTGAGCGTCTGTGAAGATTCGTCTGCCCTTTCAGAATGATTCACACAGCGCTTTGTGACACATCAGCTTTGACGGGTGAAAGATCCCTGGCTTTCGATATATTAGCACTGAGGTTTACCAAGTTAAACGCCATCTGATGCTAAGCCTTTCTCTAATGAAGATATGATTCATCCCCGCCAGCACGTAGAGCTCGTTTCCTGAAATAAAACTAATAAGGGCAATAATAAACCCAATGTTTAGGAGGTCAACTGCTAGGGCAAGACTCACACTAATTATAAGGTTTAAATATATATTGTGAAAAGCATTATCATAATGGAAAATAATTAGTCATTGGTATTATGGGTCAATGCTTTTTTGCTATTGCAAACAATAGCATTTTTTTTTATAAAGACGTCATATTATAAAGGGTAATTTATAATGGAAGATGCCAAACTTTTAACCCCAAGTGAATAACTGTGTTTACGGTGATCTTTGGTTAGAAATAAAGTCACAGAAGTTTGCCAACTTTCTGGTGGATGACAGATTTCACATCTATAACATTATTTTTAAATGTTTAACTAGCTAAGAAACAGGTTTAACAGCTAAGGTAAGTGTAAACTGTTATACAATTGCACACACTTTCTAAATTTGTTTTATTTATGTTATTATGTGTTTTCAACATTGATAATAATCAGAAATGTTTCTTAAGCAGCAAATCATCAGAAATGACTTCTGAAGGATCATGTGCCTCTGAAGACTGGAGTAATGATCAGCTTTGCAACACATGAATAAATTATATTTAAAAATATGCAACTTAAAAATTAAGAATATTTCGGAGTGTTACTGTCTTTATTGTATTTATTTTAGGCTGTCAAACGATTAATCACGATTAATTGCATCCAAAATAAAAGTTTGTGTTTACATAATATATGTGCGTGCATTGTGTATAATTATTTTATGTAATATATAAAAAAACACACACATATGCTTGTATATATTAAAGAAATATTTATAGATTTATTTATAATTTATATTATATATAAATACAATATATATTTTTTTCTTCAATATACATGCATGTGTGTGTGTGTGTATTTATATATATACAAAATAATTATACACAGTGTGCCCACATATATTATGTAAACACAAACTTTTATTTTGGATGCGATTAATAGCGATTAATCATTTGACAGCCCTAATTTATTTATTTATTTTTTGAGCAGTTGTGGTGATCATGAGAGACTTATTTCATTATCAAAGCCAAACAAGTATAAGTAAGTCTTAAATCTTTTTTAGGAGAGGCAATTTTCAGTTAAAGAGTGTGTTAACTTTGTTGTAACTCTTTAACAGCTCACACTATCCTTGGCTGATTAGCTGTGTTTAAATGGACTAAATGTTTCGGCTTATTAATCATTCATGGAAACCTAATTCCGCTTACATAACACTGACTTGTTAATGCTGAATAAAACATTTATTTGTGCACTCAGTACACCGACCCATGCTAATTGAAACGAGGCGACAGCAAATGCAAGGTGAATCTCAATTAGGTGTTGAATCGCCATTCAGTTTTACGGATTGCAGATTCTGAGCAAAAGCCCACTGGAGTATGATCTTTGAGGGATCCGGTTAAATGTCAACACATTCTCATCCTTTGGCATCATATGTGACGCCACATGACATTTTGTCGAAATACTGACGCACATAGCACCCTTTAGCGTCAATATAACAGTACTGTTATGGGTTGGTTTAGGTCTGGGGTAGGGTCTGTGTCTCATATTGACGCGTAAAGGATGCCAGTCACCTGTATGATGCCTTGGGTTCTGCATGTTATATTGATGCTAAAGGGTGCCATGTGCGTATTATATCGACGAAATGTCATGTGGCGTCACCTATATGACGGCAAAGGATGAGAACGGGCTCTTAAATGTATAGACCCCATCCCTTTTCAGTGCTGTTTGTATTAATTCCACACAGCATGGAGGTCTTACAGATCTTAACATAAAGTAAAGCTCCTTCAATTTCTGGTTCATAGATCTATGGAAGTTGGTTTCCGCCACAGAATGGAAAAATAAAAAAGCTAATTGCTACTTTTTATCTCGCAATTCTGACTTTGGAATTGGATTTGGATTCAGAATTGGCCAATATAAGTCGCAATGGGCTCTATGCACAGCTGACTACTTCCTGAACTTCAGCCAGCTCCTTGTTTCCCTGTCTGCCATTATTGGACAATTTGATTAAATCAGGTGTGCTTGACCTGACCTCAGTAGTCACGGCAACAATAATCAGACACACCTGAATTAATCAAGTTTGGCCAATAATGTCAGACAGGAAACAAGGAGCTGGCTGAAGTTCAGGAAGTAGTGCAGGTGTGCATAAAGCCCATTGCAAGATATACGCTGATTTCACGCAGTCGTCATTTTGAAATGGCTCCAGTGGGAAGAAAACCAGAAGTGTCGCCTTTAATCATAGGAGAGTCGCGAATGCAATGGTGTATTGTTGTGTTTAATGTTATTCTAAAAATGTACATACATTTCTTTCATAGTTTAGACTATGTACAGTGAAATTTACAAATTTATAAATACATTTTTTATATATATTTTCGATTTCAAAATGTTTGCGTTTTCGATTTCAAAATGGCAGCTGCGTAAAATCAGCGTATAGTCACAATTGTGTTTTATAAAGTCAGAATTGCATGATAAATTGTCAGAATTGCATTATATAAAGTCACAATAGCCATTTTACATCTTGTAATTCTAATTGCAAGTTATTAAGTCAGAAATGGGAGATATAAAGTCGTTATTGCTTACAATAAACTCGAAATTCAGAATTTTTTTCCAGAATTGCATGTTTATATCCCGCAAATGTGACTTTATTACAAGCAATTGAGAGATATAAAGTCAGAATAACAGATTCTCATCCTAGGGCGTAATATAGTGACGCTTTTGACATTTCGTCTAAATCCAATGCACATGGCACCCTTTAACATTCGGTTATGGTAGGTTTAGGTCTGGGGTAGTGTTAGGGTTAGACCACTAGGAGGCGCCTTCTGGCCCATATATATCTGCGTTTCATATTAACGCTAAAGGGTGCATGTGTGTTGGATGTAGATGAAATGTCAAAAGCATCAGTATGTGACCTTATGAGATACACACTCATTGTGAGATAAATTCCAACTTCCTTAGAACTAGACTTTATAACTCGTAATTTTATATCTCACAATTCTGAGAAAAGATGTATCAGTGAAGGCATCATTCTTTTGAGCCTGTTCTTTCCAATTAAACCATTTCAAACAAATCTAACTGAACAATTTGTTCACTAATTATCCTGGTTTGACTAACTGCCTCAACAGCCACAGACAGTTCTTGAGTTAACAGCTAACTGAAGGGAAGATTTACTGTAACTAAAAAAAAAAAAAAAGCCAGGATCATATTTTGTTTCGGATGGAAAAAAAGCCATGCATTCATCTATGGAAAGATACGAGGGTGAGTAAATGATCAGAGCTTTTGTTTTTTTCGTTCTGAATCGTGCACCCAAGTATTCTCCATTCGTGACCTTTAATCCCCTATACAGCTAAAGTACAGAAAGCCATGACCTTAGATCCATCTCTCTATAATCTCTCTGGGGGTTTCTCAGGAGAGGATGATCATGCTTTGATTGTTATGTCGCTCCAGGCAGTCCTGCGGCGAATGGAGATGTTCAGCTGGAATCTGAAGTAAATAATCCCGTTTGGGAAAAGACGAGAGAGTGTCCAGAGAGAGAAGGAAGAGGAAGACCAATAGGAGCACTGCAGCGAGAGGAGATGGAGGAGGAGGACTATAAAAGAAAGAGAGATTGCTGGGACCCCCAACAGATCCAGTGCCGACAATGCAGAATCAGAGCACAGATAGAAACTCATTCGAGTGAAGGAGGTATGTGGGAAAATTTCATTCACTACACATTAGATTGACTCTATATCACAGAACTGAAGACTAAAGGAGAGAAACCCACAGAGGTGAAGTGATCCATCACAAGACAATGAAGGACAAACCAAGGACAATGCTCCACTTTTTATACGTTCTAACACACTTTCAACAATCCTAAGATCAAATCACACTGTACAACATGGATCTAATAAACTTGTGTACGTCATGTATGTAGACTCTATAAAACTTGGGTACGACATGCATGCGTCTCTATAACACGCATGTGTATTGTCGTGTAATATATACGCGAAAATGAGTTTTTACGTGCATATGAGACGCAGTTTTTCGCATGACCTTTGTCACTACAGACCTATGGCGACAGAGCTCCTCACTTTGCAATAAAAAAAACACTTAATTTGCAAAGAATTGTATTATTATTATAGTTTTATGTATTTTTGTTGTTTTTTGTTGTTGTTTTATAAATGCTCTATGAAAATTGTTCAAAAATGTTCTCTCAAAACATCCCATCTTTTTGGGTCGACTAATCTTCTAGACTAGACTTTGGTCGACCAAGGATTTCTTTGGTTGACTACAGCCCTAAATCTCAGGCTACGAGGTAAGTTAGTATAGAAGAAAAAAACGTCACCAGCATGCACCAGTGGTAAACAAATATAGCAAGATGAATCATACTTTGGCAGTTGTAGTTTTTAAGTGAGATGAAAAAAGACGAGGAAGCAAAAGAGGACAATATGGCTAAAGAAAATAGGCCAACTCTTGCAAATGGAGCTTGAAGTAAATAATAGTTTTAAGTTTTAGTGTCATGTCACGTTGATCAATACGCCTTTTCAAGTTGTGTTTTTATTGGCAAGTCAGTAGACGTAGGTCGTAGCAGCAAACACACTGAGATGACCATGCTAAACTTCAGACACTTTCAGAAAATGATCGCAGACTATCTTTGGTCTCAAGACGGTGACAAAAAAACCTGAGCATCATGGCGGCGAGATTTCAACTCATCAAGTACCGCTCACATTTCCTTCAGAAAATGTAAAAAAAATTAATATTTTCTCTCAACATTCCTTTCCGTCCTCATCCAGCACTCTGCCTTTCCCTTCTTAATCTGATCCTAAAATAAGTGCTGACATCTATCAAATATGCATGTGCTTCTTACACGTTCGCTGCTCAACACACGAACAGCATGTCAGCCTTCACTTCCTCTCCTCGGAGTGATCCTGTGGGCTGTCACCATGGTTACAAGCTCTGATGTCACAATGAGCTCTGCCAAAACTGCATTTCAAACAATAAACTTTTCATCAGAAGCAACAGGAGATATTAACAAAACAAGACTACTACTTGTATATTGTAACTTCGCTAATCATAAAACTGCTTAGTAATAATGTCAGTAGCCTATATGTAAATGAACAATGTGTATCATGTACAGAGAAATTCACGTTTATTTGTCAGCAAAATTATTTTTGACAAGTTTATTTCAGTTTATCGCCCTGCATTTGGCCTAAAACACTGTTCATGGTCACCTAGTTTGAAGGTTTTTCAGATTTGTGGCATTCTCACCACTAAACGTTTACTCAACACAGTAAATGCTGAACTCAACATGCTCTGTGTTGAGTTTCTGAATTCTTGCATCCGGGAACAATACAAGTAGACACCATTATGACTAAAAGTTTGCTAAGAAATTTTCTTACTAAAGCGTGGTGCCGTTTGACGCTGGTATCGACAGATACAAGTGTATTGACAGCAGACTGGTGTGAGTGGCCTTGGACAGCAACATACCCAGTGCATTATGGGTATTGAAGTTTTCCTACCTATTTGACAAGGCTTTTTTAAATCTGTTTTCTCTAGTCAGGTGGCACTGATTTCAAAAATATTTTTGCCTTTCAACTGTATAGGCCACCAAGTTTTATTGAAAGCCTATTTTGCCAGTGGTGAAGAAGTTAGCAGGGTCAATCATTTTTATGTAACCTTAATGCAAAAAAAAAAAAAAAAAAATATCATAAGTAACAAGTCTATTCTACACTTTACATGCAAAATGGCTGTGCAAATAATTCCACTGTGATGATCCCTGATGGGAAGCAACCCTTTCTTCTATCATATGATATGAGACATGATATGAGACATGATATGATATTATATACTCATAGACTGTGTGGATGGGACACAAAAATATTGTCCTAAGAATATTGATCTTTGCTCGATTAAAATCAATATCACAGGTCACTCACACTGGTCTCATATAAAACCATCTGAAACTCACACTGGACATATTAATGTGGTTACAAAGCATGTTATGCTAACTTAACAAATGTGATTGTGCTTTGTGTTATTTCAAATGTTCATTTACTAAAACATTAAAATTCACAGAGTGATTCACAAAAAGGCTGAACGACTATTTTGTACATGGAGAAACAGGCAATATCTGCATTTCTGATTCAATCTGACAACATTTCCCCATGTGGCATTGCACCAATCATCACATGTAAAATGTTTGCTCTTATAAGCTCTCCTGTCCATGCTAAATCCACAGTCCTCCCTGCACACACTTGAATGTCAGCGTTAAATGACATCACTTCCCCAGCAGAGATGACAGCTCAGCGCCGTCTTTATCATATCACTGATGCTACCACCTGCTAATATTATTACTGACATCTAAGAGAAAGACAGATACATTTAAGATAACACAATTACATACTGTTCTATTTTTTTTCTTTGTCTTTAAAAGTGTCTAATGTCATAAATTTTGAATTACCAGCTTAAAGAGGCTCTCTGAATTACAGTTTCATTTGCAAAAAAAATAAATAAATAAATAAATAAATAAATTATCCTTCCAGGTTAACCACAATTTTACAAATCCAAAGAGGTCTAGTAAACATTTACTTTGGTAAAATGTTGTTTTTACAAGATATTCAATACTGTAGATTAACTTTAAATTAACTTTTTTTGCTCATCATTTTTTGTCACTTTAAGACCTGACGCATATATCCATTATACTGTTACTCATGTGTTTTCATTCTCAAATGTTTATAGTGTTAACATGAATACACACCAAGACCCATTTTGGCATTATTTTGAGTGTATTTGACTGTTGCAATATGTGAAAAATAACTCAATTTAGTACTGGGAGGTGACTTTATCTATGCACACTTTGCGTGTGAGCATAAGACCAGCGGAAATTAGTAAAATTATGCAAAATACAGTCCCACGATGAAATTCATGCCCTGTAACACCAACAATATTCACCCGGCGCAAATGAAATGAGTGAGTAAGGAGAGGAGAGTTTGTGTAGCAACTCGCTGTCGGAGAGATGAGAGAGCGAAAGTGCAGCTGGTATTGTGTATCTATTCTACGGAAAATTAGTATTGGAGGCGTTTCGGATATTTCAGTGTCGATATGTATCGGAAATCTATATTTTTGACAACACTATTGCACTTATTTGATTAATTCAGATGTCTTTTTAAAAGGCTACAACTGGAAAATGTATTTTAAATACATTTCAACCTGCCAAGGCCCAAGTGCAACACGCCACTGCTAAAATCCTGAAATCCAATGTCAAGCCCTGACTGACTGGATTTTGAAAAGCGGGTACCACAGACTCAATTCTGAATTCATGTTGAATTTAACTTCTGAATTGTCCAAATTGCACCACCGTCATCAGCAGCAACATGATCTGACTAAAATGCTTCCCTTCTGGGCCTCCATCACTGAACAAAAGCTACAGAAATCCACCTCACATATTCTAGACCCGTCTCATCCCGATGAGCACAATGATATCTGCTTATGACGGCCACCCGCAGGATGAGAGCTGATGTTATTGGGACGTGAAGGGCGCCGCGTGTTAAATTGGATCTCCGCAAAGCGTCAGCGGGCCTTTGCCGGGGCGACACTCTAATGGCCGTCAGAAATGGATCTGCCTCTTAGGCGTGCGATAGCAGGCGACCATCCATAAAGACCCTGTCAGCCGAGCACAGAGCTCATTTACACCTTTGCGTATTCCCATTATCTGCAGGCCAACGAGCCGAGCGTCACACGCACACTGATCACATCAGCCCCACCAGGACGCAGGTGTTTACCAGCATGTCACTTCACCTGAGGGCTAAGAGGCCCAGAGACGTCATGCATGCTTCTGTTCTCATCATAACGGGCAAAGAAAAACAGCGGAGCTGCCACAGACCTGAGATCAGTATCTGCAAGTCATATTTCCAAGATAAATCAGAATGAATTCACAAGGACTTTCACTGCTTTCTAAAAGGAATATTATTCCCTATTGAACCCATCACCTTTTTACATCCTTGTGTCGTCCACTTTTATTTTAATTGGAATGTAAAAGTTACTCAAATGGACAGATTTGGTTTTAATATATATATTTTATGCCAATCGATGGCTTATTTTGCTCTAGTAAAGGTCCATATCTTATTAAACACTCTCTCGCCTCTTTTTTAAGTTATCGGGCCAATTATGAAATGTGTGCGTGTACGTGACAAGAGAGAGAAAATCAATTTTTCAATTACTTTCTCTATTGTCTTTGGACTTATTCCTTATTTGACAATGCATATGTGCCGAAATGACAAATTAATCACATTATAAATGAAAACTGAGAAATACAGACCAATAAAGATTAATAATGCTGAGAGAAAGAGAGAGAATATACTCATTGATGAGTAAATCTATTTCAATGCAACAGTGAGTCTGTGAAGCCAATATGACTAGTGTGAACTTTATATTTGAAAATGTGCATGATGTGAAATGCATGGCAGCGTTTTATGAATTAAAAAAGGGCATATTTGCTTTATGGAAATTATAAATGGAAAAAAGGGGTTTATGTTCTGAGGGACTTCTGGTGATTGTCTTTATCAAAAAAATTTTTGCATGAAAACTTCTCTGAGACATGCTCTCTGTTATGAGGAAGAATGTTTCATTTCTAAACAATTAAAACGCAAAAACTGAAGCGCAGTCCCTTTTATGTCTATCATACACTAATTCACATTAGACATCCACAATTTCAAAGACTGCCAGCCAAATGCAACAATCACTCAAAGCAATATTAAAAAACAATGACATATTACACTAAATCATAGGATTTTACCTTCATAAATGTGAATCAAAATGTGAATTGCTTAATCAAACTTACTCCATCCTGCAAACATGGCTGCATTAGGTCATGTGACAGTGCAGTATCAGGTGACAAGCCTGTCCTCCACCAGCTCAGAGTTAGAGTTATCCTGCTGTTAATGCAATAACTACTACACCACTATTAGGGCAAACAGCATGTTTCTGTGTTGATGGCCTTTCAGATATATGTCTTTATTCGGACTGCATATTTCATTATATTATAGCTGTTTGACCAGTGATTGTTTTTTAAGGCCCTTAAAGGAGAACTTCGGCGAACAATGAACCTTTGGTCTAATAAAACATTGGTACCTAGTCAGCCATTCTCTGAGATTTGTTTTCATGATAATTGAATGTAAAGAGTTTTACCTCTAAAAACTGTTTAGCGTATAATGCTAGCACTGGGGGCATTGACTAAGTAAAAAGAAATCGCCAGTTTATACCACTAAACAAGGCTCAAAATAGCCCCACACTAACACAGTAACATAATGAGTGTCCATACATGCAGAACGAAGCATTGAGAACTTTGAAAGTGTACAGACCGTTTAATAAGAAGATACGTTATAAAGACAGTTCACTTCATGTATACAGACAGGAGCCATCTTAGAATATAGTCTTCATATGTCGAACCACGAACGTCGTGCTTGAGTGAGCTGAACTGTATGAAGTTCAGCGAACTTCTGAACTGTATGAACAGCGTTCGGGGATCGACTTATCGAGACTATATTCTAAGATGGCTCCTGTCTGTAAACATGAAGTGAACTGTCTTTATAACGTATCTTCTTATTAAACGGTCTGTACACTTATAAAGTTCTCAATGTTTCGTTTTGCATGTATGGACACTCATTATGTTACTGTGTTAGTGTGGGGATATTTTGAGCCTTGTTAGTGGTATAAACTAGCGATTTCTTTTTACTTAGTAAATGCCCCCAGTGCTAGCATTATACGCTAAACAGTTTTTAGAGATAAAACTCTTTACATTCGATTATCATGAAAACAAATCTCAGAGAACGATTGACTAGGTACCGAATGTTTTATTAGACCAAAGGTTCATTGTTCACCGGAGTTCTCCTTTAACAATGTGAAACAGACGTTTGCTTTTCATCATGCACATAATGATTGGCCCCATGAACATGGTGGAACATTAGTCAATAATTGTATCCCTTAAAAGTCATATTTGATCACCAAAATGACATATTTAAACGTTTGTTTTTTTTTCCTTGAAAAAAATTCTTCATGCCTTAAAATAGCTTGAATGTAACTCTACGCTCATGGCTCATTAAGTGTATGCGGTTCTATAAATATATGCCAATTAGCCCCGCCTCCACTCTCTCGCATCAGCTCAGAGATCCACAAGTTGGTCACAACTAAGTTAGTTTGTGACGTCAGAAACACCAGCGATTTCAAACCACGTTTTAATACTCAGCAATAGTGTTGACTTATGAATTTGTACTTGGTTTGTCTTAAAGCACATTAAAACATAGATATACACATAAACAACATCAAAAACTTGATTTTCACCACAGTGGGACTTTTTTGAATATTAGTGATATTAGAGAAAGATGATGCGCTGATGAAGTTTTGATGATTTTTACTTGGTCTGCTATGATGCAAAATGTATTATTTATTTGATTTTGTCCATTTATCAACTCCCGATTATCTTTTCAAAAGGATGACATCAAAGTGGATTAGAAAGTGTTTCTGCCAGACACAAGAAGACAATTTCAAAGTAATTCTCAAGGCAACATGACTAGTAGAGAGTCTTGAGGAAGGTTTTTTATTTAGCCGAGTGAGGCATTTACTGTAAATTATTCTAATCCTCTTCATTCATGTCTTCTCAGATTGTTTTACAAAAAAACCCTCAGGTCATGCTTAATAATGGAGCATGTGTTAGCTTCATTAGCCTTCTGATAAACTGATATATGCTTGCTCTGTCAGCACTCAATTTATGAGGAAACACTTGACTGCTTCTTTATTTTGCTTGCAGAGAGTTGGGGAGCAGCTCGTTTCTGCCGAAGCCTTCTGATGAATCCACTCCTCCGTAACCACCCTTGACTTTATCGCCCACATCCTCTCAGCTGTCCACTGATAAGAGTGATATGTACTCTATAGAGTCGAATTGTTGTCTTGGTGCAGTCTTGGTGGAAAAATATCACTAAAAAACCCCCCAAAAATACTCTTTTTTTATGAGCTCCAAGTTGACAAATTGAACAAGACTCTACTTGTCGTATCTTTCTTTGTACTCCTGGGCTTTGAAACTTTCTTTTTCCAGCGCCTTTCTGTTTCTCCTTTATTCCTGAGGTCAGTCAGTGACTAGCGGTCACCACTGTGAGGAAACGAGCGCTCACTGCCATATTAATTAGGCACCTGAAACTCCATGCTAATGCAAGCATAACACAATTACACAAATGAGGCGATTGCACATTAGAAACCAGAAAGTCACTCTCTGCTCAATGAATGAGGGAGCCGGAATACAATAAAAAGGTGGAAGGGGAGATGAAACACAAGTGTGGAGGACTGTCCAGCTCTACTGTTTCATTTTAATTGGCACTAGAAAAAAATGGCCTGCTACTCAAGCGATTAAGTCTCATACAGTGAGCTTTATCGCCAGCACTGAATACAGAAGAGTTTAAGGCAAGTCGAGCGAACTAGTGCATTAATCTCCCAGACACAAAACCCTCAAAGGATTAGTTTGCCCAGAAAATGGCAATTCTGTCATCATTTACACACCTGTTGTCATTGGCATGTTTAAGTCATTTCAAATTAAACAGCATTAAACTAAGTTGAATCTTGATCATCCAATGTTTTGTAGGCTGTTTATTTTTTTATTATTTTACTGTTAGCTTTTAAGAATCTTTGCATAGCCCTTTTTACACAATGACAAGTTCTGTTAAGATCCTAAATGAATGCTATACGTTCCAAGGCTATATGTCCCAAAAGCCTTGTAAGCCTACAGTGAGGTGATCGTATAGAGACCATTGGTGGCAATGGACTTTGGGAAATGCAGCCCAAATCGTTTAGAAATCAAATAGTTTTATGTGAGGAAAAGATGGAAATTTATTTATTTATGGAAATATTAAACTTGAAATGTCACATGGCTCTGGATGAACCATTTTGATTTTCCACTAATGACATCACCAATCAATCACCAATGACATCACCAATTATGTCACTGCACAACATTCTGTTCTGTTCTCACATGGTTCATGGCTGAAAGTGACGTGCCAATTCAGATATTTGGAATGGAGAATTACATTTAACAGCCTCAATGGAGGAGAAAATGTTCACTGTATAATGACTTTTATTTCTGTCTCCTCTTTGCATGTATATAAAGTATAAGCTATAACTTATGTACAGTAGGTGAGCCAAGATGATAGCGTCATACAATTCGGTACTTTCCTGTTATCCGGACCCCACCGATGTCCTACCCTAACCCCGCCCCTAAACCTACCCGTCACTGGGGTTAAGACCAATCAGGGATGAAGGCCTACCCCTAACCCCGCCCCTAAACCTACCCATCACTGGGGTTAAGACCAATCAGGGACGATGGCCTACCCCTAACCCCGCCCTTAAACCTACCCGACACTACAGTGGGGTCCAGATAACAGGAAAGTACCCACAATTCTATTGAATGACTTCAGAAAATGTTTATACAGCATGGACTATGAAAAGTTTTAAAGACAACTTTATGTTGGCTGAAAATTTTTAATAGTTTGAAGGTCAGGGTTGATAGTCGCTAGCAACTGCATTGGAAAAAGCATCCTACTTTTTCTTCAAAATTCTGGTTGCTATTGTATTCTGGGTGGTTGCTAGGGTGTTGCTATGCAGTTGGTAAGATGTTATGGTTGTTTGCTAGAGTATTGCTACAGTATGTGGCTTCTTCTGTGGTTTCTAGATAGTTGCTGGGGTATTCTGGGCATTTTCTAAGGCATTGCTAGGATGATATGTGTGGTTAATAAAGCATTGATATGCAGTTGATAGAATGTTCTGGGTGTTTAGACCAGGGCGTTGCTATGCGGTAGCTCGGATGTTCTTAATGGTTTCATATCAAGCTTACTGTGACATCGAGCTGGATAGACATGGGGCCCTATTTTAACGATCTGAAACGCAAGTATCAAGCGTGAAGCGCAAGTAACCGGCGAGATAAATGACTCTTGTGCCCGACGCAGTTTAAAAGGGGGTGATCTGAAATAGCTTCATTAATCATAGGTGTGGTTTGGGCACAACAGGAAACAAACCAATCCAACGCATTCTCATTCCTAGGATGTCATATAGGTGACAGCTTTTGACATTGCGTTCTAAATCCGATGCATGTGGCACCCTTTAGCATCAGCATAACACACTTCGGTTATGGGTAGGTTTAGGTCTGGGGTAAATGTTAGGGTTAGACCACCAGGAGGTGCCTTCTGGCCCATATATATATATATATATATATATATATATATATATATATATATATATATATATATATATATATGCATATGCATATGCTTCTCATATTGACGCTAAAGGGTGCATGTGCGTTGGATGTGGACGAATGTCAAAGCGTCAGTATATGACGCCTCGGGATGAGACCAGGCTGACCAATCAGAGCGTCATCCAACATACCCTTTAAGAGCAGGTGAGCATATTGCATGGCGGATTGTAATTATTATGGCGGATATAACGATAGAAAGTTTAAGAAAGACAAGAATCGCAGTAAACAATAGCAGACTTGTTCTTCATTCCTTTTAATAGAGTAAAAAAGATCATCTATTATTGTGACATGTTGTCTGATATGTCCTGTTTATTCACAGCATGTAGCCCAATAAACCCTTCTCTCTGAATCCCAACCAATCAGGAGAAAAACGATGTGGTGTCCGATTTAAAGGCCAGGGCTGGGAAAATTGGCCGCAGTGTCTCACAGGTCGTTCAGACTTCTCCATTTAAAAGCGAGGACCACTAGAGTCATGTTCAACAAACAAATCAACTGTTTATTCTATTTGGAGTGTGGTCCAGTGAAGTGGCGATGTCCTATTGAGACGGAGTGCTGGGTAATTGCACCTCTCAATGTCCTATTTCTCTCTGAGGTTTGGAGTGAGTGATGAGATTGTCGACCACAGTGTTTTCTGGTGTCGTTATTGTATTGACCTGTGGATAGATAAACGAGCAGGGGAAAGCCTTATTTGCTTTGTGCTGGTCATGTTTATTTTTGGTTCCTCCTTCCCATGGCAACTGTCCACTATAGGTCTTCAACAATTGCTCAATTACTACATCACATGAGTCGCATGAAACAGGAGAATCCCACAGAACATCACACTATATAATAGTGCGCTGAATACTTCGCAGTAAAAACCATCAGCATTTTTATTTGTCCATAGTGAACATATTAAACAAGTCATCTGTGAGGGTTTTTAGCAAAAAGGATCTTGAGGGTTAAAATAAATGTGTTATGTCATCATTTAAGTCTTCCTACAGAGGATTCTGTTCTGAATAATCAGTATTTGTCTTTTTTTCCCCATTAGAAATTGTTCAGAATGCTATGATGCGCACCTACAAACCTTATTGCTATGGATAGAATTTGTACTAAAAGAAAAAGTTCCGAATTTTTTTTTTATTCAAATGATGAATACTTTTATTCAGCAAGGATGCATTAAATTGATAAGTATGGAAGCTTGTTTCTGCCATGGAATAATATATATATATATATATATATATATATATATATATATATATATATATATATATATATATATATATATATATTCTGACTTTTTTCCTCGCAACTCTGAGTTTATATCGCAACCCTGACTTTTTCCGTAATTACGGGTTTATATTTTGAGATGCTGACTGTATAACTTGCAATTGCATCATGTAATAAAGTTACAATTAACTTGAAACAAGATATACAATTAATGTGACAAAGTCAGTCTATGGAAGCTTGTTTCTACCATGGAATAAAAAAAATAAAAAAGATTGCAATTTTCTTAGAATTTAACATTGCAATAATATATAACGCAGTTCAGTGCATTTTAATATTTTGCCGATTTATTAGAAATGCATATGATCTCATTTATACATTTCCATTCAAGCTATAGGCCACACTGGGGGTTATAGGTTTGGGATGGACCTTCATGCTTAGTGTTTTTTTTTTTTTGTTGTTTTTTCAATTGCCAACTGTAGTTAAATGCGAAGTAAATGATAGAAAGAGTGAAGTAAATTATTCCAATGTTAATTTGCTAAATTTGCAATGCAAAATGTTACTTTTTAAAACTCTTAAATCATTCAACCTTTTACATTTTCTTTAAAAAAAAAAAAAATTTAAAGCACTGTCCACTTCTGCTATATGGAACATGATACTCTATGCCCTCGGGGTTTGAAACAACACCACAATGAGTAAATACTGGTATGTGTAATACAGTTTTGTATGACATAAAAAATGTATATCTTTTTTTAAATCTATTTTTCTGTAGAGTGGCAGGCAGGACACTGTCCTCATTCTCCTGGCCTGCATCATTATTGAGACACGCTTGCTGTAGCATGACCATTATGTGTCCAAGCATCTGCTTCCTCTCCCAGAAAGGGAAATGCACACAGAGAAAGATATTTCCAAACGAGTCTAGAAGCCCACTGGGCCTGATAGCCCACTTTATCACTGGCTGTTGGCAACGTCACAACAGATTGTTTCCTGGAAAGAGAACAAGCACAGACAGAGAATACACAGGCCTCCATCTGTGAACAAGGTCATTGCCGATCTGGCAATTGTAGGATTAGACCCATTTTATTTGAATTATTCTGTGGCTGCCCTGCCATTTACACAAACACACATTCAGCATATTATGAGTTTATTGATTTTGTGTGTTTGTGTGTGGCATTGATGAAATAGGTGACATGTCTGCGCAGTTCCAAAGAGCTGCTTCTTCATTGTATGCCATAACTTCTTTGCTTCAATTATTCAAACTTCTATTTTCAGGTTTAAGACGTTTGAACCTCGCTATATCCTCTACCACTTAAACGTTTAGAATAATTAAAAATCTTAAAAATGTTTTTTTAAATTAATTCTTTCTAGATTACCAGGGCTGCATGTGTTTGATAAAATCTCTGTAAAACTGTAATATTGTGAAATAGAAAACATTTATTTTAAATTGTCAATATTTCACACTATTACTGTTTTTAATGTGTTTCTGATCAAATAAATGCAGCCTTGGTGAGCATATAAGAGATTTCGGTAACACTTTACAATACGGGTGCACTATTAAGCATTAATTCATGCTTAACTAATGCACAGATAATACTGAATTAATGTGTAACTAATGATTATCTTAGCTATTCATTAATGATTACCACATTAGGAACTAATTAAGAGTCTGTAAGGTTAATGTATTAGTTCATACATGAATTGTTATTAATCAAATATGTAATTGTGGATTAATTCCATAATAACTCATTTTTTTAACTAATAGTGTTAATTAATATGTTAATTTCCAGAATGAGCCAAAGCCTTGTATTTTAATTTCCAGATAATATGACAGGTACACTAATATGCATTAATACATGATTAATTACTTAATTGTTAGTGCAAATTCATGTGCAAATTTCTACAATTACTAAATTACTAGTTAATAATGATGTGCCTCAACAAGTAAAGTCATAACATAATGATACCTTTACAAATCATTAGCTAATGATTAATTAAAGCAGACAACTGGAAGTTGAAGTGCATAGCTTTGACTAATTGTGGTAATTAACACATTAATTTACACTATTAGTTAATAAAATATGTTATTAAGGAATTAATACACAATGACACATTGAATGAATAGCAATTCATGTATTACTTAATCTATTAATCATATAGACTCTTATTAGTTGCTGATGCAGTAATCATTAATTAATGGTTTAGTTCTTTATTAGTTATACATTAACTCATGATTATCTGTGCATTAGTTAAGCATGAATTAATGCATTTTAGTGCACCCATAGTGTAAAGTGTTACCGAGATTTCCTTCTTTCAAAAAAAAAAAACAAAACAAAAAAAAACCATTCGTAATAATTCCAAAGTTTTGACCAGTATATATCTTTGACATAGCCTGGTTTGCTATGCTGTGCCACCTGTACTCCTCTGAGAGGTTATCTACTAAATGATTTCTTCTCGTTCCTGGGTCATGCTGACCTCATTTGAGGCACTAAAGGTAGATATCTGTGGGTTTGGGTGTTACAATGTGGTTTTCGCAACCTGTGGTGCTCTGTGTCAAAATTTATTTGTAATGGCCAACTTTTTTTTTAGCTTGTGTTCAATTATAGACCGTCACAGGTCATGCAGCGTAACAAGGTTAAAAGCAAGCCGGCTCACTCTGATGGATCGACCACCTTTAAAATCGTAAGAATTTGGCTGGAAACACTGCCCTTTGGATCCTCTTGGGCGACGGAAAATCAGTCTGGCTTGTGTAAGTGTTCCACCTACACAACACCGAACCACAGTGAGAAAAGCCCCACAATTAATCATTTTATAGTATTTATTTGGGGAAAAGACGGCAAAGTAATGATTGCATGTTTAAATCGGCATGATTCCCTGAAACGTGGTCTAATATCATCCAAGCATTTAAAAACTAATCAAGAAGCACTCAGCTCATCTCAGACCCAGTCAATTAATGTTAAGTAGCAGATGTGCTAACAGCTAATTGATTCCAGCCTTGGTTAGAAAGAGAGGCCAAACGAGAACATAAGGCAATGAGCTCTTCGCTCACACCATCTTTTTAGGAAACTTATAGTACCAAGTAGCTGAACTTTTAATATGCACCAAAAAGGTCCTTACTTTAGCCTGTTCTGGCCAAGAGACACCAATTGAAAGTGCTTTTTAGTCTTCAATATATTGACTTAATTGTTTAAATAACTTTTGTTAAAGGGAAATATGAAAGAATATGAAAGTTCTGTCATTATTTATTCACCCGCTTGTCGTTCCAAACCCGAAAGCATTTCGTTAATCTTTGGAACACAAATTAAGATATTTTTAACGAAAACTGAGGTCCCTCCACTGATAGTCTACGCAACTACCACTTTAACAAAAGGTTCATTAAGAGATCGTAAAATTAATCCATATGAATTGAACAGTTTAGTCCAAATTTTATGAAAAGACGCTATCTCTTTGTGTAATGAACAGATTTAATTTAGGCTTTTATTCACTTAAACATTCATCAATACACATCAGTTGTGGTCAATGGAAGCTCATGTTTACACGAGAACCAATAAGATTCATCCTCGTGTTACGCAGCATGTTTGAGCTTCAGCAAGAACCAATGAGGTTCAATCTCCTGTTACACAGCACGTTTGAGCTTCAGCAAGAACCAATGAGGTTTATCCTCATGTTACGCAGCATGTTTGAGCTTCAGCAAGAACCAACGAGGTTCATCCTTCATGTTACGCAGCATGTTTGAGCTTCAGCAAGAACCAATGAGGTTTGCTCTCTCACATCAAGCATGTATGGTTGAGCTTATGTTAGCTGATCAACGTTTATATGAATAAAAGCCTAAATTTAATCTGTTCATCATATAAAGCGGTCGTGGCTTTTCATAAAATGTTGACCACATTTGGACTGACCCCAAACTTTTGAACGGTAGTGTATACCCCTGTTCTTGAAGGCACACTAGTCTCACGTAGCCTGATCTTCAGACTGATGGCAGAAGGTCTGAAATCCATGGCAGACTGTCTGACTGGCATGTAAAGCAACCAATCACAGTTGGTTTTGATACACGTCCTGTTTAGGGGTGTGAAAATGTACTGTAGCGTGACGACCCCTAAAATGGGTAAAACTCTTGGACGTGTTTTAAAGAGTTATGCTTCACTTACTTTTGAAAATCCAGCGTTTTAGTTGATCCTGATAAGCCCTCATTGTCACAGTTGTAAACACAATGACTTGTTTCTTCCATAAGCAGGTTCGGCATCACGTCATCTGTGTCAGATAAGAGAGACATCCAAAATGCATACTGTTAGTGTGCGTCCAGGAACAGAAGCACTGATGTAAACACTGGTAGCCTAACAGAAATGTATTGTGCTTTTCAAACATAGGTCTCCTAAAGAGAAATTCAGCTTTTAATTAATAATGCGGACTTTTTGTCAATTCAATTCAACACAAACCATTCAAAATATTCAATATTTCTCATTGTGTTATTTTTTGTAAGATCCAACTGCTCGCATTTGATGCACATTGGAATGGGCCGCTCTCATCTCAGCAGGCTTTAATTAGCAAAAGCCCAAGGCTCATTTGAATGGAGAGTGTATATTTGCTTCTCTGAGGAATTTCTCTCGTTGTGGTTGTGTTAGGCTGTGACCTTAAGCTCTCCGCTGCCCTTTAATGATCAAGACCAGTAGACTCTGTTCTCAGACACAGGCGTTATTTATCTCCAGCCTGCCCTGCGCAAAAGACGAGACGTTGATTCACGACGTGATCGCGGGGAGGAAGACAAGTGTCATCTCCAGTTATTGAAAACAATGGGGTTGACTACTAAAACATGTCAGACGTCATGGCACAGGTGTCGCTATTTTGTCCATAGATTCTAATGACAGTTTCATTTGTAATATTTTTTTTACAAAAATTAATTGACATATAATTGACATTCTTAAAGCTTGCATTTTTAATGATTCAGTCTGAATAAAAAAGTAAGACCCTACAATTATACAAGTAGTAGTAAAGGCTCAGGAAAAATGAAACCACTGTAGTTTGAGCAGGAGGCATAGTGATTAAAGGAACAGGCCGACTTTTGAGACTTATTCAGTGTATCCCCCAGAGTTAGATAAGTCCATACACACACTTTTTATCTCTGTGCATGCTGTAACTCTGCCTGACGCACCCACCGCTAGCCTAGCTTAGCACAAAGACTGAAGGTAAATGGCTACAGCTAGCATACTGCTCCCAATAAGTGACAAAATAACGCCAACATTTTCCTATTTGCATGTCGTGATTTGTATAGTCACAGCATGTACAAATAACAAGGTCACATGAGACTAGCCGTATTCTAACCGTATACATACTGGGTACTATATTCTCAGAAGGCGAAGCGCTGCTATTTGGGCGGAGTGATTCTTATCTAAGCTTTAAAACTTTCTTTCTTTCTAACCAATCTTTCTTTCTTTCATTCTAACTCCAAACTCAATTACATTGAAAGTTGGAGAGGCTTAATTAGACTCCATTAGCTGCATTCTAGTACTATTTTTAATCCATCGAGATTAACCTTCAAACTTCAAGCTTTTAAAACTTCTACAAACTTTCTGGCAAGGCTTTTTCAAGGCAAATTAAAGTTTGTCTACAAACTTTTAAATCTAATTTTACACAAAAATTTCACAGTATTACGGATTTTTCTGTGTTTTTGATCAAATAAATTCTTTCATAAAACGGCTTCTTTCAGAGAAAACAAACATCTTATCCACCTCCACATCCAAGATTTGGACTGCAGAGTATATTTTACTGTAAGTCCAGTATATTTGTAAGCATTTTCACAAAACCAAGGTCTTCAATGTTAAAACGCTTGAATAATGCAAACAGTTGAACATGGGGCAACAATGCCAAGGTTGTTGGTTCAATAATTTCCAGGTGAAGTGATAAAATGTATATCTTGAAATGCAGTGCAAGTCACTTTGCTTACTAAAAAAGAAAGAAAATGCATAAATGTAAATTAAGGACATTGATGGAAATTATGACATAAAGGTCAATCTATCATTCAGACTAAAGTGTCTAAAATTATTTTTTTTATCAGAACCAAAGCGAGGACACACTTCACATCCTGTGTTGAAACTTTTCATTAGTTTAACTTAAGATGACTGTCATGATAAGAAATTCAAATGAAGTCATTAAAAGTCTCCTCTGGGTTTAGATCAACAAAGGTCTCATTTGTTTCTCATCCTCTCTCAGAAAGCCTGCGGTTCTCTCTCTTTAAGCAGACTCAGTTCTGAATGCCATGCATTTGTTGGTGCTGGCATCTCATACCTATTAATCAAGGCGGCTTATCTTGTCATCCCCTTGCAAAAGTTGTTTTGTGTCTCTGAATTATCTCCTGCAACTGACAGTATCCCTGGCAGAATTCAAGACGGGGCTATGGAGGGTATTATATGCAGATATCCAGATACAGAGAGCTGTACATTTATGGGATTTTATTATAAGCAGATGCAGCAGGGGGAAAGTAGATTGTGAAATCCAGGCTGTTGAACTGGAGCTCGCTGTAACCTTGTTTATGCTGCCATTTCTCTTCCAGACACATTCTAAGAACAGAACAAATCCTCGTGACAAGTCGTGTCCGGGTGGCATTGCCCTGGATCTGTATATGCAATAGCTGGAGTGATTCTGGTCATGATGTGATTCCAGGATTCTTCTCTCAGAGGTTGGTATAAAGTTGGGTAAGTGGGCACATTTCCTCTCAGCACATCTGCCTTGCTGGCTTCAGTAGATACATTTCTATTTTGCTGTTTGGAGAGCCTCTGATGGCAACAATAAATGTATTTTCAGTACTTAACCCAGTATCAAGACTCGCTAAGTAAAGAAAGAATACCCTAAAAAATGCTGGGTTGTTTTAACCCAATTTTGGGTCAAATGTGGAGAAACTCAAACATTGGGTTAAACATTGGTAATTCCAGTCTTACTTCTTGCAGAAACCTATGTAGATTTGTAACAAAGTTAAATGGAATTGATATGGTAAAACCGACGTTGCTGTTTGTTCATTGTTTCTCAAGCTATGAAATTCAGATATGATAATGGGAGACCAACTTACAACCGACATGGCCATCTGACCAATCAGAGCAGAGAAAGCTCACAGAAAGGGGTGATTTAGAGAGACTGAGGCCCTGTTTACACGAGAACGCTCACGGGTGAAAACATAAAAATATTTTATTGGATGTGCCTTTCGTTTACACGGCGACAGCGTTTTGGGGCTTAAAAGCGCAAAAAAGTGAAAATACTCTCCTGAGGGGAAATTTTAAAACGTTCCACCGCCATGTTCCCGTGTAAAGGGTAAAAACGCAAAAGTCTACTTGACAGTGAAGGTTGTACGCAGCGCACGTACTTGGTGTTGTTGTGCTGGCAGTGCTCCACATTGCCACCTAGCTGCCTGGAGCACATACTACATTGAATTTCACACACTCACCATATGCACGCGGATTTCCCACCCAGAACGCTCGTCTAAAAGAAGAATAAAAAGTGATGACAATCCGCCCACTTTTGCGTTTTCTCTTTAGATCGATTCTGTAAACATAGCCTGACTCTTCAGTTTTCAGACTTTTTGAGAAATGAGGTGATGAAGGTATATTAAGAAAATGAAAGTGTTATTGACCAATAGTGTAGGACAAAACAAAATTAGGAACCTTTAAAATAGAATGATAGGGGGACTTTATTTACTTTACAAGATTGCTGTGAATTTCACGTGCACTTTTTCATTATTATTGCAACAAAGCAAGCATCCACGGCATAGCCACAGTCATATGGCATTCACAGCACCTTTAATGTGATGTATTTCTGACTGAAATTTTCAGAGTGAAACTATGCGTCTTGGTTTTAACCATGGGGTTTTGATTGGATTGTGAGAAGTGGGCTGTGATATTATTGGTCCTCTCCATCAGTGGCTGTCACACTCTCTGTTGTTCCCATTGGACTGGAACTATCTGGAGGATTGCACAGCGCTGGAAAACAATAAATGAGTGTCTATCATCTTGAGATGATGAGCATCTGGTGCTAGATGTAATAATGAGATGATCTGGGGCCTTCATGCACATTGCATGAATTGCACACATCAGATTTTGATTTTGCACAAAAGGTTTATAAAACTGTACATATGCTAAATCCAGCATCCATCATAAAAGTGTGTGTGCATGTGCACTCTTTTCCTCCTGAAAGAAACCATTTCTTTATTATGCGCAGCTTCATCTTCATATCATTTCCATATGCATAATGCCAGACTTTTTTTTATTTGCCAAAAAAGTTTTACATTTCATGCAGCAAATAACCCTCTCTCTGACTATTTTATTTGCTGTGCCAAGTTGTCATTGTTTAGGTGTTACTGAATGATATGTTAATGTATTCATTGTTTTGTTTTCATAAACATTTTGCATCTTGGTTTCAATAAATTGTCTTTTTGGACTGGACTTGTGAATATTGTGTGTGGTGAATCAAACTCTTTTATTTGAAAAGATCAAGGCCTGTTGCCTGTTGATATGATGACTGTGATCAAAGGTTTAAACTGAGATATCAGGAAGGATTGTTGCTTTGAGATATCTGAAGGATGAAAGCATGATCTTGATTCCTACTTTTTGCATCTCGGCAAACCGAGGACAGGGAATTCGGATACCGAGATATTCTAATGAGTTTTGGCTGCTGATGTTTTTAGCAGATTTTGTAAACTCAGCAGTTAATTAGTTTCACATTTAGTGCCATTTTAATTAGTTTTAACAGCCACAAAATTACTCAACCATATCTGCTGGTTTATAAAGACAGTTACAAATGAGTTAATGTGCACTATAAATATGAGATTACTGCACCCCTGCTGTGGTCAGAGAGGCATCTAATATTTCCCTCCGCTTAATCATCGACTTCACTTCACTTAAGGGAAAAGCAGTTCTGAAGTTTCCTTACATTATGCACATTTTGATGAAAGCTGATGTGTATAATTTGTTCAATGCTAAAATATTTTCTCCAGTTCCAGTTTAATCTGCAGAGACAACTATAATTAAGCCATTTGTAGGTTGATTTCCCTGAAAAGTGTAACACTTTGAGGTGCTATCAAAATAATTTTGAGCAACACTGACTCAACCAATGATTGGTTTTGGGGGTGGGACTATTTTTGTCTCACCAATGAGCTCTCTCTCTCTCTCTCTCTCTCTCTGTTTATGTTCACATTTATTAGATCTTAAACATTTAATGTTTACATTTTAATTGCTGTTAATTTGATACATGTTTAATCAGTTGTCACAGGTAAAGGATATGATTTATCACTTGTGTTTGAATTTTTCATTATTTCTATTATGCAATCACTTTGAAAGTGTATAAATGAAAACATATTTTTACTATAATGAAAGAAAATAGAGTGGTTGTATTTTTTTTACAAACAAATCAAAAAAGTGTTTTGCACAGGTTGTACAATGAATGTTTGACAGTTTATAAGCAATTCATTGTTGTGTAATATTTACATGTTTCATATCCCTTGAGGGCTGAGGGAGAATGCCAGTTATTTTACATTTTCCTGTAAGCTTTCTCTAGGCAATATTTTAAGGAATCATGTGGCATCATTCAAAAAGGTAAGAAGCATTTATTCTTCTTGTTGAATGTAATCCCACAATGCACTGCATAGAGATAGCTAAAAAAATCAAGATTGCATATCAGTGTTGGGGAAAGCTACAAGTAATTGGTTACAATCAAGTAAAATTCCCTAAAAAAGTAACTAATTGTGGTACTTGGTTACTTTTTATGGAAATGCTATGTTACTTTTGCGTTACCTTTGGGATGGGCTTGCTTGTTTTTTTATTAAAAAATGTATATGTTTTGCAATTTTAAAGGCTTTTGCACCAAAAGTGATCAGAATGAGCCTCAGGCTGAAGAAAATGCGAATTTGGGCATGTAGAATTAAAGTTCAGCACTCTTACTTTAGCAAAACACAAACATGAGGTTTATCGAAGTTTTTGCTTATTATTAGTATGGTTGATTTGGATCATCGAAGAACATCAGCAAAGACATTTGTTAATAAAGTGAGATTGTTGCAACGCTATCTCACGACCAATTTGTACGAATTCGTACGAGTGATAAAAAAGTGGCTAATTCGTACTAATTCATACGACCTCACTCGTACGAATTTGTACGAATTTGTCTAAACCCACGTGATGGGAAGGTTTAGGGGCGGGGTCAGGTGTAGGTCATTCGTATCGAATTCATACGAATTGGCCAATTCGTAAAATATGTTTGATTTTGCAAAAATCGTACTAATTTGTACAGAGTGAAGTCATATCGAATTGTTACGAATTAGCCACCTTGTAAAATTCATACAAATTCCTGTGAGATCGGGTTGGATTAAATAGACAAAGCATATTTGGATTATTTAATGAGTTTCACTGTTTTTACTCATTGTGAGGAATACTAAATCTGTTTTTATGCAAGTGAGATGAGTAAATGCATGCTCACATTTAGTTTAGAACCACAATAAGCATGATTTTTACACACAGAGCACACAACGCATTCGACATTTACAATTTCTCTCAACATAAAAGGGAAGTAACTTGCGTTACTTATTTGAAAAAAGTAACTGATATTTTTTCGACTTAGATATTTTGTTGTAAATTAAAAGTAATGTATATTTTACTTGCTACTTGAAAAAGTACTCTGATTACGTAACTCGCATTACATGTAATGCCGTAACCCCCCAACTCTGTGTATTAATCAAGAGCGATGCAGATTTCAAATTAAATTCTTTTTACACCAAAAACGAGTAGCAAGTAGTTTTTGATGTATGTGTTTTAAATGATTTGCAGATTCTTATTTCTTGCTATATTTGTAATCTCTGATTGTGTAAGTCATACCCTTCATTCACTTTCAAAGCATCATGGGATGTACATTAGGAAGCATCATGGGATCATCAACATGCACTGTCTCCATGTGTCATAATATAGAGTATCAAATTAAAGTTAGCAAGTGATATTCAACAACATTCTGACCTGAGTGTGTAAGAATAGTCTGACCTCTCCTGATAAGCCTTTTTGGGGCCAATCATACACAAAGTGTAATAATATTTCCCTGGAGATGCATTGGTCCTTATCTCATGTCCGGGCAATAAATACGCCCTTCTGTGCTGGCAGAGTCACTGTATTGCCCTCTCCTCATTGGCTCATCAGACTACAATAGCTCGTTAGTGAAATAGCCCTTATCTTCCTCCGGAGAGACTTCAGGATGCGTTTAGTGTATCATGTCTGACTTTAATTATAAGCAAAGGCCTCTCTCTTCACATTTAAAACTGTTAATTACAGTATAACAGTCACAAAGGCACCCGCCTCTTAGTAATCTTTTCTTTTTATAAGTCCCTTCTGCAGACAGCTTATTCCTTAATGATCACTTTTCAAAACCCAGATTGGAGTTTGTTGACTGCACAGAGAATAACATCAAACGGTTGATATTGAAGTGCATAATTAAAACAGTGCTTTGGCCCTGGAGTGGAGCAGAAGATACAGTCTTGGTTTTCCTGAAGCACTAGAGAAACAGCAGAAATTTCATTCCCTTTTCCTGATGCAGTCATGCAACCCTGATGTTATTTTAGAAGCCTGAGACCAGGGGACATTCAGGGAAACATTCAGAGAACAATCAGAATTAGAGAGTTACACATTCAGTCTCAGCTTTGACATTAATGGCTGTGTGCCATTTGGAATTGAAGTGAGAATGTTACAGTATTGGAGTGATCGGGGGAAGGGGTACGACGGGTAACGACATCATCAGAATGATGTAAACACGTTCCTCAGTGCTCATAATGGCCAACAGCAGCAAGGTTTCTCTAAACTTGACTCCTAACACAAGTCCCCCTTAAGTGAAACCTGGCAGGAACTGCTAACTTGTACAAACTAATTACTTCGGATGCTCGTATTCCCATGCATTTAGCTAGGTTAAACGTGCAATCACTTACCGAAGATGAAACTAAGAGGGGCTGTGGGGATGTAGATGCTAATTGGCTGAAGTGGTCATTTTACATCTACTTTATAAGCAGTATTTTAAAGTATCACTGTAGTTTTTCAACCTTCATACCTTCAACCTGCATGTATGGACCCTCATTATGTTTCTGTGTTAGTGTGGGGCTATTTTGAGCCTTGTTAGTGGTATAAACTAGCGATTTCTTTTTACTTAGTCAATGCCCCCAGTGCTAGCATTATACGCTAAACAGTTTTTAGAGATAAAACTCTTTACATTCGATTGTCATGAAAACAAATCTCAGAGAATGGTCGACTAGGTACCGATGTTTTATTAGACCAAATGTTCATTTTGCGCCGGAGTTCTCCTTTAAAGGGGACATATTATGCCCCTTTTCACAAGATGTAATTTAAGTCCCTGATGTCCCCTAGAATGTGTTTGTGAAGTTTCAGAGCAAAATTGCAAAGATCATTTATCATAGCTTGTCAAATTTCCCCTCATCTGGGTGTGAACACACCGTTTTTATGTGTGTCCCTTTAAATGCAAATGAGCTGCTGCTCCCCGCCCTCTTTCCAAAAGAGGGCAGAGCCATTACAGCTGGTGCTTCGGATATTCCGACAACATCAAAACTGGAGAATGTCACGCAGCCAAAATGTCAGAAATTACTAGTAGTACTCACACTTGCACTCGTAATTTATGATGCAACTTTTTGTTTTGTAGTAAAACAGGTAGAAACCTGCCTATTAGATTAACAATTTATGCCACACAGTGATTATCAATTGATTTTGCTGCACGTATTATTACGATTATCTAAAAATCTTTCAGGAAACAACTTTTGTGCAAATCCAGCATTGAACTGACCCTCAATTATGAATCAGTCCAATATATAAAAATGATTTGTGCAACACTTAAATGATTTTCTTAGGCACATTTCTTTCATAAATTAAATTCATGCTGATGCCAGGAGTCTATGGAGACACTTATGTTGGTTAGAACATCCAATAACAGAACATTTGAATTGTTTTCATTTGTTGTATATCTCCAGCTGCAACAGTGAGGAAACAGAAATAGCAGATGCTGCGGCTCACTGTCTATGCCAATAGGGCAAATTCATCACCAGTCATGGGCAGGGCTCTTCTGGAAGCGAAATCTGGAAGTACTCGTTTGGAGAGACTGTTTATGATTGATGGGGATTATAAAAAATGAGTGTGTGGATTTTTACCATTATAGGCTGGTTGTTTACACACACAGTGGTAACACATCTGTGTTCAAACACCTTATACAAGTGAATTTTGTATAATAGGTCCCCTTTAAACAATTTGAATGCAATCCGTGGAGCCGACCGCCATCTGCCTCGCGTTGGTTGGTTATTTTATCGTTTAAACGCACAAAATTGTTTAACGCAGAGCTAGCCGTAGATTATCCTTTACTTGACTCACACAGGACATCCAGTTCAATATGTTCTTATAAAACAGGTTATACGCACCATTTTGATTTATAAATAGACTAATATTCAATTGCAATTGACAATGAAGAGTTAATAATGGAGTGATGAAAAAAAATCAATAAAATGATGCACTCTCTGACAAAGAAAAGCATTTTTCTTTTCTTTCTTTTTGTTCACTCATCATACAATTTGCATTTGTTAGAGAGTAAACTTCATTTTTAAACATTTACATCCCATAATATAACCATTCACATGAATTATTTGCATGCAGTGAGAAATTGCCTAAATATGTTTGTTGCCTAGAAGCAAGATTGTATAACAGAGGAATGTTACATCTCTCCTGTAAAGCCAGATAATATTGCAGTTAACATTTGGTTTTGCATTGTATTTAGATTTTGAGTGATGCATTATTGAAATCTCCCAATTATATTTAATGACATTTAAGATAAAAAAAGAGCTAGGGCCTATTTCTTTTCAGACTCTAATGGTTGCCAACTAAAGTGAGATAATGTTCGAGATTGTGGTTAAGGTTGGAGTTTGGGTCAAGGTTGAGATTAATAGAACAGTTTTTCATATCTCTTTGTACTGAAAGTGTTGTTTTTGTCTTTGCACAAATGTACAGTAAGTAGGACAGAATGAAGAGAACAGACTGTGTTTAGGTGGTGTGGTTTTAGCCAAATGTTATGGAATCAAAAATTCACGTCTATCCCAGACACCTGAAAACGCTTGCAGAAAAGCATGTATTTTTATTGGCACACACTGTAGATTGTGAAAGCACTAAGGTGGCTCTCTGATGCTCCGGTAAAACCCAGGGAATTCATTTATAATGACAACATGCTTGTGCAGACATCTGTAAGATAAATGACTCGGAAAATAAATAAAAAAAGAAGGACTGTCATACTTTGTTTGCTGTGTCTGGACTACAAATATACCCTATACATTAGATATTACCAATGTTCTGCAGACTTCTACCTTCCAAACTGTAATGCTTTTCGACATTTTTCTTTTTAGTAATGTTATGGTAAAATTCTAGTTTAATATCCACAGACTATTTAGGTATTAAAATTATAATTCATAAATATTTTTTTTTTACTGTTGTGTATTTTCAAGGATAGATTTTAGTCATTTGAAAACTTTTCTCTATTTTGAGTTTGCCTTGAACTGTCATCTGACATTTACAGATATTTCAGCATTTTAGATATAAAAACCATACTGTATCTGAAAGGCTTCAGGAAGCAATTTCACCTTTTAGGGCCCTATTGAATGATTTCACACATGAGGCCTTATTTGTGTTACTTGAGGAGAGTTTTGCAATTACTTTAAGCAATCAAACTCATGTTTTTAACTTGATGGATAATATAACGGTAAAAAAAGAAGCATTCTGAGAGTACGTTTACATGACAACAATGTACTAAAAACTAAAAAAGTTTTTCCATTGCATTTTTCATGTACAGGTCACAATGTTGATAAAACAATCCTTGTTCACATGAATCCGCGAATACGACTAAAACGCTGTATTAAAATAGATTTTGCATTCCACGGCGCTGCTTTTCCATTGATTTTCAATGTTAAGTGATAGACAGATGATCATTGCTCTTTTGTCTTTTGCAGCATCTTGCGTTTTTAAACACAAAAACCTTAGACTTACAGTACACAAACAGAAACGTAAATGATATATAGAGACCAGTTGCATTGACTTAAGTGCAGGATCAAAACAGAACCTAGCAATCGCATAGCAATACCCTAGCAACTTTTGCATGGTATAAAAGGTAAAATGCAGATTTCTATCTAGATGAGGACTGTGGCTTTGCTATAGAGCATGGCATTCCTACAGTTCCCATGTTATCTATGTTAATTCCAATGCTATCTCAGGAACAATTCGTACAAATTCATAAGGGTGAGTCTGGCTATTTTGCATGAATTCGTGCAACCTCAATCATACGAATTTGTACAATTCATCTAAACCCCAGTGAAGGTATATGTTTAGGGGCAGGGTCAGGGGTAGGTAATTCGTACGAGCAAGGTTGTATAAATTTGTACGAATTAAGCCCTATTCGCACAGGATTAGTATTATCTGGTAACCTATAGTAATTTGTAATAATTGCGGAGTTTGTCTGTGATCTTAAACCCGTGCGAATCGGCCATGTCAGTAATTTGTAAAGTAAAAATTCCCCCGCAAAATTACCAACAATATTTTGCCGAACACCAAGGACCGGTGATAATATTAGTCCCGTGCGAAACCGCATCTTTGTGTTTTGGCCGGTATCGTGCATAATTTTTTCAAGGTTTTTGTTTCATGTGCACCTTTTTATCCATCTTTCGTAAAGAATGGAGGCTGGTTTGGAGTGTTTTGATTGTAAAAACAAAAAGAACATGTATAGTAGCATGTAAGGAAATTTATTCTGTATAAATCATAATATATCATACTATGGAAGCTTGTTTCCGCCACTGAATAGAAAATGTAAATAAATAATTGTGACTTTTTATCTTACAATTGCGGCTTTTTTATCTCACAATTGTGCGATATAAAGTCGCAATTCTGATGAAATAAAGTCGTAATTGTGAGATATAAAGTCGCGATTCTGAGAAATAAAGTCCTAATTGTGAGATATAAAGTCACGATTCTGAGAAATAAAGTTGAAATTCTGAGAAAATAAAGTCGTAACTGTGAGATATAAAGTCGCGATTCTGAGAAATAAAGTCGAAATTCTGAGAAATAAAGTCAAAATTCTGAGAAATAAAGTCGCAATTGCGAGAAAAAGACAAAATTCAGATGTAAAGGCGCAATTGTGAGAAAAAAAGTCTTCTCGCAATTCTGACTTTATATCTAGATTGCGACTTTATAACATACAATTGCGACTTTATATCTCGCAATTCTGACTTTATATCATGCAATTCTTACTTTATATCTCGCAATTCTGACTTTATAACATGCAATTGCAACTTTATACCTCGCAATTCTGACTTTATAACACACAATTGCAACTTTATATCTCGCAATTCTGACTTTATATCATGCAATTCTTACTTTATATCTCGCAATTCTGACTTTATAACACACAATTGAGACTTTATATCTCGCAATTCTGACTTTATATCATGCAATTCTTACTTTATATCTCGCAATTCTGACTTTATAACATGCAATTGCGACTTTATACCTCGCAATTCTGACTTTATAACACACAATTGCAACTTTATATCTCGCAATTCTGACTTTATATCATGCAATTCTTACTTTATATCTCGCAATTCTGACTTTATAACACACAATTGAGACTTTATATCTCGCAATTCTGACTTTATATCATGCAATTCTTACTTTATATCTCGCAATTCTGACTTTATAACATGCAATTGCGACTTTATACCTCGCAATTCTGACTTTATAACACACAATTGCAACTTTATATCTCGCAATTCTGACTTTATATCATGCAATTCTTACTTTATATCTCGCAATTCTGACTTTATAACACACAATTGAGACTTTATATATTCGCAATTCTGACTTTATATCTCACAATTCTGACTTTATATCATGCAATTCTTACTTTATATCTCGCAATTCTGACTTTATAACACACAATTGAGACTTTATATCTTCGCAATTCTGACTTTATATCTCGCAATTCTGACTTTATATCTCACAATTCTGACTTTATAACATGCAATTGCGACTTTATATCTCGCAATTCTGACTTTATATCATGCAATTCTTACTTTATATCTCGCAATTCTGACTTTATAACATGCAATTGCGACTTTATATCTTCGCAATTCTGACTTTATAACACGCAATTGCGAACTTTATAACATGCAATTGCGACTTCATATTCGCAATTCAGACTTTATAACATGCAATTAAGACTTTATATCACGCAATTCTGACTTTATATCTCGCAATTTATAAATCACACAAGGTCCCTAGATAATACTAATCCCGTGCGAATAGGGCTTTAGCCACCTTGTAAAAATATGTACGTATTGCAATGAGATGGGGTTGGTTAATTCCTATTTTATTCAACAGAACAGGCCAGTAATTTTAACATTCAGCTGTGTTTTCTATGCAGCATCCATATTACAATCAGGTGGTATGAAAATCCACTTTGGTACAAGAACATGTCCATCACAGACTATCTCTAGCACTCCGTTACAAGCCACCACTCAAAGTGAGTGGTCGCAAGGGAATCAGATACTGTCAGCTCGAATCTGGCTACACCAGGATGCCAATTACCTCTAGTGCACAAAGCTGTACAAAGACACACATCGATCACACAGTTAAGATGTCAGATGTAGCCGGAGCTTCCCCTCGGGGCTTCTGTTAATGACTGTTTTTTCTTGAACTGTTTATTCATTGGTTCAGCGTCCCGGGATGAGGACATTGTGCATGTTCTTTGGTAAGTGGCGTAGGTTAGCAACACAATCAATAAGACGCGGATTTGATCCTAAGAGCCTCTTCTGTTTCTCTTGAGAAAATCAAATTGGATTCAGAGAGTTGTTGTGGAGCCGGGATATTGAGATCTGATCAAATCTCTCGGCGTGCCGCTCTTCTCATTGATCGGATTCTCGAGCTGCTCGAGACCAGGATGTCATCCCATTAGGAGGAGGAAAAACACACATTCTTCGGTGGCGGAAACTGAGAAATATGAGCATGAGACCTTTAGCTTGGTAAAGGTGATGTGTGTCTTTCTGGTTGTCATTCTTCGGGTGCATTCTTTCAGTTATGCTGTTCTCATCTCCGGGAGACAAAAAATGGTTCGTGTTTAATTAAGCCCCATGCTGCGATGTCAATGATATCGCTGAGATCCAAGAGAGCGAATTGCACAAACGTCCCCCATGGAAACAAAATGGGGCGTTGAGGTAGAAAGAATCCATGTATGCTGAGATGCAAAAGGTTTAATTAAACTTCTCAGTAATATGCCCAGGCATCCCGCTGACATTAACTGAGCGCTCATCCTACAAACAAATGCTGAGAAGATATAAATGCCTTCATTTTTCCAACACATCTTTTCTACGGAGACTTCCCTAATGTGATAAAAGAAAACATTTGGTCCAACATGAGACTTAAATAATTTGTTTGATGCAGGAAATAGTTTATATCACTTTTTTCACATTTTGTTTGACTCTTGCAACTAAAAAATGGGACAAAGCATTATAAAATTAAAACAAATGTGGTGTTCTGTGCATTAGGCTCTGTTTACACCTAAGATGCTTTGGTCGATGGGATCAGAAGTCTCTTTTGTCCACTTACAACCACTTCTGCCCTGATTTCTTTGAGGGGACGGTCTATGGGCAAGTAAATGTATGTTTGTTTGTTTTTTCCAGACCTTTCGACAAAATTAGCTGGCACAATTTACATATGAAAATATGTAAAGTGCGAAAATATGTAAAGTGAAAATATGCGCCCGAAGATTATGGAAAAACACAAAGAGCAGCAGCTTTCATTTCTGCTCTGACAGCCGCAAGACCACGGCGAACGCTGAAATCAGGAATGGTGAGAGAACATTGTACTTGGAACATTGTTCGTCCTCAAACCTAACTTTACAAAGTTTAAATCCCGTAGGGATATCGCACTTCCCATAATGTTTACGCATTAGGGCAGACAGAGAGTAGACAGAGAGTAGATAGTCTTTTTCAGCTGTTCGAACCATTTGACCACATGGCGGCAGTCGCTCAGTGGTTCATTTGGTTGGCTACAAACCAGAAGGTTGGTGGTTCAATCCCCGGTTCCGCCTGACCAAGTGTCAAAGTGTCTATTACCCCTTTTCCACCAAAAAAGAAAATATAACTGGTTTGGAACTGGTGCTGATTCAACTTGCGAACCTTTTCTGAACCTGTTTGTTTTTAAACTGACTAGAGCGTCCAGGGAATGACGTTGTTACGTCACTGTGTATGTCGCAATACATCCTAGCTAGAAATGCTTGCAAGTACAACATTACTTTGGGATTATCTCTATCTCGTGTACCAAGAAGGCTTTAAAACAATTGAAGTATGTAAGTCTTTTAATCGTTTCCTTTGATATGTAATCAGTTTTGTTCCCCTGTCTTGTGTTTTTTTCTTCTATTTATTTTGTTCTATATTGTGATTGTTCTTTGCTTATAATGTTTTCAATTAAAAAAAAAATAGAAACGCTTGCGCCAACTTCAAGCATAACAATTAGAAAGGCAGACTCCATTGCGTCTCTGCAAATGTTTCTCCTAGTTTTGCGATCCTATATTACGGTCAGAAAAGATGTTTAGAACACATCTAAACCCGCCCCAGCCCCCGACGTAAGCATAACGTGGTAAAAGAATGGTTCTAGTCCAGCATAGAGTTGGTGCCACTTTGCAACCAGTTTTTCCTACCCTATCTCATGACCGATTCGTATCGAATGCGACGAATGATTAAAAAGTGGCGAATTCGGTACGTTTTGTCTAAACCCACGTGGTGGGTAAGTTTAGGGCGGGGTAAGGGGTAGGTCATTCGTCCGAATTCATACGAATTGGCCAATTCGTAAAATATGTATGATTTAGCAAAATCGTACTAATTCGTATGAGTGAGGTCATATGAATTGTTACAAATTAGCCACCTCGTAAAATTTGTACGAATTCCCATGAGATTGGGCTGCTTTTCCTGGCCGAGAACCGGTTCTTTTGCCGTCGAAACACAAAGAACTGGTTCGCGCGCAGGCAACGGCTCTCAAAATGCTTTGGTGGAAAAGAGGTATGAGCAAGACACCTAACCCCAGGTGCTGACACTGCCGTCAGTGTATAAATGGGTGAATGTGAGGCAAAACGTTAAGCCCTTTGGTGGCCACTGGGTCTGTGAAAGCGCTATATAAATGCAGTCCATTTACCTTTTTACCATGAGCGTCTACGCCACAAAAGCAATCCGGCCGAATGTGTTTTCGACTACGTCTGGAAGTGGTTAAAAGTGGACAAGTTCAAAACGTTTTAGACCCAGTTTACAACCGTATTTATAATCGTATTTAGTGTCATCCACTCGACCAAAAAGCATCTTAATACCAGGTGTAAACAGGGCCTAAGATTCCAAGTGCCTATTTTTGTTTTCCACTGAAGAAAGGAAAGGGATGAAGGTGAGCCAAACAAGACATGTTTTCCTTTTTAGGGGTAAACTGCTCATTTAATAGGGATTAAAGTAATGCCGTTTATAACTATACTAATATTTCCGACCCATTCTGTCCTTAACAGTTCTCGATCTGAGTGTATTCTCATCTTCCTCCCTCTCACTCTCAAGCTTTATCTTCCTCCCTGCCTCTTTCTTTTTCTCCATCCACGACTCATCTACTCTTTTAACTTCTTTGCGTCTGAGGTTAGTGGGGGTCTGTAATAAGGGCTGTTCTCGGGGACGTCTGAATTCCAGCCTCTAATGAGAGAACCGGATTCAGGCTTCATTACGGCTCGCTGTCAGTCCTCTTCCCTAAGTCCGCCCACTCTCTCAGCCTGCAGACAGAGGGGACGCCTGCGTGCCTGTCCGAGGCTTCACAATCCAACCGTCCCTCGGGTCGTGAACACAGATGTGAACACGCTATGTTAATGTTTGAATGCTGAGCCTCTGGGCGATCGCATGGCTTTGATTTGTAGGTTAAGAAAGAGCAAAATGCCTTTCAGAGGTAAGTGAGGTGGTAAGCAGCATCATTCAGAAGTGTATCACAGCAGTTTTGTTTACACCATATGTTTAGGATCTCATGAGTGACTGAACTTCTAAATAAAATGCATCAGTTTATGGGCTGTTTTCAGAAGGAGAGTCTCTGCGGAGATACGAGAGCTGCAATATTTTAGGGCAATGTGTGATTTTAGATTAAAATTATCCTCATTAAAATCTTCCCCCAGGTTAGAAAACCAAAGGAAAGAAATTTAGTGTCAAAATTTGTAGCAATATGTCACTTTGCACAAGCGCGCGTATACCTAACAACGCCTGTGGCGGGAAATGTTTATTGCTCTCTTCAATTGAAGTTTGTCTGTGATCTTAGTCAACGCTCTGAAAACTCTGCCATTGGGATCCTCGGTTCAGATTACGTAATTGTTTACTGGTGGGAACCTTCCCTTGTGAACAGACTATAGAAATCTATACTTCTAGACACATTGTTTGTTTGAAAGAGAAGAGTCCTTCTTCAAGGTCATGTTTCAAGAGATACTGAAGGCAAAACTAATATGTTAAACATGTCAGAAATAGACCAATATATAGCTCTTTTCATAGCTCATGAGACTTAGTTCACCCTGAAACGAAAAATCTCTCATCACACTCATGCCGTTCTGAACCTGTATGATTTTCTTTCTTACGTGGAAGGCAAAAGAATATACTTTGGTTCTCTTTGAGTTTCATGAAGAAAAAAAAACTGAAATATATTACAAAACATCTTCTTTTGTGTTCCACAGAACAAAGACGAGGGTGAGTAAATGATTAAAGAATCTTAATTTTTGTGTGATCTCTTTAATCGAGTCTCAGTTATTTTCATGGTCTCATCCCCAAGGCATTATATAGGCAGTGGTGGAGGAAGTACTGAATCTCAGTACTTAAGTAAAAGTACAAATAACCAGATACATTTTTTACTTTAGTAAAAGTAGAAGTAACACAATGACAACCATACTTAAGTAAAAAGTACCTGATTTTAAATGTACTTTAAAAATTAAAAGTAAAAGTACTTGCATAACAATTTATTCTCTTATTTTCTAATGATTAATAAAACATTTAATTCTAACTCATTCAACATAATATTTCTATAATGATGGTCAATAATGATGGAAAAAAAAATAGTTGTCACCATTTCTGAAACAAGCTTCCAAGGCAATTTACACATCATGTTTATCCTTACTATATGTTAATAACTATGTTTGGCAGTAAACACAATTAATTTATGGTGTAATTCTGAACCTCTTGGCTTGCCATAATCCTATCCAAATGTATATTACACACGGTGCATTTCCTTTGCACGTAAAAACAAATTTTTGCGTATAAATTGCATGATAAATGCACTGCGTGGGAGATCCATTTAGTCTGACCGGGTTGATATATTTATGGCAACCAAACGTCACTGGTGAGACAAACGTGCAACGAACGGACGGTCAGATTACGTTTTGGCTGGGGAAAAACTGATCAGAAAATGTAATGAAAATGTAACAGAAGTTGTAAAAATGTAGTGGAGTAGAAAGTATAATAATTGCTGCAAAATGTAACAAAGTAAAAGTAAAAAGTATGCACTATTTATGCTACTTAAGTAAAGTAAAGATACGTGAAAAATGTACTTGAGTAAAGTAACAAAGTATTTGTACTTCGTTACATTCCACCACTGTATATTGGTTGACGCTTTTGACATTGTGTCTACATACGGCGCACATGGCACCCTTTAGCGTCAATATGAGACGCAGATATATATGGGCTAGAAGGCGCCTCCTAGTGGTCTAACCCTAACACTACCCCAGACCTAAACCTACCCATAACCGAAGCGCATTATATTGACGCAAAAGGGTGCCATGTGCGTCGGATTTAGACGAAATGTCAAAAGCGTCACCTATATGACGCCATACGATGGGAATGCGTTGTTTTAAGACAATTAAACACACAAAAAAATCTTGCCAACGTTTGGCAAAACATTGGATTTGGTTTTGGAAGAATTTGATTGGACATTTTTGAGTTTTGACTGCAGACATTGATGTCTTGGCAAATCTGAAATCTATTTGAGACATTCTTGACGTTTCTTTTTAAACTCTAGCTGTAAGATAACTTAAAAAGCAGCAGACTTCAGTGGTCTAATATCTAATAGAGAAATGATATTTTATTTTTATATATTTTATTATAAAATATTATATAATATTTTTTCTTTCCTACAGTATGCGTTATAACTAAAGCATTGGACCTGAATTGAAGATGTCTAGAGAGAAAAAACTGAAAAAAAAACAAAATATGACAGAACTGAAGATGTTAAATGTTCTCTTTAAAGTAGCATTGACAGTGTATATTGAGGTTTAGATCTAACAGTTTAAGTAGTACAAACAACCCGTTAGATGACCACAACAGAAAAACGTGGACAGACTCCTGTCCACATCTCATTAAACTGTGGAAGAGACACAAAAACACACAAAGACACAAATTCTTCCAGTCGCTGGTTGGTGAGCGCTTTCGCATAACAGGAGCGTTCAGATGAACAATCGTGCGACATGATTTATAGCCTAGAGAACCAGCTAGTCAACCACAACGTCGGACCCCAGTTAGCCTCTGTCATCCTCCATTCCGCCTCACAACAGCTCTGTTCCAAAACCTAGTGAGCTGCAGTGCTGTCTGCTAGGTATGGTAATAGCATTATTAATAAGGGGTGGTGATGGCGCAGTGGATAAGGCACATGCCTTTGGTGTGAGCGACCTGGGTTCAAATCCACTGTGAAACACCAATGTGTCCTGGTGTTACTGGTAACCAAAGTGCAAACTCAGTGCAAACTGCAAACTGTTCAAAGGGCTTTAAACGATTCCAGACAACGAATAAGGGTCTTACCAAGCGAAAACCAATCGCTGTTTCGAAATCTTTTTCGTGTCATTTGGTTCATTCAACGAACGAATTGTTCATTTTGAGATTCGTTCATTCCATTATTTCTAGTCATGAACCAGAAACACATTTCGGTTTTATCCACTAAGTAAAATGATTATAATTATTATCCAATTATTAACCACTCATAATACCCTAGCAACACCCTAGCAATCAACTGAATACCATAGCAACCACCTAGCAACACCATAGCACCCACCAAGAGAACCCTAGCAACCACCCAGAACACCCTACCAACTGCCTAGCAACACCATAGCAACCCTAACAACCCTAGCAACCACCATGAACATTCCAGCAACCACCTAGCAACCACTAAGAGCACCCTAGAAACCACCTGAACAATGCAAAATACATTTTTTTTTTCGGAAATGTACATTCTAGTCACTCTTGATGTTGTTGGTGTTGTACTATACCAATCTGTTTGCGTAAAATCAGTTCAATGTTGGCTGAGACTTTTCTTTTTACTGTAGTGTAACTGATGTGTTTTCAGTAATTAAAATAAAATTGAAATAAAATTAAATGAGTAGTTCTGCCATGGCAATTAAGAGTTAAAGTACTACAATTACTGAACAAATGAAATAAAAATAAAAGTAAATAGAAACTTTAAAAAAAGCACAAAAAATAACTAAACCTAAAACTTAAATGAGAAGTGCTGCATAAAACAAGGAATGTTTTTCTGGGTTCAAACTTGTAAATGAAAATTATACAGGACAAAATACAGGTCAAATAAATCAACACATGTGCATAAATGGACTTGTAAATGAAAATTATACAGGACAAAATACAGGTCAAATAAATCAACACATGTGCATAAATGGATATTGTATTTGTATTTTCTGACCATGGATAATATTTATTTGGCGAGAATGCATTTTGTGCATTCTCGCCAATGTTTGTGTTATGTTTCTAATGATTTAGCAATTTAAAACTATGGATTCTCAGAAGTATTTAACAAAAAATTTACCTAAACAAGTCAAGATGACCTTTTCTTCCTCAGTCATTATCATTCATTTTAGGACAGAGGTGATTCTTCCCAAAACCTTACAAAAAACTCCATCAGAAAAGCAGGAAACAGATGTAAGAAGGCCAAGAAGAACTGAGAGAGAGAGGTGTATGTCAGTCTGGATATAACAATGGGTGGCCCGGGTCACACGCAAACCGAAAGGTCTGAATATTTATGAGAGGTGTTTGGAGAAAGAGAAGAAGCAGAGAGACAGAAAGCGAGGTAGACAGCTGTCTTCTCTCCTTTCCTGAGACATTTCTGGACTTAACAGAGCAGGGGTGACAGTCTCTGGCACACTCGACGGGAGGCGACTAGTGAGCGCCGTGCTGAACGCTAATCTCTGAAACAGAGCCAAACTAATGCTGACAAGGAACTATTTTAAAGGGATAGTTCACCCAAAAATTCTGTATTTACTCACCCTCATGATTTTCCAACGCATTCTCATCCATATAGAACGTTATGTGACAAAACGGCGTTATACTACGCACATGGCACCCGTTATGCGTTAATATAACACATGCTGTGAGGGCTAAGTTTAGGTGTGGGGTAGGGTCTGCGTGTCATATTCATGCTTAAGGATTTATAACGTCTTGGGTTTGCGTGTTATATAAACGATAAAGGGTACCATGTGCTTAGTATAGTGCCGTTTTGTCATAAAGCGCTTTATGTGACGCTAAAGGATGAGAACGGGCTGGTTTTTCCAACCCCGTAAGAACCCCTTTGTTCATCTTTGGAACACGAATTAAGATATTTTTGATGAAATCTGAGAGCTGGATCACTCCTCCATACTAGTCTATAGGCTTCTTGAGGGATTGAAACTTGCCGGCCTCGAAAAGTTATTAAAGACATCGTTAAAATAGTCCAAGTGACTACAGTGGCTCAATCTTAACAGTATTTATATCGTTTTTACCTCTTGTAACCATAGCCACGACCAAGTGATCTGAAGGCACAGTTCTGCGCATGCGCCGGAAAGCGGCGGAAGTGATCTCTTGTGCGGTCTGCGAAAAAAGTAAGTTGTCTGTTGATATATCGAAATCGTCCTCCATTGCAATTTCCTGTATATCTAAATATGTTTAGATCTTCACACTGAAGGATAACACTTCTGAAATCTCTGTGTAAATAATGAGAGACGTAAACGCTCAAGAGATCACTTCCGGGGCTTTCCGCGCGTGTGCAGACCGAAGCGCCCGCGCTCTCAGGTCACTTGGATGTGACTGTGATTACAAGAGGTAAAAACGATATAACTGTTCGTTTTCTCACACAAACTGCTCGTTTCGTGTCTTAGGCCATCAATGTGTACTTACGAGTCATTAAGTCATGTTTAATTTGGACTTCTCTGTGCATGCTCTGTGAGGTGGTGACCATAGACCTCCATTACTGATAGACATGAACGGTTTGACCTAAAAATATCAAAATTGAAAATACTGTGGAAACAATCACACCTGCATCTTGGATGCCCTTGAGGTAAGCTAAAACATATCAAAAATGTATTTCAAAGTGAACTATCCCTTTAAAGCACTGTTTTTGAAAAGTGCGCTTGTGTGTAAGAGTACATTAAAACGAGTCTAGATTGATTAGACATGGAAAAAAAAGTTATTGGAAGAAAAAGGACTGCAGCTTTAAAATCACAAAAATGGGAAATGCACTCTTTCATTGGAAACAATAACACAGTCTCATCCCAATTCGTCATATAACTGACGTCTTGGGACGTCTTTTGACCATTCATCAATATACGCCTTTTTAGGGTCCCCTTAAATGTCGGTAGATGACTATCCTGGGCCGTCATACAACTGACGCTTTACCTTTAACGTCAGTTAGGTGACGGGTTGGGTTTAGGGTTAGGTTTAGGTCTGGGGTAGAGTTAGGATCTGATAACGTCATCTACCGACGTTTAGAGGGGGCCCTAAAAAGGCATATATTGACGAATGGTCAAAAGACGTCCCAAGACGTCAGTTATATGACGAATTGGGATGAGACTGCGCTGTAACAAATATCCCACCTTTTAATAGTTGACATTTACAGCAGTCAGAGGGAAAATTTCAAACAAACTTTTGGAAAATTTGTAACTCGTGCAAAATCAGACCATCCTAGTTTCAGCAGTGCTGGAATGGAGCACCGGTTGTGCTCCACAGTAAAGTTTGTCAGGTTTGTGTGTGAGCATGTGTGTGTCTGTGTGCTCGCGCACAAATGTGTGAGTTGTTCCCTGCTGTTTTGAGCACCCCAGATGCAGTAACACACTTCAGAAATGAGAGCGTGGTGTTCCTTCTGGTTGGAGAAGAGGCAGCCTGGGAAAGCCAGCAGCATCTGGACAATGCAGTCTCCTGGGGTCCACTGCCTAGCAACACCCCCCAACACCCCAACCAACGCCAGAGTAACGAGCATCCCAAATACAGAGTGACCAGGAATAATGGTGCCCTGTGCAGATGGCCATAGAGACTGATATAAATAGCAAGTGGTTTTAGAAGTCAACATTCTGTGAGTGTACATGTATATCTCACAGAATATGTGTGAGAATATAAAGATGTGCTGTGGACCATGGGAACAGTACAGCTGTCACATTCCCTTTTTGCACAAAGACCACAGAACTGTTTCATTCTCACGGGAGCCCTCTCCGATCCGACAGACAGATCTTAAAACAAACGCACACTGGCGTGGAGTCATTAAAGAGCCCTTTTTGGTGCAATCCACATTAGCACGAGCATCTGCATGCACATCTGTCCTCTATATGCTGAGCGGTACATAAAAGCTAATTAAAACCGTTCACTCCATGGAGACACTTCATTTAGTGACCCCAAAAAAGGATATGGACACTAAAAGTCACACTTGATGTCATTACATCTATTTGCAGTGAATTTTAGTGGATGTATGAAGTCGCAAAGGTGTCCTATAGCAAAGTATCCACAGGTGTAGTTCATATCAACTATGAACACGATCCACATCTGCCAACCAAAAAGTTTCAAAATATCATCATTCAGAATAGTCTGTTAATAGTATGTCAAAGTTTAAAACAGTTTTTTTGTGGGCTGAACAGCTATTTTTCAGACAGTAAGGTTTGAGTTTTTCCAAATCAAAAGCCCTGGTTTAATGGAGATTAAAGAAAAGACGGGAGGCTTTCAAGTCAGGGGCCAGAGAGGAGGACAAGTTAAAGATATATGAGTTACGGTAGTCCATCAGTGCTGTAAAAAGGGCATATTCCCCAAATGCAGGACATAGTAGGGAATCCAGTCTGTCACCAACTACAGGAGGAACACAAACTGGACTGAGACCCGAGACACCGCCTCACCAGACAGCCTCAACAGTTTCTAGATTTGACTGATTGAAAAACAGAGACCCCTCAAAATTCGTATGCAAACCGAGGACAATGCACTCCAGGTGACACACGCACGGGTTCTGAACTGGCTCCACGTGGCTCTGGGGGGTTTCTGAAGCCTTCTGAAGTGAAGTGATGTGTTTATGCAAGAAAAATATCCATATTTAAAACTTTATAAAGTAAACAAACTTCCAGCCAAACAAACATACGGATTCCACTTAAGTCTAAAGCGCAACTTATGCAAGTAATGCAATGTACTGCTGACATTTACACTACGCCATGATGACGCACTACGCTACTTCCAACGTCACAAGTGTAAGTTGCACTTTAGGTGTAAGTGGAATCCGGATGTTCGTTTGGACGGAAGCTAGTTATTTTACTTTAGATAGTTTTAAATATGGATATTATTCTGACTGCAAACTCATTGCTTCACTCAGAAGGACTTTGTTAACCTCCCAGAGCCGTGTGGAGCACTTTTATCAAGGTTGGATGCATTTTTATGGACTCCAAAGCAGAAACTTCATCCAAGACGTCATATAACTGACGTCTTGGGACGTCTTTTGACCATACGTCAATATCCGCCTTTTTAGGACACAATTTCAGTGTATTTTCCGGAATCGCTGTGTGAAAGGGGCTACTGATAAACCACATACGGATCTGCTGAGGTTTTAATTAGTACAGGAATACCACAGGGCTGTTGTCTCAGCCCCAAACTCTATTCATTGTATACTGTACCTATGACTCCCAGGACAACACTGCCATCATTAAGTACGCCGCAGATGATATGACTATTCTGGGCCTCATTAAAGGTGGGGATGAGTCTGGAAACAGGGAGCTGGTCAACAATATTATGGCCTATGGAGAGGTCAATGACCTCATCCTCAACATAGACAAGACCAAGGAGATAATCATGGACATAAGGAGGAAATCCTCCACTCTGCAGACTCTCATAATCAACTGGGACTGAGGTTTGAAATTTCTAGGCCTTCGTGTCATCAAACTTGACCTGGACCAAAACATAGTTGCCACAGTGAAGAAGTCCCAACCGCAGCTTTATTTCATCAGGCTGCAATGAAGGCCAGACACAGCCAACCAGGCCTAGAGGACTTATGGAGAACATCTTCACAAATGACATCATTGTCTGGTTTGGGAACACCACCAAGTCAGAGAGGAAAGCCATCCAAAAGTTTATAAAGACCGCAATGAGGATCATTAGATCTGACCTCCCATCCATGGACAGTTTATATACACAACTCTGCAGGAAAAAAAGCACAGAACATCCTTAGGGAAAAATACCATCCGGCTCACTCTTTGCTCAGGCATAAACACTCAATATATAACCTGATACACAGTAGCAGGTACTATCATTACACATTTTTTTAACAACACTTTCTTTCTAGCCACAGTCAGGTAGGTGTGTCTACCTCACTTCTGTAAGTTTACAAAGTTTTATCTCTGTTGCTAAGGTTATTATATGGTTATAAGATCATATGTCTCTGTCATACAGAGACTTTTTATTACAGTTTTCTTATTCATATAGTTTATCGTTTCAGGACAAAAGTGAATTGCAAAGAGAGCAATATTCTCATATGAAAGTAAGAGTTATTTATAGTGTGTATCTCATTGTGCAATTCAACTGGCGGCCAGCAGGCTAAATCCGGCTCGCCAATCATCTCCATCCAGCTCGACGGCACCATCCTCCCTCCTAACTGCTGAAAAATTTGCACGTAAAACATTTCTCAGGTCAATCAGAGCGCGTATCAAACACATTTTTCAGCAATTATTATGTATGTCCTGTATTTCTGTCGACTAAACCAGCAATATACCAATCATGCGTGAATGAATCATTATTTTGGTTCCAATTTATTCTAAACTTTTGATCAATTTAATGCGTCCTTGCTGAATAAGTATTCATTTCATTCATTAAAACAAATCTATTGTTCTGTCATTTAAACAAACTTCTCTTTTGCTTGAAATGAGTGCTTGGGATGTCTTTTTTTTAAATACATGCCACTCGGTTTAATATTTGGCAAATGCAATGACATTCAGACATTTTTAAGTGTGGCTCGATTGTCTGAATATCTTTATATATAGTTTCCACTCTAATCAGACAGTCTTCATTAAAGTCAGAATGGGATGACAGTAGGAAGTTAAAATGGCCCCTAATGAGCCATTGCCTTAAATTTAGTGTGCAGCAAAAACTGTGCTGTTAAAAAGTAATTGGTGTGATGCAGTCCATGTGGAATTTTGCTTCTGTATACAGACCAACATATTATTAGTGAGTGTTCATTTAGCACTTGTAACCTGGTGTTGATTATTTTTCTTAAAGTTCAGAGCTGTTATCTCAGGGTAAAACAGAGATAAAGCTGCCATTTAAGATTTAGTGTATAATGATGAAAACATTGAATGGACCATCACTTTGTGGAAACGTTTCTTGTTGGCTGTGGATGTAAAAAAGATATAACGACCGTACAGCCCCAGGTGCAATCTTCTGTCATGCGCAGCACGTTGTGCATAAAATTATGTTGCAAGTCCCACTTAACCACGATAACACTTACAACCCATAAAACACAGTGCACCCACATATATTGTCTTCACAAAATTATGAAAAAATAAAATTAACAAATGGAAAGCATGTACTTTGCTGTTTTATTTTTAATACATTTATTTTAGATATTTCAACGACCTGCTGACATCAATGTGTTTTTACACTGCAAACATTTTCTTAATTCATATCTTTGTTTCCAGAAAGGAAAAAAATATTGTTTTAGATTACACTTATTCTTAAAACAAGTAAAACAATTGGCTAACAGGGCAAAAATAACACAAGTCAAGAGACATTCTCTAAATGAAAATAATTTTTTCGAATGAAAATAGATCGTTTTAATGGTTTTAATTAGGGCTATCAAATGATTAATCGCGATTAATCGCATCCAAAATAAAAGTTTGTGTTTACACAATATATGTGGGTGCACTGTATATAATTATTTTGTATATATATTTTGTATGTGTATATATATATATATATATATATATATATATATATATATATATATATATATTAGGACTGTCAAAAGATTAATCACGATTAATCGCATCCAAAATAAAAGTTTGTGTTTACATAATATATTTGGGTGCACTGTGTATAATTATTTTGTATATATATAAATACAGACACATGCATGTATATTTAAGAAAAAAATATTATTTATATGTAAAATATATATATTTATATATAATATAAATTACATATAAATCTATAAACAGTATATAAATGAAAATATGTCTTAAATATATACAAGCATGTGTGTGTATTTTTATATATAAAATAATTATACACAATGCACCCACATATATTATGTAAACAAAAACTTTTATTTTGGATGCGATTAATCGCGATTAATTTTTTTGACAGCTCTAATATATATATATATATACAGCTATGGAAAAAATTAAGAGACCACTGCCAAATCAGCAGTTGCTCTGGATTTATTATTTATATTATAAATAATAAATCCAGAGCAACTGCTGATTTGGCAGTGGTCTCTTAATTTTTTCCATAGCTGTATATATACACACACACATGCATGTATATTTAAGAAAAAATATATATAAAATATTTATATTTATATATAATATCAATTATATATAAATCTATATACAGTATATACATTAAAATATTTCTTAAATATATATAAGCATGTGTGTGTGTATTTAATTATTTAAATAATACACAGTGAACCCACATATATTATGTACACAAACTTTTATTTTGGATGTGATTAATCACAATTAATCGTTTGATTGCCCTAGTTTTAATATATTGTTTTAATATAATGCAGATATTTGGCATGTTTAATAATGATGGTATAATTATACAGTAATAATATACGCAATAGGAAAATAGATCATGCAGATCTTCCAGAGCTGCTTGAGGATACCCAATGCTAATTCGGGTACAAGTCTGAGAGACACCTAAGTTAGTTGTTTCTAGTCTATATCCATGATTTGTGAATGTGTCCGCTCAAAAATCACTGTTCTACACTATGTCCTATGTATTATATGAGTGTGACTCAGTACTTGATTCTTGTGTCTATAAGTTGAGATTTGAAGCTATTTTTCTTCAGCCGGCTCATTTCAGGTTGTATGTACGAATGAGTATTTGGCCGTTTGGACGCTTGTGGTTAATTCTTCAGTTGACAAGTGCTGCAGTAAAGACCCAATTGCATAGCTCTGGGAAATGTGATAATGTTATGGGCTGTCCCGAGGCCAACATACCATACCACAAGGACTCGGGAGCATCACCATCTGTCATTGTGTCAGTAATTACAAATAAGAGAGTCGAATAGAAGACTTGCATTGGTTTACGAATTTCCTTGAGGTTGTTGTCATTTAATGCTGTTTTAATGGTACACCATTATTTCAAGGTCTCATAACAAGACTGCATAGAGGCAAAAGAAAGTCATGGCTAGGTCAACTGAGACCGCTATCTTTATACTGTTGTCAAATTTTGGTGGTATGTGACTGAAAATGGGTTGGAGGTTGTACTAAATGCAGTGTAAATCTGATTGTTTGCTGCCTGAAGCATGCAATTATAAAAAAATCAAGCAACATTTAGAAACTAAAATGGTTGAATTTAACTTTTCAGCCCTTCGTGTTGCAATTTTGGATATTTGAGGCAGAACCTGATTTCTACAAGTGTAATATGTTCCTGCATCAGCCAAGCAACATTCCAATCAACCAATCAGATTTGAGGGACAAGTTTGCAGTTTATGTGAAGTTTATGCTTACAACCAGGGTTGGTGCTTCTACATTAGAGTTATTTATAATTTCCCTCTAATTTTAAGGATAACTTATCGGTAGGGTTAAGTTTGAGGGCAGGGATTGGGTTAGGAATAAATCTTCAGACAGGAATGTTGTTCCATGATGAAAAAAAAACATGTTGACCTAGGAAATCGTCTAACTCGGCAATATCAGGACATGCTATTTTCAGCCTATGCAGTTCATGGTCAAACAGTTCTCAATGATTGATTTTAAGGACATTTGTGTTAACTTTTGTACAACAAATTTTTAGTGCTTGGTTGCCACTCACATCTTGAAGCAAAAAAAAATAGGAGTGAAGAACCAATGTTCAAGAATGAAGCATTGCATAACATCGCTGATCTGTGATGCTATTTTCGTCTGGAAACAAACTTTTTTGCATTATCTGTAAAGCTGCTTTGAAACAATCTGTATTGTAAAAAGCGCTTTGTAAAAATGTGACTTGACTGAAAAATTACCAAAAGTGTTGAGTTACTGAATGGCGAAACAAGCAGTAGATTTGTTGCATCTGAAAGGACATGGTTTTGGATCAGAGCTTCCACTGTCCTCTGAAACAGATCAGCCGCACAGAATTTCAGAGCACCTCATTCATCAAACTTTGTCTTTGGGGTGGGAAAGAGAGTCTATGTATCACACAGAACAGAGTTCAGAGTAGGTGCTGCTGCCCTTGATATTTTTAAGGTGCAAAATCAGTCAATCTTGCACCTTTGGGTGTCTTCGCTGACATCGGTCACTGGAAATAGAGTTGTATATGTATATTTTAGACTATAACAGGCAGTTAGTCTCATGTTAAATGCATTCACTGTAAAAATAATAATTACAATAATTTTGACAGTAAAATACCCTTGCAGAAAAAAAAAGTTCTCTTACTATACAGGAAAAAAGTGCAAAAGATCTTACTGGACATTTCAAGTCTTTTTTTACAGTAAAATACTGTTAAATGTACAGTTTTAGAAGTGAAACGGAGTAGAATTATTACCAAATGATAATACAGTGAAAAACTGTAAACGACATTCCCAGAATTCTGTGTGTGATACTTTACATTTGAAAGCAATATTGTCATTTACCATGATGTTTTTTTTTTAGTTTGTATGAATGACTCTGTGCACCTATACTATAATTGAAATTGTGGAAAGATGCAATAAACTTCTTTATGATTCCTGAAGCGGCTTATTCTTTTATCATCTGCGTTATTATGGTGCACTTTAAAAAATGCTGGTGTGGTGGGTTGTTTGAACTCAAATTTGGTAAAATATGGAAAAACCCAATGTTGGGTTAAAAAATGTAATTTAAAATTTTAAACCAACCTAAACTTTCACTTTAAACTGTCATTTTTTTATTGCATTTTAACCCAACATTTGGGTTTGTCCATATTTGACCCAAATTTGGATTTAAACAACCCAGCATTTATTAGAGTGTGGTTGTCAGTATATGTTACAGGTACATAATAGCATTTTAATTGCAGTCTGCATTGTTTACTGGTTTAAATTGACATTTTCTTGTATGAGTTTTAAAGGTTGTTCTGTAAATATCTTTAAATGTCTTTAAAAAACAATTCTCCAAAACCAAACTCCCACTGGAACAGTTTTCTTAATATTGAACTTATTTTAACTTCTTTGAAATGCTTTACATAATGTCTTAATTTGCATGTTTGTTTAATGTTTTCCAAACAGAATAATCATCCTGTGACTTTGGGTTATAATGCAGAAAATGTGCTAGTGATTGATAGGTAGAGGCTAATTGAATGTTAAATGAGTTTTAGCTAGAGAACTGTTTTTCATCTGTGTAAAGTGCAAACTGCAACTGAATACTTTTAGTAATAATATGCATGTAGCGATCAAAGTTTTTTAAAATTTATTTGATTTGATTTTTTTAAAGAAATCTAAAACTGATGATTCTGAATTCCAGAACTGGATTATGGATTGGAGTCTTAGACAGCCGCATGCCTAAAAGCTCAAGCAACATGACTAGAATTCACCAAAGAAAGCTGAACACCCCCTCAGCACGGAAGAGCACAAAATGATTCACTACGGCCCTGAATGACAATCAGGACACACTGTTGGCTTCCCGTGGGACAGCAGACCCCTCATGGGACCATATTCCAGCCCTTCTGAAATCCCTGAATGGTTCTGAGGTGCTTTTTCAAGGTACTGTATATGCTGACACATTTCATGTTATAGTCTTATTAACCTTATTACAAAATCTTCCCCTCAGTACCAGCACTTGTGAAGTTTTTATTAATACAATTTATTGTCTGTGCAAGTGCTTAAAAATAAGCAATGAAAACAACCACTGTAGGCCTACAGCACAGCACAACATCATTAAAGCCAAAACAGTATAGGCTATTTGTGAGCTCATTTGATAAAGGGAGCAGAATGAATAACTTTGTATGATGACTCAATGAAGCTAACATTAAATAGCTGCATCTAATTTGCATATAATTCTAGTTTCAGTCGTAGACTGTTAATGCTCCTATTACGGATTTTGCCTCTTGTTTCTTTTCCATAATTATGTGCTTTAGATGTAGAAGCAGATCCTAAAGGTGCGGTCTCTAGATAAATATACCAGTGCACTGATCCCTCAGGACCATTATGCACCACATGTTATTTTGACTGTCAAGACCATCGTGTGTGCTGGAACATTCTTATTTGGTTCTATCCAAATAGTGGCATATCATCACATAGTCTCAGCCTGGTCACTGACCGCACTCATCCTGTTAAAAGACCGGATTGTGCACAAAAATGGCAAGTGTTTAAACATTTTGTTGTGGTTCAAAGCACTGGACTGAGCACTAATAGCAGGATTCCAGGTGAGTAGTATCAAATATTTTTTTTAAAAAAGAGTTTATATTTATTTACATTCTTTTTAGATATGCTTTTTTTGGACTCTGTGTCGGACTTGGTCTAGAGACTCGGTCTTAGTCTCTGTCTCGACCCTTCAAAGACTCGGCCTCTGGACCACAGTGGGAGGAGAAGGACTCGTAATTTTCAGACCGAGTCCTCTAGAGATATTTTTCCGCCGCATTTTTTTTTAATGTTCATAAAAAACACACAACACACAATAATAATAAAATGCAATGTTGACGGGCATAGGCCATCAGAGCCACCAGTGTCTTCAGTTGCTGCCTAGTGTGAGCGGCGGCAAGATGAGCAACGAGTCTGCCATCATCAAATTCGCCTTTCAGAACCACAAACTGTTGATGACCATACACCTGCATTATATGACTGACAGACAAGAACGGTTTGACCTTAAAATATCAAAACTGAAACTACTGCAGAAACAAAGACACCTACATCTTGGATGCCCTTGAGGTAAGATAAAACATACCAAAAATTAATTTCAAAGTGAACTATCACTTTAAGACGTTAAGACGACTGCTCTAAACAATTCCCAATCTAGCTTAGTCTGTAGGCCTAACTGTTGATTATCAACTGGGGTGAAATTAAATCGTGAATATCAAAACTGATATGTCGGGACAAAAATCTCGACTCTGAACTTGCTTCCTCAAAGAGTCGGTCTTACTCCGACTCGAACCCTTTAAAGAGTCGGTCTTGACTCGGTCTCAACCCTTTAGAGAGTCGGTCTTGACTCCTGACTCAACCCTTTAAAGAGTCGGTCTGACTCGGTCTCAACCCTTTAAAGAGTCGGTCTTGACTCGAATCAGACCCTTTAAAGAGTCGGCTCTGACTCGGCCTTAACCCTTTAAAGAGTCGGTCTCGACTCGGACTCGACCCTTCAAAGACTCGGTCTTGACTCAGACTCGACTGTATTTGAAAACCAACGGACTCTGACTCTCGAGCTTGGATTTGACCCTTCAAAAACTCTGGTCTTGACTCTGGACTTTACTGTATTTGAAAACCAACAGACTCGATCTTCGACTTGGACTCGACCCTTCAAAGACTCGATCTTGACTCGGACTCGACTGTATTTGAAAACCAACGGACTCGGATCTCGAACTTGGACTCAACCCTTCAAAGACTCGGTCTCTGACTCGGACTTGAACTGTATTTGAAAACCAACGGACTCGAATCTCGACTTGGACTCTGACCTTCAAAGACTCGGTCTTAACTCTGGACTCTGACTGTATTTGAAAACCAACAGACTCGATTCTCGACTCTGCACTCTAACCTTCAAAGACTCTGGTCTGACTCGGACTTTACTGTATTTTGAAAACCAACGGACTCAATCTCTCACTTGGACTCGACCCTTCAAAGACTTGGTCTTGACTCGGACTTGAACTGTATTTGAAAACCAACAGACTCGATCTCTGACTTGGACTCGACCCTTCAAAGACTCGGTCTTGACTCACACTCACCAAAGGCGGTCTCGTCCCCATCACTAATGGTAGCAAACCCAATCATAACTGGTGCAATCATCAACATAACTCTCATCAGCATCAGAATAAAAATGTATATAGAGCACTTCCTGTGCTTGGATATGAGCTCAGAATTGAGAGCAACAACAACAACAACAGTTATATATAAATATATTTCAATTGTCTGATCAAAATTATAGTTGCTTGATATTGGTAGTGACAGGTCCCTAGCATCCCAAATAAATTTTTGGAGTTAGAAACCCCAAGGTCATGGGTTTGAATCGGGAATGCATGAACTGAGCAAATGTATCAGTTGAATGGATAAAACCTTGAGTGGATAAAAAAATGCCTCACTGTAAACTTTGCAATACATGCAGCAGATCTGTGTTTGTTTGTGTTGGGGTCTGACACATTTGTTGAGGAATGAGGGTAGTATATTCCATAATTTGTTCCTTATATGGCTAGATAGATACTGAAAATCATTGTGGGTATAGAAACAGACATTATTCAAACTGTATAAAGGAAAACAAGAGAATGCTGATTTTCGCGCACACACTCAAGATGAGCAACGAGTCTGCCATCATCAAATTCGCCTTTCAGAACCACAAACTGTTGATGACCATACACCTGCATTATATGACTGACAGACATGAACGGTTTGACCTTAAAATATCAAAACTGAAACTACTGCAGAAACAAAGACACCTACATCTTGGATGCCCTTGAGGTAAGATAAAACATACCAAAAATTAATTTCAAAGTGAACTATCACTTTAAGACGTTAAGACGACTGCTCTAAACAATTCCCAATCTAGCTTAGTCTGTAGGCCTAACTGTTGATTATCAACTGGGGTGAAATTAAATCGTGAATATCAAAACTGATATGTCGGGACAAAATCTCGACTCTGACTTGCTTCCTCAAAGAGTCGGTCTTAACTTCGACTCAACCCTTTAAAGAGTCGGTCTCTGACTCGGTCTCAACCCTTTAGAGAGTCGGTCTTGACTCGTGACTTAACCCTTTAAAGAGTCGGTCTCTGACTCTGTCTCAACCCTTTAAAGAGTCGGTCTTGACTCGCAATCAACCCTTTAAAGAGTCGGTCTTGACTCAGGCCTCAACCCTTTAAAGAGTCGGTCTTGATTCGTGACTTGACCCTTCAAAGACTCGGTCTTGACTCAGATTCGACTGTATTTGAAAACCAACGAAATTCGACTCTCGAACTTGGACTCGACCCTTCAAAAACTCGGCTCTGACTCGGACTCGACTGTATTTGAAAACCAAACAGACTCGACTCTTCGAGCTTGGACTCTGACCCTTCAAAGACTCGATCTTGACTTGGACTCGACTGTATTTGAAAACCAACGGACTTCGATCTCGTACTCTGGACTGAACCCTTCAAAGACTCGGTCTTGACTCGGACTCGACTGTATTTGAAAACCAACGGACTCGACTCTCAACTTGGACTTGTACCCTTCAAAGACTCGGTCTTGACTCTGGATCTTGACTGTATTTGAAAACCAACAGACTCGATCTTCAACTTGGACTCGACCCTTCAAAGACTTCGGTCTTGACTCGGACTCGACTGTATTTGAAAACCAACGGACTCGAATCTCGAACTTGGACTCTACCCTTCAAAGACTTGGTCTTGACTTGGACTCTAACTGTATTTGAAAACCAACAGACTCTGATCTCCAACTTGGACTCGACCCTTCAAAGACTCGGTCTTGACTCACACTCACCAAAGGCGGTCTCGTCCCCATCACTAATGGTAGCAAACCCAATCATAACTGGTGCAATCATCAACATAACTCTCATCAGCATCAGAATAAAAATGTATATAGAGCACTTCCTGTGCTTGGATATGAGCTCATAATTGAGAGCAACAACAACAACAACAACAGTTATATATAAATATATTTCAATTGTCTGATCAAAATTATAGTTGCTTGATATTGGTAGTGACAGGTCCCTAGCATCCCAAATACATTTTTGGAGTTAGAAACCCCAAGGTCATGGGTTTGAATTGGGAATGCATGAACTGAGCAAATGTATCAGTTGAATGGATAAAACCTTGAGTGGATAAAAAAATGCCTCACTGTAAACTTTGCAATACATGCAGCAGATCTGTGTTTGTTTGTGTTGGGGTCTGACACATTTGTTGAGGAATGAGGGTAGTATATTCCATAATTTGTTCCTTATATGGCTAGATAGATACTGAAAATCATTGTGGGTATAGAAACAGACATTATTCAAACTGTATAAAGGAAAACAAGAGAATGCTGATTTCGCACACACTCACTCTGATAAATTTACATTGAATGTTTTGGGTCCCATTAGGCACCTGTGCTCCTGAAGAACAGAAACAGATCCTTCCCATGATCCTCTGAACTGCAATGGATATTGATGACCCTCTGCCTGCCTTCCGCCTGGAGCTCTGGCATCCACAGGAACACCACAATGATCTATGCAAGCCATAGATTATCAGTCACCACACAGATATGATTTATTGTGGCACATTTGTGTGTGGTTTGTGAGCCTGTAGCTCTCCAGAAATAACAAAAACTATGGGAAAATCTCTGCTCTTTCACACTGAAATACAAAATAAAGGCTACTTTGATTGTGCAATGGCTCCCCTGGGAATCGAACCCATGACCTTGGTGTTGCAATGTGTGATTATGAGCAGCACATTTCAATGCAGCGTGATTTCATGTATATTTAACATTGATATATTTTGCATGTTAAGTTAAAAAAAAAAAAAACTTAAAAAATAGTACTCCGAGTCCCCAAGTAACACATGTTCCTGGATCAACATATTTTGTTAATCCTGGATCAACATTCCTGTCCCAAAATGTAGTCCTTACCCAATCCCTATCCCTTAACCTAACCCTACCCCTAACTTTTCCTAAAATCAGAGCGTAATGACAGGTGAATAACATGATGTTTAAGTTCTTCACCCTGGTTCTAAGCCTAAACTTGAAATAAACTTGTCCCTCAAATCTGATTGGGTGATTGGAAAGTTGTTCCAGGATCAACAAAGATGTTGATCCAAGGAACATGTGGTACTTGGTGAAATGACGTTCACCTCCCCTATAAGACCCCTGCATTCCAACCATTAGTTTGCAGAAAATGTCCATTTGAGGTCTGATTAATTTTGAGAATCCAGAGTTTGTTCAATGAAGATCAAGAATGAACCTACTTCAACTGACTACTCAACAAAACAGATTTCAGTCCATTGCGCAGTTAAATAAAAAAGGCCTGTATACTGCAAAGTATTTGGTCACACACATTCATTCAGTGCTCAGATCTGGATAGAGTCTTAAAGCAATATTGGATGACTCAAAGCATTTACAAGTTTTGTTTTTACTGTATGCTTATTCAATTTCACACCACCTACCTACAGTCTGAAAATGAGTGTCATAATAATGTATTACGACAGTCGATATATTCATCCATCAAATAGCTATTTATGCCTCAGTCAGCCAGCTATTTCACACATTATATTACCTAAATATCATTTTACTTTACTCAAGCCAGTCGCTGTGTCGGAGCAGTAAAAGTAGACTGACCTATTAACAGGTAATGGCCTGAACAAAAGCCGTTTTCTGCCCGATGAACACTTATAAAGTCAAGAGTACGACTTAATTGAGGGCTTTCTTTGATGAATGTCCAAGCCTTATCAGTCCACAGTTGTAACTGTTTGCTGGGACTTTATTGTTTTTGGTCGTGTTGGTAATTAAGTCCTTGGAGAAGCAGTAAATAAGTTTCCGGGACAGAAATGCTGAGGTCAGGATGAGGAAGTTACAGTCGATGCCTCTCGGCAAAAATGATGTGTGCCATTTTGCTTCCTCGGAGTGAAATTACAGTAGCATTATTCAGACGACTGCTGGCAATAAGACGTTTGGCATCAAATGAAGAGGAAGGCAAACTTAATTCTACATATTTTGTTCTTGTTAATTGTGTGTGCTAATTTTGGCTGTACCCTGTTTCCATAGGCAAGACAAGGACTATAATCCCAGGAGAAAGCTATCCGTTAGCATTCCCATCCATGCATTTTAATGGCCCATTCTGGCTGATGACCCTATCATAACCCTGTCGTGCTCTTCAACACAAAGTTGAAGTAACACTCTTAAATATAAAGGTTATTTATGGGCACATGGCTACCTGAAGAACCTTAAAGGGATATTTCACTCAATCCACCTATCATTTACTCTCCGTCATGTTGTTCCAAACCCATAACCATACCGAACTATACTGAACAATAGCTTTAAACATCCATGAGACATTTTCGTTGCACAAAAAGTTCTTTATAGTGAAAATGGTTCTTTAGATTATTCAAATGTTCTTGACTAGGAAAAAAAGATTATTTTCAGAACTGTTCACTGAAAGGTTGTTTAGGGAAACAAAATTGTGGCATCATACCTTTATTTATAAGAGTGTATTTGTACCAGAGGTGAGACCAAGTCATTATTTTGCAAGTCACAAGTAAGTCTAGAGTCTTTGCATTCAAGTCCCAAGTCAAGTCTCGAAGTCAAGACAGACAAGTCCAAGTCAAGTTGCAAGTCCTCGAGTTTAAGTTTCAAGTCTTAAACAAGTCATTAGTGCTTTTTGCACAAATTACTGTCTCAGTGTTAATTACTAGCCTATAGTAAATGAAATGTATACTAAATTATATTAGAAAGGCTTTTAAAATATGATATAATGTATAATAGTTTCATAATTATTTCAAACTTAGTGGATTGGTTGGATGTCTTGGTTGAATGTAAAGAGTGACAATGCAGATTTAAAAATAAAAAAAATAAAAGTAATGCGACAGTAATTGTACTAGAGCATTCCTATTTCCATGGCGACGCATCAAGCGTCACGTGACACTTTTTGGGGCTACGTGCCTGTCATTTACAAAACGTAACGTAAATCCATCCATTTCTCCCGAAAGACATGAAAGTGAGTGGCTGGTGAACAGGGAGAAGACTTTATAGTTACCTATAGGCTAAAATGTGCGTTTGTTGTGGGGGAAATATAATGTCTTAAAATTACATTTAAAGATTTATTATTTCCGCTTACTTTAGACATCAGTGTTTTTTTTCTCAAATTATAAATGGTCTGCTAGTACTTGTGTATTTAAATGCCTGAAAAAGAAAAAAAAAGAAAACATTATTTGGTTGAAAACTGTCTGAACGTGTGATAATAAATGACAACTAATCAGTGCTGTGCGTCTGATTAGTGACTGACAGTGATTATTACAACTCTGATCGTGTTTTAGAAGGTAGGTCAAGTCTTTCCAAGTCACAGGGCTCAAGTCCGAGTCAAGTCGCGAGTCATTGTTGTCAAAGTCTAAGTCGAGTCACAAGTCAACTTTGAATATGTCAAGTCGAAGTCGCAAGTCATCAAATTTGGGACTTCGAGTCCGTTGTTTTCTCTTTGTCATTACCAGAGCTCTTGTGGGATGTGCCAGTGCCTTGTTGTTAAAATTCATATTTAAAAGCTGAAAGTTGCATAACCGTGGGATTTTTTTGAGCTCCCATATTGGTCCAAAAACATCTTTAGCATGACAGATGGTGGCAGAATATTAATGAAGTCAAACAAGCATTCATTTTGAATAGTCTGGTGACTGATTAGATGTGTTTAAATTAACTGACAGTATCTCAGGTGTGCCGGATGGTGATAGCGCTGTGTATCAGCCATGCTGCATCAATAATTATTCCATTAGTTCTTTGTTTGTCGGGGGCCAAAAAACGTTCAAACTTAAATGATCCGGAACTGTTTTTTACACTCCGTCCTCCGGTTGACACTGAACTTATGAGACCCATAAGATCATTACTTCTTTATCTCTAGATAACACATGGCACATTTGCATCCCAACTGTATTCCAGTGTGTACTTAAAAAAATGCATGTCTTTTTTTATTGGCGTTTTGCATTTAATTGACAGGAGAGAAGAAACAATACAAGAAATGATCAGAGTATCATTTTAACCATCTTTTGAAATATTGATTTGACAGAATAGAATACTTTAGAGTGACACATTCCGCAAAAACATCACAGATCAATATATCTTAATCATAATGCACCTTTACCCTTCATATAAAGTATTGGTGTCTGAAACAAAGCTGTTTAAATTTGTCATTTTTTAGAGTATTAGAGAAATTGTTCAATCATCTTTGCTGCAATACTTCATTAATTTCTATATTGTCACAATCTGTGCAGGTCAAAGACAGCTCTCGTAATTCTGTGACTTTGATTGCAATATAGATGAATGAATTCTTCAGTTCTCAGACTGGCAGTCTGCACTGTGAGGGATAAAAACCAAATAAAAGTCAGATAAGAATCTTTAATATGTGAGCGTCATCTCATCCACACGTAGAAATTGTTTATTTGGCTGTTTGTTTATTCTTTTCCATATTCATTGCTTCTTGGTTTTATTCATCTGCATTCTTATTGACAGCTCTGCAATAGCTACTAAGTTTCTGCGAACCTTAGAATAAACTCACTTCAGTTCAATGGCAACCTGCCAGTCATTAAAAGGCCTACGCTGTGTCTTTATGGTGATTTATTTATTTTTTCTCACATTTTAGAGCAATAGGAAAGTCATTAAAATTATAAAATCAAACCACATCCACGGCCTAATCCGCCAGATAGAAGAGCAATGTTATGAATGCACTGAACTTCAATTGTGATAAGGCAGTTATGCGTAAACTAATACGATACAGTTATAATAGAGAGTAATAAATTAGGGTTACACTTTATTTTAAGGAGTTCATGTAATAATGTAATTATACATTTAATGACTGAGTAATGATATTTAAATGTATGTGCTTATAGTGTAAGGATTAGGTTTTGGTTTATAGGGTTTGTTGCATGTAATTTCACATAATTTATAGTTACTACAGTAATTACATGTAGCGTGTGTAACACTGTAAAATAGAGTGTTACCCAAATTAGTACTAAAGTGAAACAGCGCAACAAATTTGTACTAAACTTCAGTAATCATACGTTACCATCCATAAAATATCATGTTGCAACCTCAAGCCCCGTTCACACTACAAGTGACAAAGCGACACGATACCATTCATTTCAATGGAGAGCGGGGCTATTCCGGCGAAACGCGCGAAAGCAACTTGTCAGGGCGTGTGTCTGGTGACGCGACAAAGTTGAGATCTATTAACTTTATGCAAATGAAGAGCGACTTTCGGGAGCGACAACCAATAGGAGTGAAGTCAGTGGAGAGCGTCACTCTTCAATGCTGAGCTGCACATCTATAATATCATGCATTTTATGTACTGATTCCATATACATTTAGACTTTTCCTTCCAGAATGTTTGTTTCTAGCGGCAAGAAAAGTATTTGTTGCCTAACATAGAATAGCATCCCGTGAATATCATTCACAAACAATACTAGGCAACCAGTAGTGGGAACGCCCTCCAGCGAAGCCATTGGCGACCTGCAGCGACAAAGTCGCTGTAGTGTGAACGGGGCTTTATTTATGTTCTCTCAGCCCTACTTATTTGAAACCAACAATCTCTAGATTCACTTTCGTAATAGTAATGACCTGACATGCATTTGACGCGCCAAATGCATAGGCACTGTAGTCTATTTCAGTTGCCTCAGATTAGCAAGACGTGCCGTCAAAGCGCATGAACACACCCTCGTTTTCAGACCAGCACAGTCATGGGTGGCACAAATGGACGACAAAAGCGCGAAAGCAACTGTGAGGGCGGTGTCTGGTGACGCGACAAAGTTGAGATCTATTAACTTTATGCAAATGAAGAGCGACTTCGGGAGCGACAACCAATAGGAGTGAAGTCAGTGGAGAGCGTCACTCTTCAATGCTGAGTTGCACATCTATAATATTATGCATTTTATGTACTGATTCCATATATATTTAGACTTTTCCTTCCAAAATGTTTGTTTCTAGCGGCAAGAAAAGTATTTGTTGCCTAACATAGAATAGCATCCGTGAATATCATTCACAAACAATACTCAGGCAACCAGTAGTGGGAACGCCCTCCAGCGAAGCCATTGGCGACCTGCAGCGACAAAGTCGCTTGTAGTGTGAACGGGGCTTTATTTATGTTCTCTCAGCCCTACTTATTTGAAATCCAACAATCTCTAGATTCACTTTCGTAATAGTAATGACCTGAGCATGCATTCTGACGCCGCCAAATGCATAGGCACTGTAGTCTATTTCAGTTGCCTCAAATTAGCAATCGTGCCGTCAAAGCGCATGAACACACCTCGTTTTCAGACTCAGCACAGTCATGGGCGCACAAATATACGCAAATGCATTTGCTATATAAACGACGTGGTGCAGGACGTGAAAATGATAACTGCGTCAGGCTGAAACTAGCAAAACACACTTGCCTCGTGATTGCCGCTACTTTACGCTGGTTGTATAATAGGGCCCTATATGTGCCTGGGCCAGCTTTGCTGAATGGCTTAACTCCATTGGCCTATGATGAAATGTGCCTGGGCTACCATGCCGAATGGCTTAACTCCATTGGCCTATGACTATGTGTGCCTGAGCCAAAAGGCTCAAACATAAAAATGCATTAGAATGCACATTATGTGTGGCTTTAACAAATCATAAACTGTTGCAGGCTAATACAGGTGAGAAAATAACCGTTTGGACAACGGATAAATAATGGAGCATGACTCTCACATGATCTCTGCATTCAAGAGACATGCAACGGTACTCTGCATTCACAACTTCACACACATGCAAAGTCAGAATTTTAAGGAGAAAGTATGCAATTATCAATTTGCGAAACGGAAAAGTATGAAAAAGTAAGGAAAAGTACGAAAAGTGTTACAAATTACTATTGGCAGGGAATAATAAGCAAAATTGTATTATTTTTTGAAAAGAGTAATGAGTAATACGTTAATTTTTTTTACTTATGAGTCCAACACTGGCAGCGAATGTATGTCCTGTCTAAAACAGGTTCTGGTATTTCTGATATGTCAGCTGAAAAAGCCAAATTTAAATATGCCGTGAGTATAGCTCGGCTAAATATTGAACCTGTGCAAGTAGCAGGTTCCCAGTGTCATAAATGTTCAATGTCACTCTAGCAATACACTTCATGCTACGCCGTCTAGGAACCTGCTCTGCAGCTGTCAGTCAGTGAGCTTGAGAAGTGTTCTCGTCTCAAATCAGAATGATTTGTTTTAAAAAAAAAATGTTTAGCTCTAAATAATAAAGAGATGGATTGCAATTATCTACACACACACATACAGGAACATACAGTTACACTGAGAGGAAGAGCTCAAATGCTTGTAACATTGGTGTCAAAGCTGACTAACGGAGATAACTGCTGACATTCATGAAGATCTATGAGATACACCTTGCTCGTTGGGCCCCAATTTTGCCTTCAGAACTGCCTTAATTCTTCATGGCATGGATTCAACAAGGTGCTGGAAACATTTCTCAGACATTTTGGTCTATATGGACATGATAGCATCAAAAAGTAGCAGCAAGTTAGACGGCTGCACATTCATGATGCGAATCTCCCGTTCCAGCACATCCCAATGGTGCTCTATTGGATTGAGATCTAGTGTGGAGGCCATTTGAGAATAGTTGTCATTTTTGAGAAACCAGTTTGAGATGATTTAAGCTTTGTGACGCGTGTTATCCTGCTGGAAGAAACCGACAGAAGAGTGGTCCACTGGTCATAAAGGGATAAACATGGTCAACAATTCTCTGGTAGGCTGTACAATGCTCAATTGGTACTAAGAGGCCTAAAAGTGTGGCAAGACAATATTTTTTTACTTCAAGTTTGTGTATTGATGCTTTAGGAATACTGCATATTAGAAACTGAAATGATTTGCTCCTAAAGTTTATCAATGAAACGGGTAATATTATTGGCATCACAAAAGAACATTGACTCCCATGCATGTTTTAATCACTGTCATCATATTATCATTTGCAGACTTTACCCACTTGCTGTTTCATTATGTGACATAAAAATAGAACACAAATAAATCATTACGGGGTAAATTTCCAAACAGTGAGACAGTCATGCAGGCAGTGAAATAGACACTAATATCAACCACAGCACTGACTGAAACACCCAAAATAATGAGGGTCTTAGGACTGTGCATACCTCCTCTGCAGCGGATGTCGACATGTCCAACTGTTCACGCCTGGCACACAGAGTCTGCAAAGGGCAAGATGTCATTAAGAGGCTGAATTTCATCCTCTGACATTTAGAGGTAAGGTTAAAACAAGCACAACAGCAGAACCTGACAATACATGCAGGACTGGGGTAGATGCTTCTACAGGATGGGGATATTCTTGCAACTTCTGAGGGGTGAATGCATCACTTTCACGTATCACTCAAAATCTACCAAAAGTATATTTACATTAACTCAACAAGTTGCATGAGTTTGGGCAGGAGTATTTGTTTGTCCAACCAATGGCAGATGGTGGGAGTTTTGGGGAAATTATTTGAAGACAATTTGTTTTTTGTTTTGTTTTTTGCATTTCTGTTGGATAAAGCGTGCATCAGTGTCAGCTTTACTGTCATTCTTTTTTAGAGCATGCAACTATAACTCGTTTCTATGTAAATTAGGCTTATTACAGATTGTATATTACTCATTGTAGTCAGGGTTTTAAGGAGAGACATTTGTGTACAGATTCAGGCAGTAAAACATAATATCAGCAGGCTCAATGTATCATAAATGTAGCCCAAAAAATGTGATGCAAATGTTCCCTGTTTAATTGCTGTCTACAGGATTTGATTTCTATGCTTAGGTCTTCTGTCTTTTATTGAGTCACATTTCCTGTTTTCCATGAGCTTCCCATGCTCCTCATGTATCCTGCCATCAAGTGATCTTGGCTGCATCCGAAATTGCCCCTATACCCTTAAATGGGGCACTATTTGAGGGGACAGTCATTTGTAGTGGTGTCCGAAAACCATAGTGGATGTTACTAAGTGTACTCATTCCAATCCCACAATACACCGCAATAACCAGTGTACAACTGATGTATGCTCAACGGCTAGAGAATACCCACAATGCACTGTAAGAGTCGTGCTGAATTCCCACGTCTGATCAGAAGATGGGCCATCAATGTGTACTTACATTTACGAGTCATAAATCATGTTTAATTTGGACTTCTCCGTGAATGGTTTTTGAGGAAGACCCCATAGATCTCCATTACATGACTGACAGACAAGAACGGTTTGACCTAAAAATATCAAAATTGAAAATACTGTGGAAACAAAGACATCTACATCTTGGATGCCCTTGAGGTAAGCTAAAACATATCAAAAAAATATTTCAAAGTGAACTATCCCTTTAATGACTAAAACCAATACCAGTTTTCTTAGAATCTCAAAAGCTGAGGTTCTTGTGGTCAGTAAAGGGTTTTAACTATTGGAGTTGAATCTGCTTTCATTAAACTAAAAAAATAAAACTATAAAGTGAGAGGGTGTTATTTTAAATCCTCTTTATTGGGGGGCTTAGCACTCTCTAGTCCTGGCTGCTCATTAGCTGGCTAAACCACTGGAGCTAATCAAATAATTGCTCTGTAGAGATAGCCGTCTCTGTGACAGATACACTCCTCAACTGGGGACCAGAGGAGAACAGGGTGGTGAATATGACAAGAACCAGTTGACAGTTTGTCCTCTCGTGTCAGGCATTAGCAGAGATAGAATGACCGTACCTGCCAGTGCATGCGGGACAGGGCCTGAAATCTTCTGTCTAAAAAGCATGACTTGATTAAGAAATAGACTGGGACCAAAGACTGCTGGAATAAACCAGACTATTGCATGCTCTGATATCTTGTTCATGGTTTCCCAATCAGGGTTTGAAAACCCCTAGAGGTTCATTATGAAACTGCAGGAGGTTTAGTGAGTGCAAAGAATTGTGAGAATGCCAAGGTAAATGGAACTTAGATTTTCCAGTCAATTTCAAATGTATTTAAATAGTGCAATACACATTGTTTTCTGCAACAGCTTTACAGAAAATCATGATGTTAATGTTTATAATATCTTGGCCGCATTTAGCAGATTAAAGTTGGACGATAACATAATTTACATTTTAAGAAATTGTGAGTATACTGTAAGTATGCGAATAAAGTTGAACATATTTATAAATCCAAATTTATATAAAGAACTGGAAAGTATATTTAATTTAACACCAGAATAAAAATAAAAAAATCAGACAGTAATATATTCGTTTTACGTGAGTATACTGTATTTTATTATAACTTTCTCCTCCCTCTTGTAGCAACATCTCTTCTCTACTCTGATGACATGTTTACTGGTGCAAGGGCTGGACAACCTGTCACTCACATGAGATCCACCAATAGCAAACCACAACCACCCAATCAATTCCTCATAGTCAAAATCACATCCCACCCTATTTTTCCTTGTTTGAGAAGCCATTTCACTCGGATACACACATAGGGAAGACTTCCACAACTTCTATTTGATGCCGACTATCACCAATGCTGACTTTAATATATACTTTACCTTTCATTTGGAGACAATAGCCAGGCCATGACTTTTCCCCGGGAAAAAGTTCCAGTGCTTTTTATGACCAGTCCATCCCTCGAAGTAGGAAACAAAGAGAAAAAGAGTGACATTGTAAGGTGATCTGATGTGTCCACATGTGTCAGACACCGAGACATGTGATAAGATGAGACACAGTGACAGGAGAAGCCGGTCTAAAGGAGGGGGGCAGCTGTGGGGTGACTTGAATCAGACAGACTGGCAGACAATCTCGGCTGCTGTCGTAGTCTTCAGCAGTGCTAAAAAGCATGCAGATATTAACTGTCACTCATCGAGTCTTGTGCTGTTTCAGCGCTATGCCACAACGAGAGGGGACCTGACACCCTGTGGTGGTTAATTACCTGTGAGAGGTGAGATCACCTTTCACTTTTTCTACCTCCAGGCCAAATATCTTTTCAGACACATGGGCACCCTAGTGGGGCTGAATCATGAGGTGTCAGGAAAGCCTTTCTTGCACTCTTTCTCTTCCTGACACCCCCGTCTAAATGACTATGAATTTAAATAGTAGTTACAGATGACACATCCAAATAGAAATCTGTGGAAGAAAAGCTCTCTGTGTGGTGATTCCTTCTGTTGCTTGCCCTCAGCGATGACACTGACTGGCAGAGTAATGCATGGAAATGCTAAAACCTTAAGGGTGCTTACTAGTGCTCAAAGTGGGCCGGTACTGTCCGCCACACAGCACTGTTCAATTGTACAGCCATCTCTCATAAACATAGTACACAAGTGAAGAGTAGTATACTGTACCAAGTCCATCTCCTGCTCAACTAGACAGTCTGTCCAGTTTTGACTATCAGCATTAAGCCAGACATATAGTAGCTTAATCTGGCCAAGAACCATTTATGGATGGTTGGAAGGAACGATGGATGGATGGATGGATGGATGGATGGATGGATGGATGGATGGATGGGAAGGAAGGATGGAAGGAAGGATGGATGGATGGATGGATGGAGGAGGATGGAAGGATGGGCATGGAAGGATGGATGGAAGGATGGATGGAAGGAACGATTGATGGATGGAACAATGGTTTGAAGGAACGATGGATATAAGCGAACGATGAATGGATGGATGGATGGAAAGAAGGAAGGAAGGAAGGAAGGAAGGAAGGAAGGAAGGAAGGAAGGAAGGAAGGAAGGATGGATGGAACGATGGATGGATAGGATGAAAGGAACGATGAATGGATGGATGGAAGGAAGGAACAATGGATGGATGGATGGCTGGATGGAACAATGGTTAGAAGGAATGATGGATGGAAGGAAGGAACAAAGGATGGATGGATGGATGGCTGGATGGAACAATGGTTTGAAGGAATGATGGATGGAAGGGACGATGAATGGATGGCATTGGTGGATGGATGGATGGAAGGGAACGAATGGATGGATGGAATGATGGGTGGATGGAATGATGGGTGGATGGATGGATGGATGGATGGATGGAAGGAACAATGAATGATTGAACGATGGATGAATGGATAGATGGAATGAAGGAACAATGGATGGATGGAACGATGAATGGATAGAAGGAACGATAAATGGATGGATGGAATGATGGGTGAATGGAAGGAACGATTGATGGATGGATGGATGGATGGATGGATGGATGGATGGAACGATGGATGAAGGAACGATGAATGGATGGAACGATAGATGAATAGATGGATGGATGGAAGGAATGATGGATGAAATGAGGGATGGAAGGAAAGATGGATGAAACGATGGATAATTGGATGGACGAAATGGATGGACGGATGGATGGGTGGATGGATGGATGGATGGATGGATGGATGGATGGATGGATGGATGGATAATTGGATGGAAGAAACGATGGATAAATGGATGGATGGATGGATGGAAGGAAATATGGATGATGGAAGGAAGGAAGGGATGGAGGGATGAAGGGAGCAGTAGATTACTTCTGAAAAGTCCAAAAGCTCATTGAGGCAAATACTGTGTACTGTTCAGTGTTCTGAATTGATATTTGGGTGTACGTTTGAGACTACACAGTACACAAATCACGTGTACATGAATTAAATGGAGTTCTATAGTGCAATGATACACCTGTCTTTACTGGACATCATCTTGGCAATCTTTTACAGTGATCTACAGACCATTTCACTCATTTAAGTTTGCCATTATATAAAACAAAATATGAAATTATATATAGTCCATTCAATGCTTTCTCAGAGCATCTTTGCTACTGTAAATTATGAAACTGAGATGCAATAACTAGAACTTAGATTACACCTGCACTGTTTCCATTAGAGGGACTTCACACGGAATTATAGCACATGATTAGCACAAGACCATTTCGCTTTCACGAGACGACACAATCGGTCCTTGAGTTCTCCAATTCAAAAGCTCTCAATCCCACAAGCTCTCTACAGACAATTATCACGAGCCATTTAATCATTACTAATTACCTCTCTCAATGTATAATGGAGAAATCCAAATAAGCTTCAACAGCTTTCTCACACACACATTTCTGGGTTTCACAAATCACATCCTTCCTATCCAGGTATGTGATCCGGACCACTTTTAAAACCACATTATATCCCTGCCTTTGGATTTTCTGTGAAGCCATTACACCGAGGTACCATCACTCTCAGTGTAGAAATGTCTGCTTAGTACACCTTTCTTCCCCTTCAAAAATGTAATATTGGTCTTTCGGCGTAATGAATTTTCAGTGTCATCCGCAGAGATCCTAGTGCAATAAAAATGACATTTCGAACACCTCTGATGCAATTTGCATTTGGCATAATTCTATTGGAGTATTGCTCAGTATAATGCTGTCACGCTATAAGCACGTTCCTGCTACCAGGGCTAATAAAACTCAGACAGAACTTCTGAATTTTGAATGATGTACAGTGAATGACAGAACTCACTCTCGTATAATTCTTTATGTCGCGTGCCAAGGGCACAGAGAGAGAGAGAGAGAGAGAGAGAGATAACAGAAGAATGGAGAGACAGAGGTTGCTTGTTAAAGAGGGGAATGTGGTGACAAACAGGAGGAAGGGAAGGGGTTTTCTCCTTCAGCTCATAAGAAGCTGTGTGCATTTTCCTCAAAGCTTAGTAATCGTTGAATTGTGTGTCATTATATTAACACATCCTCATGTTGTTTCAAACACGCATCCTGTTATTTTTCCAGTGGAACACAGAAGAATCTTTACGCAGCCACCATGGCTTTCAAGCACACCAAAAAACACAATTAAAACAGTTTGTATCATTGTGCACTATGTTCAAAATCTTCTGAAGTTATATAGCTATTTATTTAGGGTGGAAGTAAACCGAGTGGGTTCAGGTCAGTTTGGTCAGCACCATGCAGTTCAGGTTGGTTGGGTCACATCTGCTGGCCTTTCCTATTTTTAATTCATAGATCAGGTCATTGAGGTCTTTAAGCATTTTTAGAGCATTTCCATCATGCATTACCAGCAGGACCAAACAATTGTGGCTAAATTTGCAATTACAGGACATTTGACGTCAATGATGATGATTCATCCTCGGACTTGTAATCACTTATTTGAGGATTTAATTAGGCTTAAAATGAGTCATGCCTATTGTCAAGTGGTATCGCAGAATATCCGACTTCTTTAATGAACATGGAGAGAATACACAGGCGCATGAACAGAGAATTATCAACTACTCACATGAAAGATAAGAACCGGCAATGAACTGAACAAAACAGGAAGCATAAATACACAGGGAAACTTAATGAGAAACAATGAGAAACAACTGATCAACAATGAGAAAAAAATATGATTTATGAAGTTTATAATAATATGTCTCACAAAGAAAAAAGATCAATTCATTTTGTCTCTGGCAATTTGATTCAAAGAAAGAAAGATTCTTTCAGGAAGAAGTAGAAAGTAAATTGCAACAGTTTGTTCCTAAATTTGTTGAGTTTGGGCCGTTTTTTTGTTAAATGCACTCGGGGGACTGCAGTAATAAGACAAATAAAGCCAGTGTGCATGGAGAAATGAGGCCTTCCTTCACAACAATAGCATCACTCTGCCCTGTAAGCACTTTTAGTACATTGTCAACAGAAGAAAAATCGAAGACTATCTAGAAAAGTTCTGACCAGACATCTGAACAAACTTTGTTCTGGAAGTGGCCTAAAAGGCTTCAATTCAATAGACTAATTGACTGAAAGTTTCACTCTTTTATATATATCATCAAAAACATGTTTTAACCCATTTAGACACATAAACTATATGGCATCTGCAAGAACAACTAAATGACATTTGCTTTGACCAAGTCTAATAAATTCAAACCCTTATGAATCTTAAGCTGCGGTCATTTGCTGTTGATCTGCAAAAATTTTTGAGGGTGAAATCCAGTTATTTAAATAGGAATCCACTCGACTGGGAATTTCAATGTATTGAGGTTAAAAGATTCCATGCAGATTTACAGACTGGTTCAAGTTTTCCTTGATTCGCTGGTTTGACCAACAGAAAGCTGTATGGTTTGAAAGTGACTTCTGCGGATGTGCATCATGCTTTCGCTACATTATGGACAATATACAATTGATTTTTTTTTTTTGCCCACCAAATTTCACTAATGTGACAGCACTTTTATTTTGATGCCTGAAAGGGTTTCAAACGTGCTTTTCAGAGCTCGCCTCCATAAACACACATTCGGATTAAGCATGCAAATGAATACTCACACACTTCTTTCCTCTACATCAAGTCACGGTGGAACATCTCTGAGTTTTTCATCCTGGTCTCGACTGTTGCCATGAAAACAGACCACTCGCCGTGTCTCTGTAAAAAAAAAAAAAAAGGACACGGATCGTTGTTTTGTTTGTTGTGTGAAAAAGCAAAAACGCTAGAATAAATGTGTAAAAAAAAAATGACACAGATGTGTTTTGGTCTTTAGAAGGATGAAAAACTCCTGCTGTTGAGTTTTGCACTACAAGGATGTCGAAATTTAAATTACATTTGAAAAAGAAGAAACAAAGTCTCAAAATCAAATCTTCCTTTTGGAACGGTTCTGTTCCAAACTCTTGTGCTGCCTAGCTAAACAGTATTTTCAGTCATCATAGCCAAGCTCCAAGGTTGTCTCAATAGTTCTCATTTTGGCCAAAATTTAAAGTTTCAATTTTGCATATGGAAATCTGAGAATGCAAAAGCTCTTTGAAAAAAAAATATATATATAAAAAATACTGCAAGCTGGCAGATTAAATTCAATTAAAAGTTTAAATTCAAGTGAAATACATCATTAAAATATGCAACATGTTATAACAGCAAACCAAAGAGTGCATTAATTCCAGTTGTGCACGGTCATAAAGGATTACTAATTGTTTACAATTATACGTGAAAATGAGTTTTTACATGCATAGGATAGCCTACGCATGGGTTGGTTAGGGTAGGTTTAAGTAGTGGTGTGGGGTGAGTGTGTATTATAGGCAACTGCGTATCAAATGCAAGTGAAAACGTAATTTCGTGTTACTAGCTTGTTACTTTATTTGTTACTCGTAACAGTTACTTACACGAATAGCAATCTTCAAATTTTGCATTTATGTTCTACATTTTGTGAACAACTTTTAAACAACCATCACTTATGCTGTGCCCAGGAAATGTACCATTTATCTAGACCCAAGAATGAAATTATTATGTGTGTTTATAATATGACCATATGCCTTGAATCAGATACGAACTCACATAAACCCCGACACTGATACCAACATCAAACAGACTAAATCATGGGCTACAAATCACTAGTCATGTTCAAATAGAAGTTCAGTCTCAGAAATGTAAACCAGCAAACCTGGCTGTTCGATTATGATGCATGATATTAGAGCGTTATGAATGGTCTGCGATGTAGTCAAAGACTGACACAGACTCTTTTCAGCCAGAGATTTGTCTTATTTTTGAATGATAGAACATTTTGCTTTTGCTTTGGACTCCAGAGAATGAGCTCCTTATGAACATTTTATTAAAAATAAATACAACATCAATAAAGCACTGAACCTTGAGTCTGTAAAAATGCTTCTGAGTCCAGAGCTGGAATTTTCTGTAAATTATTTCTGGCTCTCCTCAAAAGCTCTCTAATCTGCTGAGTTCTCCTGTGAGATCAGGGACATTATCAGACAGACCTGCGCCCACGACTAAAACAAATGACATCCAGGTCATTTTTTGTTTGTTTGTTTGTTTCTCTTTGTGGTGTCGCAATTCCCAGACTTCCACTTAGGCTAATGTAAACCATTAAGCCAGTGTGTCGATGGTGTAAGCTGTGTTAGTCTGCTCTCTGGTGGTCATTAGAGGAAGTTCAGTCAGTTCACCAGGGTGAAGGAGCTCTTCTGGACCATGGTGTGAGGATTTGAGCAAAAAAATGTCAAAACTGAACGCTTATCAGTTTTTTTCAGGGGCGTTTCCTCTAGAGGCGGCAAGGGAGGCCTTTAAAAAAATGGATGAGAAAATAAAACAAAAATAAAACCACACAAATATTTCAAAATGTGACATTAAAAGTGTAAAAGTCTCTCATTTTTTTTAAAGTAACACTGTCCAACAGTGACACAAGCAGGTAAAGTTACAGCATGATGCTGCGTCTCTCTTGCCCCCCTAACCCCATTGACTTTTAACAGACCCCCCCAGAGCGTGAGGTGAGTTAAGTGGGGGTGATTGAGAATAAATGGGGGAATAGTGAATTTGTGAGAGGAGGCAATGCCTCCATCGGTGCTATGATTGGATATGATTTGGTTTGTGTGATAAATCCCTCCCCTAGGTTCCGTGCGAGTTCTGGAATCAGCCTGAATGGAAGGCGCTTTGAGAAGAAGAATAAAAAAGTAAGTTAACAACTCAGCCAGGGGGTATTGGTCCTCACATTTACAGAATGTTTTCAGAACCTTAACTAAGGGACTAAACTAGAGCCACCACAAGCGGTTTCTTTTGCTCTTTTTTTTAAGTTGCCAGCCTGCCCGCATTTTTGATCAACACTTTTGGCAGTTTTGATATAAATGTTAATTTATATGTGATCGCATTATTTTACATATGCAAATGATTAACCTACATGTGACATGACTTGTTTCTGCTTCTTTTTCGCCTCTGTTTTGATCAGGAGATTCAGTACTCTTTCAGAAGGTATGTAATAGCACCCCCTAGTGTAAAACAGTGAAAACACAGAAACCCAGAAATTCAGTTTCATTTTGTCTGTGACCAGTACAAGCTTGAGGAGTGCTGAAAAATAAGCTGACTATTAAACGGGTGATGAACTGAGAAATCAAATTTTCCGTGAGCTTTTGACACCTAAGAGGTTATCATATTATAATAATATCCTGTAAGTTTCAGAACTGAAAATGTCCTTGTTAGGCCATATAAAAGCTTTTATTGACACCAGGATCAACAAACGACTCATTTTTCAAAGTGGGGAACTATGACGTCAAAGAATTATGTTTAGGTTTGTGCGTATTATAAGCCATAAAGTAAGTATCATATGCACGCGAAAAAAGCGTACCATACAGTATACATGCTGAAACTGTTTTTGGTGTATAAACGGCACGAGAAATGACATTCGTGCTATAGATACAAACTTTCATGAGATCGGGCTCAATCATTCCGGTTGCCATTTTACAACATTGGACGTTTTCAAAACAATTTCCCCCATGTGCACTGACGAGTGAGTTGAAACTCATTATAATATGCAAAACTGTTATCCACTCACAGCAGTGGGCGTTTACTTCCAAGTCTTCAGTGCGACACGCCCATAAAAATCTGAGCGTTTTTCGAGTTAGGCTCAAAACTAGGGTAGAAAATAGCCTATTACTTATTTATATTTGAGTTTATGCAATGAAAAACCAAGTGAATGTCATAAGTTGACCTCAGACAAGCAATGTAATAAAATTTAAAAAGCCAGTTCATGAACCCTTTAAAAGAAAAGCTGAACATTAGTTAGACATATAATATATAGCCTATTGTTTAAGTCTTACTGCCTTTAGTTTTTATTGGATAAATACATTGTATGCGTTATTAAATTTACTTGGTTTTAATAAATTTGACATTACATAGTTAATGTAAAAATACAAAATAGAATTGTACTTTGGCCTCCTCATTTTAAAACACCTTATTTTAATAGAGTGACTACTCAGCAGATAATCTGCAGTCATTTATAAAAATATAACGATTCCACACCTTGGCCACAGTGTGCATCAACTCCAGTATTTTGCAATTGGTATGAAAGCGATCCATCAATTCAATCATCCCGAGAGAACTGCTTCTCAGTGTTCATCAGACCAATCCTGCCAGCAAACCCATCCTGACAGCACCAGCACCACACAGCTGATTCCACATCAGTCGCAGGCCTGAGGAGCTCAACAGCTTTAGACACTTGAGAGATTGGCACTGGATTGTCACACACAGACAGTGTGAAATGACAAAGGTGAGGAGAGGAGAAGAAATCGATGAAGGGAGAAAAGCCACCCTGCGTTTACACCAGCCCAATTAGAGCAGCTGCAATGAGCTGCTGACATTTGAAGGGAGAGCTTATACGTCTCCATGGCCAAGTTCACCGCAGCTCAGAAGTAATTACGGAAGCAGCGGAGAAGGAGAGCAGGAAAGGGGATTTGGAAGCTCTCATTCTCTAGAGCCACCTATTATTCCCTGCATTTTAGAAAAAAAAACAACAAGGATCATTTGTCATTTGTTGATTGCTGTCACATACAGCACTGAGATATAATGAATGGGGCCAATGAGATGTCTGCATTTTCCCCAATCGTTTGTTAGGTCAGGTCTGCTCATCACCATTTAATTAACTCAGTTTTAGATCATTTATACTCACAGGAATCATGGGATATGTTAACTAATAGCCCAGACCTACTTTATACAGTGTATAGAAAGACATAACCTATAGTAAAGAACAGTCACAAATTAGATGCCATTCATATTTTTCTTTCTTTCTAGTTCTATATCTTTTTTTTCCTAAAAATTAACAAAACTGTTGGTTCTACTGATTATTCTCCTCTGAAAAAGCCCCATTATAAGTTCAACAGAACAGTTTCTGAAACTGTTCAATCTATATGATTAATCTCAACCTATTGATCAATCTTCAAACTCAATACTCTTCAAGATTCGAATATGAACTTCCTTTCCAGGGACCAGCAATGGTAGATGCATGTGCTTTGCCACTCCCTTAGAATTTAGTTGTTGTTGTTTTTTTTGGGTGGGGGGGTGGGGGGGGGGTTTGCACCGCTTGAAGGGTACATATCATGCTTTTGAATCATTCATTTTTACATACATTTGTGGTCTATATAAAGCATAACTGCAATGCTTGGGTCTGAATTCCTCATTATTATAGCTCCACAGGCCCCTTTTCTACCCCATTTCTGATGTGCTTCTGTGAGCAGGTCGTTTCAATGCGGCCCCTTTAAATGAAAAGGCGTACCGTCTTACCCTGCCCACTCTCCAGGTCGCTGAGTTCGCGGTCAGTTCAACTCAGGTTCAACTCTTGCACGTTCGGCCATTATTGTAGTTTGATAAGAGATACGATTACTATAGCTTCAAAGAACATTTTTATTCACACGTTAACAAAATGTCAACAACGGAAGACTTGTCCACCAAGCCTTACATATTCGAGCCAGAGCGAGCGATTTATAAAAAGATGACGACGAACTGTCTTCATATGGAGGCAGGTAACGTTGTGTAAGTTAACTATATTGTGTTATTAGTGAAAGTCGACTATTTCTCTTGTTAAAACAAGCACACTGACAAGATAAATGACTGCGGTATGATATTACCACTAAAAATCTGTATTGATAATAAAATGATAACTTGCGTTTAGAAAGCATCAGGAAACACAGCAGCTAAATGATAGAAGTCGATCGGCAAACCCTTCTGTATACTGGCTGAGGTTGTTGAAGTGGGGATCCTTGAAGTGCTTCAGGTCACTACATCCAACAATTGAACATTTTGACTAGCCCTCTCGTAACTTCTGCATCATTGAGCTTGGACTACAAAATCGGAGCGAGAAATAATAATGGCGGATTGCTGGAAGTGTTGGACCAGTAGTCGATGTCCTTATTTGTCAGTTCCGCTGCAAATACAGTGACGTATTTGCTCAAAAAAACGTCATAGACAACAGAAAAATCTGATTGAAAAAATATGACCAAACCAGAATATAAAGATATAAACGGAAGCACTTGAAAAGAATAATTTCATCTTTTCTGTACTTATAAACACTCCAAATCTACAACAAAATGCATTTAAGGGCTAAAAAAGTGGATTTTGCATGATATGTCCCCTTTAAAATCTACACTATGGCAAAAGAAGCAACAATATACACTGTGTGAGCTTGCAGTGTGAATTTAATGTGATTTCTTTTCTTTGTTGAATCATACAGCACACCCTGTGTAGCCCAGATCACAAATAACTGAATTTGACAACTTTTGATCTAGTTAGTCAAAAAAAAAAAAGAACTAAGAATTTCAGGACTGAGATAGTTCCTTAATTTCTAATCACAACATTATTGTGTGTCTCTGAGACATAATCAATCATCTTTTTTTCTCTGAGTATGGTTATAAAATGCATTGCTACTCAAATGTTACCTAGTCACGCAGGAACTATTTTCTGGACCATTATATTACAGTGAAAAATATGTTTTGCCAATTTCGACAAATCATCCTTACATAAAGTGAAAAATTAATTCAGTATGAAACACTTGTCTATTAATCGGTTATGCAGAGATTAAGAACTTTCAACCTCCAAAATGATTTCACTGTCTAACCAGAACTTATAAACTAAGTTTTGTGTTGCTGTCTAAGAGATTCCAGCCAAAAGCAAGGATCAAGCAACATCACACATATTGTGTCCTCATAACTATGTATTGTAAAGTGATCTGTTCATTTATTGATTGAAAATTATGTATTCATACAGTATGTTATATATATAATATCACATATACAGATATACACTACCGGTTCAAAAGTTTAAGATCGGTAAGATTTTTTTGTTTTTAAAAGAAGTCTCTTCTGCTCACCAAGGCTGCAATTTTTTTATAAAAAATACACAAAAAACAAGTAATATTGTGAAATATTATGACAATTATAAAATGACTTTTTTATGTTAATATATATTATAATGTAATTTATTCCTCTGAAAAAAAGCTGAATTTTAGCATCATTACTCCAGTCTTCAGTGTCACATGATCCTTCACAAATCACTCTAATATGATGATTTTATGCTCCAAAAACATGTATGATTATATCCATGTGAAAACAGTTTTTATTTTGATGAATAGAAAGTTTTATAAAAGTCATTTTAAATTGTGTGTTTGTGTATTTTATATATATATAAATTGCAGCCTTGGTGAGCAATAGTACTCTATATACATAAATATCTTACCGATATAAACTTTTGAGCAGTAGTGTGTGTGTGTATATATATATATATATATATATAATATATATATATATATATATATATATATCAATTTAAGATGTTTGCTCTGAGGCCTCCAGGGTCCATGATCTGACCCTCAGTCAATACTTAAATGAAATATAACCGAGTCTCCTGAGAGAGCAACCTTTAGGCCATAAAATCTTCCTCTGGGAATCCACTTCATAGCAGAATAAATCCTTTTTTTGATTTTCACTATTTCTGACGCAGCACAGGCTGTCTCGAGAACAGTTTAATTGGTAGGGCAAGCCTCCACCTTTAAACATAATGCTGCAATTTTCTCTCTCTCTCTCTCTCTCTCTCTCTCTCTCTCTCTCTCTCTCTCTCTCTCTCTACTCTCTCCTCTCAAAGCTGTCAGGATCGTCTCTGCATTGGCACAGCAAGAATAGCTCTGAATGAGAGGCAGGGTGTCTATTCTGGGCATCTGAGTGTCTTTATCCGTTTCAAGGCTGGAGGAATGCAGAGGTCATGTGTCTGTATAAGACAAAGGAGAAAAAGTTGCAAGCAAAAAGGGGAGATTGGAAAGGAAAGGATATATAAGAGAAGACATGTAGGTGACTTTTAGCACTGGCAATTTTACAGCCAGCCCTTTGAGCCATGTCGAAAAGATGATTCATGCTGGCCAATCATAATTCTGCCTATGTGTGTGTGTGTGTTGTTAAAGTTTTCCAGACTTGACTCATAAGATATTTTGGGGAGCAGCAGTATCTGGTCTCTCATTGGGTTATCGATTTGATATGGTATGTGACGAGTATATCTGATATTTAATGCCCTGAAGGAATCGTCTGTCTGAGGTGTGTGTCAGTGATGACTGTAAAGCTGCAGTGCATTTATTAAACTTTACATGTGTGTAAAAGCTGAGCTGGGTGATAAATACTAGGCTATGAAGCTGTCACTGTAAATTCACATCCATCCAGAACTCTTGAGATGATGTTTGTCACATATGCATCAATAGTTGAGAGTTGGGGGACATTTTGGTCATTGCAGATAACGTATTTTCTTTTAACTTTGCTGTATTCCTTTTAATTTATCTTAGCTGCTTTTGAACACTGACATCTGACATCATGTCACATTTAAATATGCCAATGTATGATATCTGAGAGCAGAAGTGCTGTTACATTAACAGAAATTTCTGGCCTACGTCTGTTACATAAACAGTGTATTAATTTTTTTAATGAACAACCCTTTTAACTGGCAACCACGCCAGGGTTTTGTTATTTACTGTTTGTAAACCATTTAGCTTCATTTCAAATACATCTGGCCATATGAGACATCTATATCTGCAAAATGTATTTCAATGACTGTCGTGATGTGGTGGGTCTGTGGCAGTCTGTCCATTTAGTCTTTTCGTTCTCTTTCTCTTGCACTTTCTATAGCTTTGACCTTTCTTTTCTTCCTCTTTTTCACAGACAGCTGCGCCACACACCATCCCAATGGGAAAATTCTCTCTCCATCTCTCTTTTCAGAAACGTGTCTGCATTGGTGACATTCGATCCCTGTACGATTCTGACACTGCGTGTGTTGTCTGTGTGGATTCATATGGTAAGTTTGTGTTCAGTTCAGATAATAAAATATGAGGAAGAGATGTGTGTATCAAGGTCATATTTCATCCACAAAACCAAAATAAAGGAAACATAATTAGATTGTGCTAAAAAATGTAGACCTACTGTATATGTTAAGGTATAAGTGTGCGTTATAGACCATAATGCTTTTACAATAATTATAATTTAGTTTCAGTCTGCACCTGTAATATACAAGCTAGGGCTGGGTAATCGATTAATCCAATTCAATTGCATCCAAAATAAAAGTTTGTGTTTACATAATATATGTGTGTATAATTATTTTGCATATATAAATACACACACATGCATGTATATATTTGAGAAATATTTTCATGAATATACTGTATATATATATTTATACTAATTTATATTAAATATAAATATTAATATTTTATATATTAATAACACATTTTTCTTAAATATATACATGCACATGTGAATTTTTGTATACAAAATAATTATACACAGTCAAACACACATATATTATGTAAACACAAACTTTTATTTTGGATGCAATTATATCACTGATTAATTCGTTGCCTAGCCTAATACAAGCCAAACACTGCAGAAAAAATTGTCTTAATGCACTGTCTACAAACTAATCTATTTAAAATACTGGAATGAACTACTTAAAAACTGTCATGACTTGATGCAATTACACACAAACAACACTTTCTATTAAAGGAGTTACTCTGATTACGCTGATAATTACTCACCCCCATGTCATCCAAGATGTCCATGTCTTTCTTTCTTCAGATTGAAAAGAAATGAAGGTTTTTGATGAAAACATTCCAGGATTTTCTCCATATAATGCACTTTACTGGGAACCAAACGGTTCAAGGTCCAAATGAGAGTTTCAGTGCAGCTTCAAAGGGCTTTAAACAACACCAGACGATGAATAAGGGTCTTATCTAGCGAAACCATTGGTCATTTAAAAAATAAATAAAAAAGTTTAAGTTTTATAAGCACAAATGCTCGCATTGCTCTGTTTTGTGATGAGCGTTCGTGACTCTCCTGTTCTGAACTCATTCATTAAAATGAACAAATCTTTTTTTGAGTCATGATCTCGAAGGGTCCTAGATAAGACCCTTATTTATCGGCTGGCGTCGTTAAAGCCCTTTGAAGCTGCACTGAAACTCTCATTTGGACCTTGAACTGTTCTGGTTCCCAATGAAGTCCATAATATGGAGAAAATCCTGTATCAAAATGTTCATTTCCTTTCGACTGAAGAAAGAAAGACGTGGACATCTTCATGAGGTTCCAAACGTACTGTACCGGTACTGAAAATGTAACGTGAAACACTCCAGATCACTGATTGGTCAGACAGAATCGTCACTACTCAGCGTCATTGTATTGGCAACGCGAGAAACCAAAACCCGCGACATTGAAATAGCCAGTAACAGCCACCGCTGGCGAAGCCAAGCCCGCATCGAGCCTTACCAGCAGTGGAAAGCGCTCAATAGACTCTCCCTCAAATAAATCAGGACAGAGCGTGGTTGAAAGTGGACAAAAGAGACAGATTAAAACACCAGGTGTAAACAGGAATGCGTCTCCTCCGTCTACTTGTGATCCAATCGACCAAAACACATCTTAATACCAGGGGTAAACAGGGCCTTTAGAGCTCTCCTTCCTTGTCCAAATGTTTCAATTATGTTTCCGCGTGGTCTTATCTGTTCAAAAATCTCATTGCCGTTTTTTTCATTATTGACACTTTAAAAGCTTCATTGGGGACCTTATACATCTCTGCTGTTCTTAAAATACAGTCCATAGGGGGCAAAGCCTGAGGGCAGGTGAGATGAAGCTGGACTTTCTATCTGTTCTACCTGCTTCACTGGCTTTGTTGGTTTGGGAAGCAACAAAAAGTGTGTGTGTGTGTGTGTGTGTGTGTGTCTTTACGAGCCAGTGAAGAACTGATTGAGTTTACTACTTCTCTTTCAACTGTCTGTTCATCCTCAACACCCACACACCTCTGAAATCTAATTTAACTCACACTTTATTTATTCAGCAAACAACGGCATACAGAGTGCTTCACATGCATGGCATGAGCAAATAAGAAAAATCAAAGGCAGAGATAGGTCAAATAAATATGTATTCAATTCAGAGTCAAACAAATTGATATTGCAAAAAAACAAAATAAATATGAATTTAATCAGTTCACCAAATGAGAAGAGGGAATAAATAAACCCTAGAAACAAGGAAAAATGTATTAACAGAAATAAAATTACACAATATATATATATATATATATATATATATATATATATACACACACACACACATATATATATATATATATATATTAGGGTGTGAATCATACACAAACTGAAATTGGTCTTGGTTCCCCATTGTTTCACCGTTTACGTTTCGGTTCCATTCGGTCCGGTTTAGAAAGCTAAAATGGCTTTTTTTTAAAACAGTGGTTTAATGAATAAAAGGTCTTTGTCTTTAAATTAATTCAGTTACAATTAAACATTTCACAATGATTAAAAAAATCTGCTAATGCTGTGAACTATATTGAAGGCTGCACATTACTATAACATTAAATGTTGTAGCCTAGACTTTTAACCTAAATTCAGATGCCATTTATTTTTTAGATATAATAATAATCAACACACAACACATTGTATGAAAACATGTAAACTGAACATAAGGCAGTTTTTACATTAACTTGTGTTTTTACTCTAATAATTTACACAGTTGTCATTTTCATGAAAGATATTTTAAACATAAATTAAATAATCAAGATATCATTAACAGGTTAAGTAAAATATAATATACAGGCTAACATAGTGCATTTATTTAGTGCAAAGGTTCATTTATAGGAAGTTGTGGACACTGAATCACTTGCCTGCTGAGGTAAATATAATGCTAGTGACAAGCTAAAGCTTTGCTGTTTTATTGACGTCTTTCCGCGGCTGAAACACTGATTGAGCGATTACACGAGTTATGATGCCTTTCAGTAAGTATACTGTATCTTTCAACATACCTTCAGGTGTCTTTTCTGTAACTGAGGAAGAGATGATCGCGTTTACTCGCGCGCCGCGCTGCCGCTTGAAATGAGGAGCCTAGTAAGCGATCTGTCACGTCACATCAAAGAGCGCCAAAACGCCATTTATTGTTTGAATTTCGTGATCAAATAGACAGAATCTGAAAGATTACACCTTGCTTATTATCGAAAGTAACAAAACACAGAGCTTGTTATTTGGTGTTAATGGTGGTTAGGCTACAAAACTGAATTCATTGTGTACTGTTTACATAAGACATGAGGTCCATTGAGCCGGGCTGGGCGGGGCCGGGGTAGCAGGGGGCGGGGCGAGCGTGTTCGGTACGCAATGACAGTATCGCGATTCGAATCGCTGAGTTCAGTATCGCGGTTTTTCGGTTCGGTTCGAAATCGTTACACCCCTAATATATATATATATATATATATATATATATATATATATATTATTATTATTCTAAGTAAGATTAAACTGAGCAGTAGCTGATTGCGGTCACAGCAGCACTGCAATAATAATTTATGCAACCAATAAGATCTCTGTGTTTTCCCAAATGTTTGTCCTGGATCAGCTTTGTTAATAACCTCTTAATGACTTCAGTTTTAGATAACTGATCCACCCAAGATTGTGGAATTTTTTTTTTTTACAAATAGGTCAACACAGTATGATGTGAGAGAATATAACAGAAAAAAGCTATCAAAGCTAAAAGCTATAAGCTAAATAGAGATCCAATGTAGACTTTTACTTGCCTGTCTTGAGTCATCGGATATTTCAACACTAATAATCTCATCTCTCTGATATCTCAAACAGGATACCATCAGCAATCAAAATTTCATTTTGAACTTAAACATATCTCGATCAAATTCCTCCAAGATGCCATCCACATTCATACACACAAGCGTTCAGAAGTTTGCAGTGGTTTTGAAACATTTTTGAATAAAGTATTCAGCTGGATTTATTTGATCGAATTATAGATATTGACAACTATAATACTTGTCAAATATTACTTGAAATGTAATTTATTTATGTGATGGAAAAGCTAAATTTCCAGCAGCCATTAATCCACATAATTCATTGGAAATCGTTCAAATTTGCTGATTTGAAATAGGAATCTTTAATACTATTATAAATAACTTTTCTGTAACCTTTTTAAAGTGTAGGAATCCTGAATATTATGTTCTGAAAATTTCAGTATGCTTTGTTATTAGCATTGTCTATAGTTGAAGTGAACTGAGACTTTGGTATGGTTCACGCGGTGGATAAGGCTGCTAATTGAAATGCATGTTTGTGTATGAATGCGCTGTGCGGCAGCTGCCGGGGTCGGTGTAATTGGGTGGGTGGGAAGCTGTCGGGTCACAGCTCTGAAGGTCAAAATCATAGAGAGAGGTTGAAAGCAGTGACCTTGTTTAATGAGAACAGCGAGGTAGGCCACACGGATCAGTGCTTAGGGATTCTGATAAGAAAAGCATTTGTCTGTGTTACTACCTGGTTGTTCATTTTGGCCCTCCAGCCATCCATGACAGACCGAACATCACCATATGCAGCTTTTTATGTTGAAGCTATCAACACGTACTGTATGGTTGTGCTTGCATTGTGCTTTTTGGAAGAGAGGCTTCATAGAGACAGGAACTAAACAGAGCGATACTGGCAGACTGGGAAAGAGGTGCTGCAACAATGTAAAAAATACATTGGTTTTTTAACATTCAAGCATGAATATGTATTCTAGTAGAGCCCAAAAACAAAATCAAGTTTTGCATTTTCTAATACTTTTTTTTTTGAGGTTCACTTAAAAGATTTTGTACTAAACCAGTTGGAATTTAGATTTTCATGACCATTTTAAATTAATTAATCCCTGTGCCATGAGGAAAACAGCTTATAAATCACAGCCCTTTCTCACCCCAAGGCGTCACTTAACTGAAGCATTTTGACCATGCTTCTGGCTGACGCCCTAGGATCACGTGTAACCCTACACTGTAAAAATGAATGCACTTTATCGAATCAATAAAAATTGTGGCAACAGATTACAAGCAATATTATTAATTAAATTTAAGAATGGAATTGAGTAATAATTAATCAAATAAAAGTTAACCATTTAAAATGATTAAAACGTACCCAAAAAAGTATGTTAAGTCACCATTATGGTGATCAGTGTTTGTTTTAGGTTTGTTTTAAAATTAGTTGGCAATATAAAATAAAGATAATATAAAATAACTAATCTTTGATGTCTGTCTGTTATTCAGATATTTTTGTTAGGTTTTTTGGTGTAAACTTTACTCATTTTAAATAGTTAACTTTTAAGGAATAATTTGAATAAGTACTCAATTCTAATTTGTTCAATTTAATTAATAATATTGCTTGTAATCTGTTGCCACAATTTTATGGATTAGATAAAGCATATTCCTTTTTACAGTGTACCCCTACCCCAGACCTAAACCTACCCGCGTCATCTTAACTGACGCTAAAGGGCGCCTAAAGCATCGAATATTGAAGCATGGTCAAAAGGTGATGTCTTGGGGTCAGAATGCGTTGTAAATCATATTAGTGATGTTTGTTTTTGTTTTGTTTTTTACGTCAAAATGAAGGAAGTTTTCTGTGATGACTAGGTTGGGTAGTATTAGTGTTAGGGGATAGAATGTACAGTTTGTACAATATAAAACACATTACGGCTATGGAACGTCCCTATAAAGATAGCGAAAGAGTGTGTATATGTGTATATTTCTGTAACTAAGAAAAATCCTGAGCATATATACTTAAAAAGCTCTATAAAAAATACAAATTATTTATTGGCATCTCTAGTTCCATGAAGAACCATAAAATCTATAGAATTTTTCAATGCCACAAAAGCTTATTTATAGTGTAAAAAGTTTTTTTAAATTATGAAAAAGTTCTTCACACTAAGAAAAAAAAAAGTTATTTGAAAAAAAAAATCACTTAAAAAAAATAAAATCACTGAAAGGTTCTTTGGGGAACCCAAAATTGTTCTTGCACTGCTGCGAAAACCCCCTTTATTTTTAAGAGTATAAAATAATACTGTATTATGTGCTGTGCTATGTGCCTATACTTGGCACTAACAAAAATGTACCCAAAAAGTACTAAGTCTGATTTGATTGTATTAATGTAACTTTCCTTATATACTGAAAACCAAACTTTATTTCAACAGATCAAGCACAAATCAATTCCTCATGAAATGACCCCTTTAAAATCTGTAAACCTGTCTAGTCTGTCATTAGATAAGAAAGCACTTCTACACATATCACACTCATATCCAAAGTAAGACAGAAATGCAGTATCAAACAGCTCATTAAAGCTAACATCAGGAGCAAAACAACACCTGACTTTTTACAGACCATCATTAAAGCACAGACAGAATAAGAAAAATGCAAAACACAGATGAATAAGAAAAAAAGATATCCTCTAGACAACCTATAGAGCATGTTTTTCAGAAACCTTTCATTCAAGCATCAACACACTACATTAGTCATGTCTGATCTTCGCCTGTCCTTTTTATCCCTCCAAATGTGCCTCAGCATGAGTACCAGAGAGAATAGAGCATCTATCTGCAAATGCATTATTCTAGCTTACAGCACACACACCAGCCGAAGCAGAACCAACAGCTCCATCTGATCCCAGCATGCATCTGTAGGCCCGCTGCCACGGCCGGCACTCTGAAAGAGAAGTCTGGAGAGGAGAAAGCTGTGAAACCGCAGGAAATATACCACTGCTGCCATATTCACCCCAGCATTGCATCATGGAAACTACAAAAGTGTAAAAATGTTTTTTAATAATAATAATATTACATTTATATAGCTAATTTTTTTCTGCGCTGCACTTTACATAGAAGGGGAATCTCCTCAACCACCACCAATGTGCATCGACGAGGATGATGCGACGGCAGCCATATTGCATCAGAACGCCCACCACACACCAGCTTACTGGTGGAGAGGAGACAGAGTGATGGAGCCAATGAGTATATACATGGGGATGATTAGGAGGCCATGATGGACAGAGGCCACTGGGCAAATGTGGCCAGGATGCCGGGGTTACACCCCTACTCTTTCAAAAGACATCCTGGGATTTTAAAGGGGTGATGAACTGAGAAATAAAATTTTCCTTGAGCTTTTGACATCTAAGAGGTCATCATATTATAAGAATATCCGAATAAACGACCTTGTTAGTCCAATAAAAGCTTTTATTGACACCAGCCTCAACAAACGTCTCGTTTTTGAATGTGTGGAAGTATGACGTCAATGACGCTAAAACCCCACCCGCTCATCAACGCCTTACTTCAATACGGCCGATTTAGCCCTGCCCACCGATTCACGCATAGGTAAACAAAAGCATATGATGACAAACCGGAGCGAGCTCCCAGCAATAAACATTCCATTGACAAAATGTTGTGCCGTGCCTGGCTGTGGAAGAAGACAGTCGCTGCATAAGTCAGGGTTGGGTATCGAGAATCGAGTATCGACTTGGAACCGGGACTAACTTTTAGTTTTTCCCGGAAAAGAAAACTGCTGAACAACACCAACGAATACAGCGACTACCGGAAGTGTTGGCATAACCGAGTTGAACATGAGTAGCTTACGTCGGTGGTCCAAAGTGTGGCTTCACTTTTCTAACAATAACGAAATCTCGGCAAAATGCAAAATTTGTGACAAAAGGAGTATTTGTGACAGAAGGAGTATTTCCTTCAGAAAGACCGTTGGTTAGCAAGGTTAGCTAAACTTTTTTGACCCTGCCTCTTAAAAGAATCGGAATTGAGAATCGTTAAGAACCGGAATCGAAAACAAGGAATCAAAATTGGAATCAGGAATCGTTCAAATTCAAACGATTCCCAACCCTATGCATAAGCTTCTTCTGGATTCCAATATTAGGAATGCCTGGTTAAAATTTGTTTTTAATGACGTTCCAGCAGATGAGTGTAAAACATTATCTGTATGTTCGCTTCATTTCACCGAGGATTGTTTTGTGAACAAGACACAGTTCGAGGCTGGATTTGCAGAACGATTAAGAGAAAAGAACGGTGATGTGCCGTCTATATTGGATCTGACAGGAATTGTGCAACACACGGACTTCTGGTTGAACATATATGGGCGAATCCGGTTGCCATTTGACAACATTGGACGTTTTCCCTCATGTGCACCGACTGGTGAGTTAAACTCATTATAATATAAGAGGGAGAAATGAAGACGACACAGATATGCATTTTGTGTATGACCTAGAAGTATTTATTCAGCGATCGGCGGTTAAAGTTAAATCTGTACGGAACATCGTTGTTGTACGGAACATGATTAGTCTACGTTACCTTCTATATTGGATCCAACAGGAGTGGTGCAACACACTTATGTGAGTAATATTTTTATTTTAGAAATAATAATCTACTCTGCTAGCATTGCATTGTTACAGATCGTTTGATATCTAATAATTACGTGTATGTGTCTACAAGTATCCGTTATATTCGAGGTGCTGTTGCTTCATTGTCCTGCGATCGGGATCGGACTCTGGGTCAAACATGTATGGGCGAATCATTCTGGTTGCCATTTTACAACAGTGGTTTTCAAAACAATCCCCCACGTGCACCGACCGAAACCAACAACAGAGTTGAAGCTCATTATAATATGCAAAACTGTTATCCACTCACAGCAGTGGGCGTTTACTTCCTAGTCTTCAATGCGATACGCCCATAAAATCCGAGCATTTTTCAAGTAGGCTGAAAACTCAGGGAAGAAAATAGCCCATAACTTATTCATTTTTATGTTTTTGAATGTAAAAACCAAGCAAACGTCATATGTTGACCTCAGACAACAAAACAAAAACATTTAAAAAGCCAGTTCATGACCCCTTTAATGACCACAGAGAGTCAGGACCTCGGTTTAACGTCTCATCCGAAGGAGGGTGCTCTTTCACAGTATAGTGTTCCCATCACTCTACAGGGGTGTTAGGACTCACACAGACCACAGGGTGAGCGCCCCCTGCTGGCCTCAAAAACACCTCTTCCAGCAGCAACCTGGTTTTCCCAGGAGGTCTCAACCCTGCTTAGCTTGAGTGGGCGACCCTTTTCTGTCCATCACAAGGAACAGAATAGATTCAGTTCTGATGTTGCTGGTGAACAAAATGTGACATAACATCTAGTAATTTTTGAGGCTATTCTTAAGCTATTCTATACAAAAACTGTCAGTTTGGAAAGAACCAGACCAAGGAATGTCAGTAGTGCACACTCTTAGAAGAAAGGTTCTATATAGAACCTTAAAAGGTTCTAAAGCGCTACATATTTGGAACCCCTAAAATGCAATGCATGTGAAGATCACAAAATTCAAGATGTGGGGGTAAAAACATAATTAATCAAGATCACACAATGAGTGCCATTTCAGTTTTAATCCTCCAAAAATCTGCATGATTAAAATATGATGTTAAGTTACTACAACAGTTTATAAAAAATAATTTAATTATAACTACAAAATGTTGCACAATAATGTAATATATGAATGAATATTAATAGCCTTTAAAGAACCTTTGTGCCAAAAGTGTTCTTTCTTGTCATTATTGAACCTTTTTTAGCATAAAATGTCCTTTGGAGTTGAGTAAAGAACCCTATGCTACATATAGAACCCTTTTTTTCTAAGAGTGCACTGACAAGATTTTATGACAAGCTATATATATAGATATATATATGAGAACAAGTCATGGACTACTTTTATAATGGATTTATAAAGATTTTGCATGTTTTTTTGAGTTTTCTAAAGCTTCAATTTAGTCTTTCTGTTATTCTTTTATCATAATAATGAAAAAAGGACCCGCAGACTGTGTTATCCATAGTGGAATTTTCTCTCCACAGTCTCAGAGACGACATGCTTCCACCTGTCCAACATCACTCATTGGCGACAACAATGCTGGGCTGATAATTTGACTATTAGAGATGTTAACATCCAGCAGAGACAGTCCTGGATAACATCCGCTGGATGTGTGTGTAGTGCATTTGTTGGTGAGCACGATCAGCATGTATTAATGCATCTTGTGAATCCCCACACTGCTAAACAATAGATCTTCATGGTAGCTGTTTTATAAAAGAACCAGACAACTGTAGTCTTATTGACAGCACTGCACTGTTGAGATATCAGAGCGACTGCACAAAAAGAGGACCAGACGCATTTCCCAGCAATCTCTCTCATCTCTCGCCACCACAGGGAGGGTTTCAATTCATCCACGGCTGCCTCTCTGTTTCTGCCGTCCCTCTGGAGGGAAATGTTTGAACAGCTTCATATCTGTCTGTCAGTAAGCCCGAAAGCATGACATTTATGTGTGAAAGAAGATCGTATCATGTAAGCACACTTTAGCATAATCCACAGAGGTTTAGCCACTCAACTGCCCTTCTCAAGTATATCTTAGTACTTGTCCTCACAACAACACACTCCAGATGGACACTCTTTTTTTCAGAAATATTTAGCTATTTTATGTGAACTACAGATGGGTCGATCATCAGAAACATTTACATGATACTGGAGTAACGAGTAGCATTCACCGTTTCTTCTCTGTACAATTGATTTTCCAGATCTCCCAAACAGTTGTAAGGGAGCTTCATCTTTGCACCAGTCTTGTCCAATCCTCGCTCTTCCTGTAGAATTTCATTCTGTCTTTGATGTTTTTCTTGAGGAGAAGTGGCTTCTTTACTGCCCTTCTTAACACCAGGTCTTTGTCCAAAGTCTTGGCCTCATTGTGTGTGAATTAGTAATCGGTCCAACTCAACTCCGATTGGGATTCAGGGTCTCTGGCATGGGACGCCTCTTGAGACCAGGGGAGTGAGGTTTACACGCACAGCTCTTATTTGCCAGCGTGCGTTACACATTTAACCACCTAAACCTCACTCCCGGCTAGGTCAACTGCACCAAATGTAACCAGCCCTATTCGACTTGCTCCGAGCTGGATTCGAACCTGGGTCTCCGGCGTGGGATGCCAAGACTTTGGACAAAGGCATGGTGTCAAGAAGGGCAGCAAGGAAGCCATTTCTCCATGGGCGTAGGAGCCATTATGCATGGGGGGGGGAATGTCCCCCCCCACACATTTCAAAATATAAGTTTTGTCCCCCCCCAATATTTCCCAATGTAGGATTTTGTTTTGCATTGCCTGCCTACTACTGCCAATTTTGGAGTCTCCCACTTAATCCATTCTGCAACTTTTAAATACATAATTAAATTTTTAAAAATGGCCGGTGTTCTTCAGCTGCTTATGTCATCAGTCGACCATGATCGCGGCAACGCGGCACCGCTCGCATATGTGCATGTAGGTGACACAGATAAATGTACGCATCAATATGCTCCTGGGAGATTCGTAGTTTCAAGGGATGTGGAAGCGCGCAAAAGTTCCAAAATTTTACAAAAGTGCCCTGGCATTGAATGACAAGGTAAGTAAAATAAGACTAGGTGTACTCACACTAGGCACAGTTTTCCCCTCCCCACTCCCCGCTAGCCTGTACTCACATAGGGTTTCAGCATTCGTGCCGGAGCACGCTTACGTCATTATGGTGCGATGGTTTCGGGATAAACAAGAAGAGCGGTGCTCTCTGAACTGAACACAATGGAGTCCATCGCTCTGTTTTCTTTGTGGATAATTTTGTGTCGTTTGGTCCACGGTGGTCCACAGCCCTCTCACAGCCTGTTGTTAAACAGATGTGTTGCCTTAGTGGAGCGAAAATTTTCACGAAATCGTGCTGCTCGTATAAGGAGGTTTGCATGTCACGCATCTTGTTCTGTGCTCCAGCACGGTTAGCGCTCACACTGCATGCGAACGCGCCCGAGTCCAACCGAACCGCGCTTTGGTGGTCAAACACACTCGGGCAAAATAAACTAGCTATCTATTCAGTCAGCATATTTGTGTTTGATCTGTGTGAAAAACTTGAAATATAATTGGTAGACCTACTTTTAGCTACCAAGCAACCTTTCCACAAGGGATAGATTGATTTTATTTTTTTGTATTTTATAGTTAATAGAAATCAAATCAACCATTTATTTGAGTTAATCAGTACATGACTGATTAACAGTAATGTAAATGCTAAATGCCCTAATACATGTTGATACTACAACAATGCAAAGTATATGCTATTAACCTTGCCGTTTTTCACATATCATGTAAGCCTCAATTTCTCCATTTCTTTGCACAAAACTCTCCAGAAAGTGTCATTTAATGGTTTATTTTTCAAAAAATGTTCCCGGGGGCATACCCCCGACCCCCTAGCATTTAATGCCCCCCAGATTCAGAATTGCTCTTACGCCCTGCATTTCTCTCCAAGAAAGACATCAAGGAGGACAGACTGAAATTCTCTTGGAAGTACAAGGATTGGACGGCTGGTGTAAAGTTATTTTCTCAGATGATGTGACTGTTTGGGACATTTGGAAGAAAAGGTGAACTATATTGCCATATAAAAGTTTCTTTCAAAATTAACGAAATGTCATTCATTATCAACCTACCAGAAGTTCATATAAAATTGCTAAATAATTTTAGGCAAAAGAGTGAAAACGTCGAACAGAGGAAGCTTCTGCTTGCAAATAGAGAACGCGACAGAGCTCGTAATAAAACGACAATCAAGATTGGCTTGGATTTTTGTAGATGGAGAGAACTGAGTGATTTTTAAATATAAATGCGACGTAGAGATGGCGTTTGTATTACAGATAAATTGCCATATTTCTCTCTCTAACAGAGTAAAAGCATTATCTATTGTGAAGGGTCATTTCATTATGGTTGTTGTAGTGCTGTCCTGGACTTTTGAAGGAAGTCTATTTATACATCTTCAGCTAGTCAGCTTGAGATCCTTTCCATCTAAACTGGTTATATCTGATACGGCTAGTAGTGAATGTTTTATGAGCTGTACGATATCTATTTTTATCCGCAGACACGGAGAGCCGAAGCACAATCAAAACAATGTTCTTCTGCAAAATGCAAGCAGTTCTGCATTTTACAAGAGGGCTGAAAGTTTCATTGTGTAGTTTTATTTCACAGCTCTAAATGTTAATAAACCAGCTACTTCTAATAAACCGTCAACAAACAACCGATAAAACTTTTCTCATTAGTTCAATTATGTTTTCCCACAGCAAAAAGGATCAAAAACATTTGCCCTCGACACCCAGCCAATCTTGTCACTTTGTTATGGCCAGTCAGGAGCAGACAATTAAAGTGACCATCGACAAAATATATGTTGAGCTTAAGTAATAGCCTGAGCTGGAGAGATCGCCGGGGTTTGGAGTTCGGGATGTTTTTATGAGCCACGACTGAAAGCCAGAGAGCAGAAGAGTGAACGAACACATAAGATAAAGTTTTTATTGGGTGCGTTATTGATCTGTGGACTGTGGAAAATCCGCTTCCAAACACAGTAAGCGTCTCATTACAAACAGAAACTCATTAGGTTTGTGGGGGACTGAGCGCGGCTTTTGTTTCAGGGCAGGCGACAATTAGCTCTCTCCGTTTGAAAACTTACTAATGAAACAGCAAGTCCTAAGAGCACACAAGGTTCTCTCAGACACAATCACTTTAAATCAAACCCAGACCTCATCTCCTCTCTCTCCAGGCCAATTTGCTAAGCATATATTAGTATTTACTGTTCAATTCCACTGAATTAAACAGCTAGAGCAAGACTTTGCTCAACGAGAAGGGGTTAGCTATGCCCACATTTCCCCCACAATTTAATTAATCACAGGAAGAGGATTGTGTTTCTCGGAGCCTCTTAAAGTCTCCAAGAAAGCAGAATATTAATCAGCCTCGGCCCATCGCGTGCTGCTTTCATCCCTGTTCAGAATAGTCAAGGAAACGCTTTAATCCCCGACTGGCAGCGATACGAATCGGAGCTTTAATGCGTTATAGCGTAGTCCCTACGGTCACAGGGACAGATGGCTGGGCCGTCTTTATTTTGCTTTGCTAAAGATTACGACATGTTGTCATTTTTTACAATGCAATTAGACGCTAATGAACCAGGATGAAAAGGTGCTCTGTGAAAACTTTGTCGGGATTAATTATCCATCCGCGTCTGTACAAAAACGCTTCAAAATACGCCTCCTCTCTTTAAAAATATGTCATTAGGAGCGCGGTTCTTTGAAATACAAAAGTAAGGCATTTAACCGTCATCATGATACAAGAACGCAATGAGAGATCACAGCGGGGGTTTTCTCTCTTGGGAGCGTCAGTGTGCAATATGAGCTGTGTGAACAAGAAAACTGATTTTACATGAGCTATTGCTAAAGTTAAAAATAATAAAGTGAAAATATGCAATCAAGAAATAATTATGTCATCCATTGCACCAGTAGGTTAAAAACTTACAAAAACAGTAACTGTATTTTTTAAATAATATAAAACAGCTATATAATCTAAAAATAAAATTAGCATTATAAAAAAGTCTGGTATGTCCCCATTTAGATAGCTAAGAAAGTGTGTGTGTGTACATTATCGTAAGTGCCTATTACTATAGTCAAAAAAGACAGCTTTAACTGTAGTCAATAAACATACCTTTCAGTGTGCTCTGAATTTAAGAGCTTAGTAATTCACTTCACATCCTCCTTGTATCATTATTGGATAAAGTAATAATGTTTAAATGAGCCATCAGTCCTTTTGTAAAAAATGGTTTTAATTTCCTTATTAGATAAAATTGGGACAGGTTGTTGGCAGCCCTAAATTATCTATTTTCATTATCTGTCTTTAAAAGCTCTTCTTTGAAGATAATGTTCCAGTTTTATTCAAACATTGTAAAGAAGCTGATAATGGCTGATTTGTTCTTATTTCCGAAGTGATTTCCACAATTGATTCTGCTTGAGTCACTTCAATTATTAAAGCTTTTTACTGAAAGCTGCTTAATTACTTTAAATCATTCTTTAGAAATCATTAACATGTGGAAAATGCTGAAATATATTTATAATAATTCACTAAAGCACAGGGTTATATACATTTCCAAAAGATTAAGGCTCTAAATTTCAGTTTTCAGGTTGGCAGTTAAAATAGAAATTAAAAAGTATCATCATTGAAAAGAAAACCATACACAGCTCATGATGTCATGTGCTACAGACTGTTCTGTGTTGAAAAACCCTCAACTAATTTATAAAAATAATTCACTGCCCAAAATGGAACAATTCATTAACTGTTGACCTCTGTATTTTTATTTTATTTACATAACTTTCAAGTTAGACTTGGATGGCTTCACTAAACTCCTCAGGTATAGTGCACAAACTCATGGTGAGATTACAGGACATGGTAGTAATGGAGATCTCTCATCAATTCGATTAAATCCTCTCCAAATGAAAGACTCCAAGCTAAACTTATTGGTTGGACCTTGTTTTGATTTGGGAGGACTGAGAGAGCACAGAGATATCCATCAATATGAGGAGCCAGAGCAAACAGTGATATCAGAGACTATTTGAAGAGAACACCACAAGCACAGCGAACATCCCCTGAGAGAAAAACAAAATCAAAAATGGATTCTCCATAATATCTCAATTGTGAGATTATGATGATGTTTATGATCAACATCATAAAATGTTATATTTGCAACAAGTCCGATTTCAGTAGGCCTACACTCTTAGAAATATGTAGCATAGGGTTCTTTACTCAACTGCAAAGGACCTTTTATGCAAAAAAATATATATTTTTTGATAATGACAAGAAAGAACCCTTTTGGCACAAAGGTTCTTTATAGGCTATTATTCATTCATATATTACATTTTTCTGCAACATTTTGTAGTTGTAATTACAGTAAATTGTTGTTTATTAAACTGTTGTAGTAACTTAATATCCCATTTTAATCATGCTGATTTTTGAAGGATAAAAACTGAAATGGCACTCTTCATGTGATATTGATCACAGTAATTACATTTTTTAACGCCCATATCTTGAATTTGTGATCATTTATGCATTGCATTTTAGGGGTTCCAAATACGTAGCGCTTTAGAACCTTTTAAGGTTCTAGAACCTTTTCTTCAAAGAGTGTATGAACTAATCAAATTCATTAAAAAAAGAACTATCTTTGCAACTGAAATCAAATACTTCCTTATATAGTATGAGAAAAACAGTACATGTTAAGCGAATTAGGTAGGATTACTTCCGGCGAGATTCTGAAGTGTGCATTTGATGGACACTTTTCTATCCCATGAGGCCTTGGGAGAGGATTTATGAATGACAGTGACGCAACTGACGCTTGTAGGTCACGTGACAGTAACAAAATGGAGCATGTAGTAGTCTGAATTCATAGACAGCAAAAGAAATGGACACAGCGACCCCATTGATTTCAAAGGAGAAGACTGAAGCCCAATTATTGCACTTCCTGTCTGATGTCTGATCGACTGCACATGCTCAAAACTGAGCATAACGACAGTCTGACAGTTGAAAATCTTCAAGTAGCTGTGCCAAGCCAAATCTGAATCAGCTAATTGCTCAAAAACGTTGTTGAAATATTTTGTCCCGTTGCTTTTACGGACTCTCAATTTATGGGCTTCTACCTTGACTTCAGACTGATCTCATGAAGTAGCGTGTGTATGACACGCCAATTCGTATTTCCATTTTTTGGCGTGCTATCAACACGCATAATTGCTTTTCAGTGTGTTTATGAACGCCATTGACTTAACGTTATTACTGTATAAACATATGACCTACCTCAACCCCGTCCCTAAACCTACCCGTCACTGGGGTTAATGGCATTTATGAGTCTTCCTCACCATCCTAGAAAAAAAAAAGTGGCAGACACGCGGAATCACTTCGGACGTTAATGGCGTAGACATACAGGCATACACACGGATCCACGCAGATAGCTCAAAATGCGTAGAGATAACACGTGTATGTTTACGCAAAATGTTGCTTGACTTTGTGCCTTCATGTGCCTCCGATTGCCTCATAGACAGTAAAAGATTGCCTGCGAGCTTCTCCTCCTGTCTATACGGTAATGTCTCTATTGTGCGACCGAAAGTCCCGTGGTAATGATGCAATCTTTAGCCTATTTTTACAAAAACGGCATTTACTGGGCCATAACGTAAGATACAAAGTAATGGAGCATTTTCATACATTGTCGTGTTTCTTTAGAAATAATTAATGGACAAATTAAGTCTTTGGACGCCTCAGATGTAAAGTTATTCGCTGTCAAAGTGATGCCAAAATGAAGTAAAAAAAACCCATCCAAATTATAAATCCAATCCAAAATAGTCTATTTTATTTGTGTGCTGTGTTCTTATTCCTATATAATCCAACATTGGCTTTGTCTTCTGTCTGTTAAAAGAACTTGTGTAAACCCTGAGGCGCATCCAGACAACACTCGTCTTATACTCTGTCAGTCTTTCTTTTTTCTTTTAGAACAAAGCCATGGCATCCTCATGCATTTGATTTTGTTTTTTGCTTATTTATTTATTTTTGCATGTATGTGGTTGGCTTTCCATTCGTCACTTTGAATGGCTCGTTTCATTTCGTTTCTGTATTTGAAAGTCTAAAGGATCTTTAAGGAAGACAGAATGTTGAACAGAGACACACAGCTGATCAAACTCTTCACAAGACGTCACACAAAACAGCCCGAATCAAAGATAAACACTGTTGTGTGATGTCAGTAATGAGTAAAAAAGTAATGAGAAAAAAGAAACAATGTTTAGTTTACGTATGGAGGGTACCTCTGATTGGCTGGTGCCACAGCATTGGAAAAAACAACCAGAGCTTCATGCCTATGTATTTCATGAAGCAAAATGTCCAATTCTGCTTATAAATATCTAGTTTGTGGTACAGTAATAAAGTTAACTAAAGCAAAATCTCAAAATATCTTTGAAACAACCTGAAAACATTGGCAATTCAAAGAGCCTGACGAGTTCTCCCTAAGAGTTGTGCTTATCAACAGGTACCTTGTAAATATGACATGAATATTGTAACACAAATCTCATCCCAAGACGTCAACTAACTGACGCTTTTGACCATACGTCAACATCCAACGTTTTAGGGTACCCTTTAACGTCAGTTATGACGTCTTGGGATGAGACTGCGCTGAATATTGTTACCTGCAAGACTGATCATACCTGTGCATCCAGAGCTTAGAGGTGCATTACATTATTTCTGAGAAATTCTGTTAAAAGTGGATCAGAGAGCACAATTTGTAGCCAATCAGCAGTAGGGGGCGTGTCTACTCATGATGAGGGAGGAGAGAGAGTGAGCAAGAGGGAGATTTGAAGAAAGACTGTAGAAAGAGGGATGGCTGAGAGACATTACAAAAAAGAAAAAGGTCAAAGCAATATCACTGGAAAAAGAAGGGTTATTATCAGGCAAAAGCTTTAGGAATAAATATTAGAAAATCTTTCCAGCGCTTAAGTGGGAAGATTGAATATGGACACCGGGGTTGCAAAAACCAAAAACATGGGTTTTGCTGTTTCCTTTGCTTGTTTGCAATCTCTCTATTTTTCCAGAAGCACTATTTTGCTTCGCTTCAGCTATGATAAAGAGACATCCTTGCGTGTTTGTGGATTTTAGGGGTGGAGCACATGAAGGAAGGGGTGTGTTTTTTGTTTGTTTTGTTTTTTTAGATTTCATATATCAACACTTAATGCACATTTAAAGAAGTATTGATACTCAAATTGCCTGATGCGGACACCAACAATACATGCTGGGCAAACATTTTTCACTTTTTCTTTTTTTTTTAAATTAAACCTTATTAAATAAAATAGAACCATAATAAGCTTTGCTGATAGTGTCAGGAGTAATCATTAAAGACATTTGTCAAAGCTTAATGGTGAGCTGCACAGCAAAAACACCTAGTGTTCGAAGAGCCCTTGAGACATGCAGTTTGGTATGTACAATAACCAGTTTGCATAAACGCCTTCAGGTTTCACAGGTTTTGCATTGCATTTTGTGTGATGAAAGGCCTCTTTATTTCAGCTCTAGGCTGCAAGAATCTCCAGTTAAAGGTGAGTCATTGCATTTGAACAAGGCTGGTGAACCCACATTATACAAACTTTCACTGGATATACACTGCCAACTTGATGGCTTTGTGTGGTATTCTGTTCCCACTTGAAATCTCTCATTTGCCATTAGTACTTGTGGGCTTTCAAGGCAAGACTAGGTTTTGGAGAGCCCAAATCCCTGTGCTGTCATGGTAACCATCTTCTGTGCCAGGTGAGTGATGAATATTTACATTTTGATGGATGCTTATCCATCATCTTATCGCTCTGAGACACATTTAGTCTCTCAGAGCTTTGAAAAACTTAAAGGGATAGTTCACCCAAAAAATTCTGTCATTAATTACTCACTCTCATGTCGTTCCAAACCCTTAAGACTTCTGTTTATCATCGGAAGACAAATGAAGATGTTTTTGATGAAATCGGAGAGATTTCTGTGCCTCCATTGACAGCTACACAACTGACACTTTGATGCTTCAAAAAGCATCTTCTGAACTTCTGAAGAGTCCTAATCGCTTTATATGATGTTTATAAGTGAATAAAAGTCTAAATTCAATCTGGTTAACATATATATCAATCGTGTCTTCTCGAAAATTTTGACTAAACTGCTCAATTCATATGAATTCGTTTTTCGATCTCTTTGTGAACTTTTTGAAGCGTCAAAGTGGTAGTTGCGCAGCTGTCAACAGAGGGACAGAAAACTCAGATTTCATCAAGAAGATCTTCATTTGTGTTCCGAAGATGAATGGAAGTCTTATGGGTTTGGAACGACATGAAGGCGAGTAATTATTGACAGAATTTTCATTTTTGGGTGAACTATCCCTTTAAGTCCATCCCAGCAACACATAGTGCAAACACAACCTCATTACATTTCAAACACAACCTCATTATATTAAAGGGATTATTCAGGATGTAGCATTAAGCTTTGTTTTGGTAGAAAACCTGTAGTATTACATCCCCCTCAGATGAGAGATTTATACGTTTTTTGTCTGAAAAAAATCCTCCGATGACGCAAAAATCATAATTTTTTTTTTTTTTTTTTGGCCAGAGGCTAAAGACTACAGTCAGTAGTAGGGGCTGTCCCGCATGTCCTCAACCCGCCTATAGAGGGTGATCTCACTCACAGAATGAACACATAGTGTCAGCCATCTTTTTTGGAAGCTAAGCTAGCAGGCTACAGCTAGTTCTGTGGAGAAAGCAGAGTAGTAGGGGTTACCATCCTCTTTTTCCCAGACACGTCTCGGCCGTCGATGTCCGGGATTCAGCTTTTGCTTTCTGCAGTCGCCATTCATTGTTTACATGCACAGCTTTTGTTTCAATCTAACTGAACTCATTCTGATTGGTGAATCTGAATGTAGTGTTTACATGAGCGCTAAACAAGTGATCGGTTGATGTGCGTTTTAACATTGCTAAGAAAATTCCCGCTCCTCCGTGAGAGATACGAGACCGGTGCGTCTCACAGGTGTCGCTCATCGGTAATCATGCCACCGGCCTCGCGCCGTTCTCCGCGGCCCTCACTCGTCCCGCTCGCCACAGTAAACATAATGAACGGCGACTGTAGAACACAAAAGCCAAATCCTGGACATTTTGGGCGATCTCGAAACACATTTTTTGGGCAGACTCATCACGGAGACTCACTAGTAGCCTAGACTTGTTGTTTAACTACTGCGCTCTGTTACCGTTACCTGTAGGTGTGGCCTCCTGAGGGCAGCGAAGCAAGTGCATTCTGGGAGTTGTTGTCTTATGCATAAGCCAAAAATACATTTTCTGGCTCTTCAGAAAGCTCCAAATTCAAAAATAATTTCACATTTCTTCTATATACAGGACCCTTTTTAAATACACATTCATCTTTCCAGAGGTGAAGTGACCCTTTAAACACATCAGACAACTAGTGGAGGTATTTGAAATGATCTGCGTGTTCTCCCTGAGACCAGCAAAAGTGTCTCCAGGTGAGAGTCGCTGTAGATTGCATCAAGATCACAGAGACAGTGTCGAGAAATGCTGTGGGACCGAGTGGCAAAGAGTCTTATTATTTCTTCTCACCTCTAATTTACTCTCATACATTCAGAGTCTTGTCTCTTTAAGTACCTGTGTAATGGAGAACAGTTATGTTGATGCATGTTGAAGAAAGACACAGACTCACTCAGGAAAGGCGTAAAATTAGTGCAATTTCTCAGAGGGGCAGCGACCGAGCAGCGTAAATTGCTCAGTTTCCAGTGTACAGAAACCAATTTCCAACATTGCATGCAACACGAGGCCTACAGAGACCCTACTGGGACATTTTCACAACCAAGCGCTGGCAGATTACATCTTGAGAGCTCTCAGTCCGCATGGAGACAAAGCAAGATGTGAAGATTGGCTATCACTATGACTCGATTTATGTTTTGTGTCAATGGCAGATTACAATCATTCCAGTAATGCTCTAAATCCAGGGAAATCTGCTTTGGAACGACAACAACAACAACAACAACAAAATGGCTGTGCACTGCAGTTATTCCCATTTTTGGTCATGGTTCATGAGGAACAAAAAGAGTACTATACTAACATATGAAAATGTAAGCTCATTTTGATGTTTCAGAAAAATTTTACTTATTTGAATGTATTAATTCAGGACTTCCCGCATTTAAGGCCCCGACATCCACGGCAAAGGGTTTAAAAGAAGTGTTGTTTGTTAGAGGTATACAAATGAAGTGAAAAATACTTGAGTTAGCAAAACATCCTTACGCCGCCCATACAAAGTCACATCACATTTATTTATATAGCACTTTATACAACAGATTGTTGTATAACAATATTTACATTTATATACAATATAAATACAGTTTGAGGCCCTGTTTACACGAGAACGCTCGCGGGTGAAAACGTAAAAATATTTTATCGGATATGCCTTTCGTTTACACGGCGATGGCGTTTCTGAGGCTTAAAATGCAAAAAATGAAACCACCCTCCAGAGTGGAAATCTTAAAAACGTTCCACCGCCGCGTTCCCGTGTAAACGGTAAAAGCGCAAAAGTCTGCTTGACAGTGAAGGTTGTACGCAGGCGCGTGGACTTGGTGTTGCTGTAGTACTGCACTCCTAGCCACCTGGAGTGCATACTACATTGAATTTCTGAGACATTTGCTTCACCATTTGCACCGAATTTCTCAAACAAAACGTCTCGTCTAAACGCTGAATAAAAAATGATGACGCAATGCCACTTTTGCGTTTTCTCTTCAAAATCGTTTCCGTGTAAACATAGCCTTAAATATGGGGAAAGTGTATCTTTCAATTAGAAAAACAATTTCTACAATAAAGCAGCCCTCCGGTGTGATAATGTTTTGACTATGACAGGAGAAATAAACCGGAGAAGATTTCCACTCGTTGGCGATCACTAGTTGACCTAATAGGTTTCAAGGTAGTTTATGACGTCAGAAACGCCAGAGATTTCAAACTGCGTTTTCGAGACTGTCTTTAGTTCACTGCAGTTTTAAAGAGAAAATGTATGGTGTTGACTTATGCTTTTGCACATGGTTCGTCTTAAAAGTATATTAAAACACCACATAGACATTTAACAACATTAAGATTTCCACCACAGGGGGACTTTAAAAATTGTTGTGTAAGCACAAATAAATAAATAAATAATAATTCCTAAATATGAAAAATAAATACAATGACAAAGAGTCCGAATTTTGAAAACATCAGTGCAGAAACATTTTTGCGCATATTATAGAATTAAAAAAGAACGTTTAAAGTGCCATTCACAAATTACTGCTTTCACTTCCACAGTTATCTGTAATGAACCGACATAATATGTAACAGCATCTCTATTTTTTTGTCAACTAGCCAAATACTGTAGGTTTTCATTTACGTTAAACACCTTTTCAATCTAATGTTTGTAACCACAGCAATGATTTTAAGGAGTTACAGAACATGCATATTAAATATCTTTCACAACATTCCGTATTTACGTAAAGTATGTCAGAGCTTGTTCATTGTGGCCTGGAGCTGACGAGGCATCTGATTTGATCAGGGAAAACCAAAGACCCCAGTTAGTAATGGTGGTCAAAATGAAGAAAAGTTGCAGTGATATTGCCTGTAATTCAGTGCAAGCACAACATCTATTAGGATATATTGAGCCCTCTGGGATACAGAGATAGCAGGGGATGGAGGGGTCAGAAAGCACCATGTTCTCCCTCGCTGAGGATTGTGTGCGAGAACGTTCAGGAATCACTCAGAGAGATTAAAAGGAGTTCAGATAGGAAAAAAAAGAAGAGAGAGAGAGAGAGTCTCTGTGAATCTACTGAACCTCTGTTGACTTTATAAATGCGATTGGATCTACAGTGCAATTGGATTACAGGGCTCTTATTTCATTACACATTCTTTCTTTATTGTATTATTTCAGAAAGAGTTGGAAACAAGTCTAATAGCTTTTTAAACAGGTTCCTGTCAGTGGCGTTTTAAGCTGCTGTTATTTACCAAGAACGTCTCTGCTAGGCAATCGATCAGACGCCTTCATTTCAGCGTTCTGCTGTCACTCTGAGATGAGGCTGTGAAATAGATTGAGGACAGGAGGGTGGAAAACTGAACGAAAGCCACACACCCGCACCGTCCAGCTTGGCTGGCCACAGGATAGTATTTGGTTTATTTTCTGTCAAAGGCACGTTCTTTTGCCTTCGAGTATAACACTGGTGACAGATCCACTGAAAGCTTTAGAATTAATTGAAATTCAAAGAGCTGTGAAAAACATAAGGCCGCAGCTATTTAACGTGAACCTGCCGCTGGCCTTGTGCTGCGTTCGTCCACGCTCTGGCAGGTAAGATCTCACTCACAGAACAAATCTGCAAAGAACCTCATACAGTGTATAATTCAGTATCGATCGCTGCTCCCATTGAACATTTCAGACTGAATACTTGCAAACTGCATACACTGTTTTTCTTCTGGTAAGGGTGAATCTTATGAAACCATGAAAATGTTTCACCCCAAGATTTAAGGGAAAAAAATGTATGACATTATTATTATTTAATTTATGAATGAACTAACCATGAGCAAAATATTTGTTACTGTATTTGTTCATATTTCTTAGCAGTAGTTAATAAAAACACAGCTGTTTATAGTAGCGCTGGACGATTAATTCACATCCAAAATAAAGGTTTGTGTTTACATAATATATGTGGGTGCACTGTGTGTGCATCTATATATATATATATATATATATATATATATATATATATATATATATATATATATATATATATACACACACACGCATGTATTTTTAATAAAAAAAATATTAATTTATATATAAAATATTTAAAATAATTACACACAGTGCACCCACATATATTATGTAAACACAAACTTTTATTTTGGATGCGATTAATCATGATTAATTGTTTGACAGCCCTAGTTTATAGTTTACAGTGCATTAACTAATGTTAACAAACACAGCTTTCGATTTTAATGATGTATAATCAAATGTTGAATGTATGTTGGAAAATGTTGTAAATGAATGTAATAATTCAAATATTCCCTAAACTCAAGCCTAAAATTCTCCTCAAACATTTTAAATAATATTCAAATAATGAAGAAAAAAAGTCCAGACTTAAACTGACCATCTTGAAAATTAGAAAAACAAATGTTCTGAGTAGTTAGTAAGGTGGTCTGGTTGCTAACTGTGGTGTTGCTAGGCTCTTGCTAATGTGTTCTAAGTCAGGGGTTCTCAACTCAAGTCCTCACAACCCACAGCTCTGCATATTGTGCATGACTCCCTTATTTAACACACCTGATTCAGATCCAGCTCGTTAATGAGTGAATCAGGTGTGTTAAATAAGGGAGACATACACAATGTGCAGAGCAGTGGGTCGCAAGGACTGGAGTTGAGAACCCCTGTTCTAAGTAATCACGAGGCAGTTGCTAAGGTGTTCTTAGTGGTTACTAGGGAGTTGCTAATGTGTTCTGAGTGATTGGCTATAGGCCAAATTTGATGAACATAGCTTAAAGGCGCAGGGAAAGTTGCAGTCATAAGTTTTGAAAATAGAATTATGCAAATTACGAAAACAGAATATTATAAGACATGACATAACTGAGAGTGTGCTGGAATACTGAAAATGCCCTGTTTCTATGGTTACTGTCTCCTCTAAATGATATCCAGCCGTGTTACCCTGCATAATGCTAGATCATGTTTAATAACTCCTATGCAAGTCATAGACATACAGTATACACAAAATAAATCCCCAAGATCCCCCAAGGGCAGCATTTCTCACCAAACCTGTCAAGAACATGAAACTGAAAATGACAAAATATGGAGCTGATTTTTAGGATCACTGTGATCATATTATTTGACAATTTAGAATATTTTCATCCCAATTCTTATAACGCAATGTAAAATAATTTGTTTTTTATTAATGTAATGTTGGAAAAATAATAATTCTTAAGTATGTTCGCATCATGGTAGTATATGTTGTATATTTATGTTGCTTTAAATTTCAATACAAATCACTACTTTTACAAGAATGAGAATATATGTTAACAAAAAAACTGACCCAATACAGTGATGAAGTATTGGAGGAAGGTTAATAGTAATTAAAACTTTCTTAAAATGCAAGAGGAGCATTAGGATTTTTTTTAAATTTCTCATTAATGCAATTATCTAATCAACCAATCACATGGCAGTGTGATGCACAACCATTTCTAGGGTTTACAAAGAATGGAAAAACATCCAGAATGCGGCAGTCCTGTGGGCGAAAATGCCTTGTTGATGCTAGAGGTCAGAGGAGAATGGGCTGACTGATTCAAGCTGATAGAAGAGCAACTTTGACTGAAATAACCACTCGTTACAACCGAGTTATGCAGGAAAGCATTTGTGAAGCCACAACACGCACAACCTTGAGGCGGATGAGCTACAACAGCAGAAGACCCCACCGGGTACCACTCATCTCCATGACAAATAGGAAAAGAGGCGACAATTTGCAAGACTAGAAAAATGTTGCCTGGTCTGATGAGTCTTCTGACTTTCTGGCATTCTGAGACATTCCAGATGGTAGAGTCAGAATTTGGCGTAAACAGAATGAGAACATGGATCTATCATGCCTTGTTACCACTGTGCAGGCTGGTGGTGGTGTAATGGTGTGGAGGATGTTTTCTTGCACACTTTAGGCCCCTTAGTGCCAATTGGGCATCGTTTAAATGCCATGGCCTACCTGAGCATTGTTTCTGACCATGTCCATCTCTTTATGGCCACCATGTACCCATCCTCTGATGGCTACTTCCAGCAGGATAATGCACCATGTCACAAAGCTCTGAATCATTTCAAATTGTTTTCTTGAACATGACAATGAGTTCACTGTACTAAAATAACCCCACAGTCACCAGATCTCAACCCAATAGAGCATCTTTGGGATGTGGTGGAACGGGAGCTTCGTGCCCTGGATGTGCATCCCACAAATCTCCATCAACTGCAATATGCTATCCTATCAATATGGGCCAACATTTCTAAAGAATGCTTTCAGCTCTTTGTTGAATTAATGCCACATAGAATTAAGGCAGTTCTGAAGGCGAAAGGGGGTCAAACACAGTATTAGTATGGTGTTCCTAATAAAACTTTACACGAGTATATGAATTCTCATATTTCCTCTCATTTTGGGTTGATATGTGACGTTTAGTTAAATTCATCCATATAAACCTATACAGAATAATCGCTCTGATTTAGCATTACTTTAAGAGGCCATAAACACTGTAGGGCCATATCAGTTTACCACCGTATGAATCAATCCAGCATCCTTCAGTATAAACGCAGACCGTGGACACAAAGAGGATGTGATTTGTGGTTTGGTAAAGCTGCAGAATTCATAATGAACAAATAGACAGGAGAAGACGAAAAACCACAGGAGGGACCCATTAAAGAGGGAACAATCACTGCTATTAGGATCATTACAATCAGCAAGCGCATTTAATACATGATAAACAACTTTTATCAGCAACTTTACCGCAGAGATAATGCTTGTTAGTTAAAAAGACAGGTGTTGGACTTCACATGCAAGGGGATAATGAAATAACAGGGTTAATTATTTCAAGTTAAAAACTTGGGAAGACTTTACTGCAAGAGAAGTGTATTGTAAAAATACTATATTACTATTATTATTATAAATAACTTTGCTCTGTATATCTGATTATCCACCTGTAAGACAAATCTCATTTATATGAAAACTGTTATCACAATTACAGTAGGCTATATTAAATCTGAATTATGTTATATTAAAATACTTCCGCCTATGCAAGCTTCATATGTAGAGACAACATTTTACATACAGTTTTTGTCTCCAAAAATCTGTTTTCACTGAAATGGCAAAGAAATCCAGACAAGAAAACAAAATCGCATAACGAGGAACACCTAAGCAATCAAACAATGAGCCAATGAGGAAGCAGAGCAGAGGATCACGTGACAAGACCAATGAGAACATAACTGAAGAAACACATGACCAAACCAACCAATGAGAACAAGACACATAAACACGGAAGCACAAGACGAGAGGCTTGCGCTGCAGAGACTGAATCGGTTTATGCAAAGTACCATCAAGATCTATTCAAAAGTGTACCAGCCGTCTACTCTCTAATTGCTCTCGTGCTACTTCTGATTTGTCGATTGGTCATTTGTCAATCGGCTCTGTTCGGCGCCGAGTTCAAGTCGAACAAGCCTATAATCGCATGCAGCCCGTTCTCATCTCATCTTTTGCCAAAATGTAGACATCCAACGCACATGGCACCCTTTAGCGTCAATATGAGACGCAGATATTTATGGGCCAGAAGGTGCCTCCTAGTGGTCTAACCCTAACACTACCCCAGACCTAAACCTACCCATAACCGAAGCATGTTATATTTGACGCTGAAAGGGTGCCATGTGCGTTAGATGTCTACGCTTTGGCAAAAGCATTGTATATGACGCCTTGGGATGAGAATGCGTTGTCACATGAGGGCAAGGAAGTCACATTAAGGAACCAGCAACAAAATTTCAAAATAAAAGACACTATAGTCCAGTAGGTGGCGTTAAGTTAGTTTTCCAACCACCATTACTACAAAAAGAAGAAGACAAAGTCCAGACCATAAAACAAAACCAAAAACAGATATGACACTGTATTGGTTTACTTCTGTAAACTACTACTTTCAAATGACGGAAAAAAAAGAAAGAAAAAATAAGAACAGACAGAATCTGAGAAAAGTGACAGGAGTCTTTAACTTTTCAAGTGTTTCCAGCATAACAGAGAGCCAAGAATCACCTGGTGACACAATCACATAGTCCCATCCCACACCCAGAAAACTTTACCAAAGTAATTCTGCAGATTGTCTAACCTGATACTTTTCAATTCCAGCAGGCTTATTGAACAACCAAAACAAATGGAGTCACACCACAGCTTGCAAATTCAACCACTCACCCCTGAATCTCAAGCCATGCATTTATCTCCAGCATTGTGCTATTCTGCTAAACCAGTGTTAGAGTCCCTGTGAAAATAAACCACTATAAAGCAATTTAGACTCAAATAGAAAGAAAAAAACATGGTATCTGTGCGTGATCTATATGTTTCTAATACAAATCATGGCCGTCAAGCTCCATAAAGCGCAAAAACACCATGAAAGGACCATAAAGGTATACAACTTTTGCATAAAATATTGCAAGCCTTATGAAAATACAAACATAAATAATCTTCTCTTTCATTTCATATTCATAACAAAGTATTTTGGTTTCATATCGAGTTTTTGGGGGTTTCGCAATGCTTGAATTTTTTTATCCGACTTCTGACACATTTGTATCTGCAGCTGTGAAATTAGAGAAGAACTGGCAACCCGAATGCCGCAACACAATTGACTCTGTGATTGGTAGATTGGTGGAGGGTTGCCGCATCAGAGCAAAACATAACTTGACAACATCAACATCAGTCAAGGGCTGCGAACTTCACTTATTAAATGACAATATCCTGGCTAGACTACTGTTGTCAGTGATGTAAGTATTTGAAATGAACACGATTTTTTAATGTCTGTTGACATATCAGGGAAAATGTATGATTAATTCAAATACATTTCTTGCATACAGCTCCTTTAAAATTTCATGAATCTCATCACCAAATTCAATATCACACAAAAAATTTTAAGTAAACAGTCAGTGATATAATAGGAACAAAGAAATTGATTATAAGCAATACAATTAAAAACTACAATGGAACAAATACGCAAATTAACTAGACCTACCTGAAAAACTTCAAGCACTGACAGATAGGCCTATAAATAGAAACAACATAAATTGTATAAAGTAATCAAATATACAAAACAACACTGCATAGTCTTCACTGTGTAAATTAGGTATACATGTACAGCTACAAAAGCGATTCAGTCAAGAGCAATGAGATTGTTGGATTATCATTAATGGCACAGACGGCAGCAGATATATTAGGCTACTGCCACTTTAAGACTGAATGCACTGATCTAATATACTGATACACATGCACGTTCTTTCTCAATTGTTAAAGTTTAATTACACATAAACGACTGTGTTTATGAGATAGTCACAAAGATGGGCATTTTTTGACCGTTCAACCATAAGGCGCCAAAAAAAACTAATTTTATCCGCAATCTGTATGAGCAGAGGCTTTATGTGCCAGTGCGCTCTGAAACAGTCTCTCAGACAGCGTGCGCATATGCTGTAATGAGCGCTGATTATTCCGCTTGAATGGTTTAAAAAAAATGCTTGTTTTTAAACCCCGAAGGCTTATAAATTCATTCAAAAGAAAAGCTTTCGTGGCGACGCAGTACGCGACGTCACATGAGCATAATTGTCATAGAAATTTCTACAGGTTAATCTATCACCCACACTTAGTTCACATCTCATCTTTATCTTGTTTCCGCACTTAGTTCATATCTTACATCTCCCCTTTATCTTGTTTCTATTATTACCGAAATCAAGGAATTATCATGTGACTAAGTGGGCGGGCCTTTCACCCTGAAAATGGCTGCTTGTAAACACACTGCCTAATTAAGTCTTCCTGGGTTCTACTTTATTGCACAGATTGAATACTGCTTGTGGTAATTACAACTAGACTCATTATGAATGTGTTTCATGCCTTAATTTAATTACATTTATCAATCAGTGCTAGTGTGCAAAAGTGCTGGAGAGAGAGAGCGAGAGAAGAAATATATAGCGTGAGGATGAGAATATGAGTTGATGGGGTGTTTATTTGTTCTAGCTTAGGTAGAGAGATATTGCATTGTGCTTTGCTGCCCATAATTGGATCTGATAATGATAAATTATGGAACGTTTCCAGGAGATAAAACATCACCCAGGCGCTTATTTGAAGCTGGGGCAATATACATCAAAATGAGAGGTGTGGAACAGCCCCCCTCATTGAGCCGAGGTGCGGGCCTCGGTGGCCTTTCACCATCAATTTCATTTATTTCTCTCAAGTAGAGACGGAATTATGTCTATAAACAATACAGCAGTGGCTGCACAAAGCCAGATTAGAGATGAAAAGTGGACTGGCTATGTTTAAAGTAATAAGGGGGAAGGGTTTTTAGTGGGGAGATCTGTCAGCTTACAAACACTGTCAGCCCCACAAAATCGTTTTAAGACACTTAAGTCACATTTAAAAATGTACAAATGTAATTTCATGAGGAAAAATCCAACAGGCATATATTTGAAAGAATCTGCACTAGCACACCTGGGAAAAAAATAAAGCTCAGAAAACAAGGTGGGATTTCAAACAAGAAATTGAACTTGCTCATTGCATAAATATCAACTTTGCATAGGTGGACTGTTGTATTGAAAAAACAGGATTGTGACACTAGGTGCGACTTTAAAGGTAGAGTAGGCAATTTCGGAGAGGCTAGCAATAGCAAGCTAGCTTTGAAAGCATGAGATCGCTCTCAAGAGCGTCTCCAAAGCCTGAAAAGAGTCACGAGATGACAGACGGTATTACCTCATGTCTCAAAGCACATTTACGGAGGCCCAAAGGGGACATTTTGGTGGAAAAAAATAGGGATGTGCACGAATATTTCAAATTTTCGAATATGTAATTATTATTTGAAAAATAAAATACTAGTCAAATTTTGAATACGTTGTCTTTGCTGGCCGTAAATGCAGACCATGATAAATGAGTCCATGATAAATCCTAAGCACTAACTCGCAGTTATAATTAAATGCACTGGATGGCGCTGTGGAGTGTGTTAACAAGTTGTCTGTATTTGATCACATAATGTTGTCGTCTGCCTCACGAAGTTTGGAATTAACGTTACTTGAAAAGGATCTTACTAAACGGAATTACTTTTGATCAAATTAATTAATTAATCTGAAGTTATGATATCATCACCATGAGAAATCACATGAAATCCAAACAGTCGAGTGAGGAAAGACAGCTGTTCATCATTGCATCACAACTGCAGGTAAGCGCAGCTGGACCCCGCGTGATCAAAGATGTTAACTTATCTAATAGCAAAATGATTTTGAGACATACTTCCTTTAAGTTTCGTTAAGGGAGACCGGTTTAAGAACAGAAAATGCAAAGTGCTGTTAGAAACACCGTTCTCTTTGTGTCTCTGAAACGTCTGTCAGCGCAGCGTCTTTTCTCACTCGAGCATAAAGTGCTGGTGGCGCCCCTGCATGTAACGTTAGATATTATTGTTTTATCTCAACATAAACGTGAAACAATATAAACACGATAATCAATCATTTACTGACTCGTGTGTATGTGTGTACGTTCTGTACGATATCTGACGCAATCTGCTTTATTAGGGTTTTTTTCCGCTCGCGCTGCTTGAGCATGCTTTTAATAATGCTTTTTTATATATTTTTTAGTTTACACATAGGCCTAATGTTTATTGTTTTCAACTAAAAGAAAACTTTAAATTACTATTGTAAGCTTGTTGTGTATTGCCTAATTGTAAGCTTGTCCAGAAATGGTGACAAAAAAAACTTAAAAATAACGTCTTTTTCATTAAACATAATTTAAATAAACGAATATTCGAATATTACATTTTTATGAGTCCGAATATTCGAATGCAATATTTTTGAAAAATGCCCATCCCTAAAAAAAATATGAGATGGGAGGAGGAAAAATAATAAATCAATGCTTTTGCGTTCTCCTGAGAAACTTTGCATTTACTCGTCAAACCTTTGCCTTCCCTCACAAAAACTTTGCGTTCGCTCGCAAGGCTTGTGTTCTTTGCAAGCGGATGCAAATTTCCCAGGGATTGCAAAACATAGGCAAATCATTTTTCATCCCATCTCATATTTTTTTTCTACATTAGTGGCTCTGTAACACTACAAGAATAATGAGCACAAACAACTTGAGCTCTTACTTGTACCACCTGACTGCTGCAGATTTATTTCGCAGTTGATGGCGTTGAACACATAAATCTGAGTCTGAGCAGAACGTTTCGGGTTGCTATCTCGTGATTTCGGTTACAACATGGCGTGAAGCAGCATAAGCTTGTTGTTTGTGCGAAGGTATTGAAATATATGATGTCTTGGCAAGTAGGACAGCAGTATAATTGGGCCGAATGCAATGATTGGACGAACATTGTTTGGTCCTGAGACTTCCACAGTCTCAAGATACATGGTTTAACATTTAGACCACTTCTATCATTGATTGCTATCATGATGTGAAAAGAGAGTTGGACAAAAGTGTTTACTAAAAAAAAAACCTACCAGTTCAAGTGTGTTTTTATGTGTGTTTGTTTAACTCCTTGCCCTGCTGGTTAACATTAAGCTGATGAGAGTAGAAGCCATTTCCACAGCAGTGCCAAGGTTATAAGAGTTAGAGATCACAGTGAGGATTTAAACAGGTGCTATAAAACATGAGTGTTTTCTAATAAGATCCCTTGAGGAACAAACGGCCATAGAGAAAGGTAGAGTACAGGCATCCAGACCAGACCAGAGAGAGAGAGAGAATTATTAGAAGCTAATGAGAAGTAGAAGGAAGAAAATAAAAAGTAGGTGGATGAACTTCTGCAAAAGAAAGATTTGCTTTTGACATGAAGAAAACTGGTCAGTGAAATATAAAGATCAACATTTTTATAGGTTTAGTTTAAAATGCACAAAAATAATATTTGTATTCATGTTGGTTTCATATTTTAAAACATTTTCAACAAAAAATATATGTACTAATAAGTTTTTCAAATGTCTCTTTAAATTACAAAAAGTAATGTTTGTATATCTATCTGTCATTCTGTTATCCATCCATCCATCCATCCATCTATATGAATAGAGAGAGAGAGAGTGAGAGACGCAACACAGTAAATATATCCATTTTTAAAAGTAACAGTTAAAAAAATGCATATTTTATGAATCTATGATTGTACAAACTATATTTGTGATTTTATGAGGCTTGCTTTGTTATATTCCTGAAGAGGGCAGCAGAGATACACACTGCATTCTGCTGGATTTCATGGATCTTGACTCTCCTCTACTGTTCATTTAAAAAACATTTTTCCATTACAGCTGGATTTTTTTTTACCTTAACACACACACACACACACACACACCTACATACATATATACATCCATACATCCGTTCATGCATGAATGTGTTTGACTAATAATACAGTAAAGCCAAATTAATTTTCTTATTTCAGTGCACAGAGATGCAGATGTTTTTATTTCCTAATATTTCTCAAGACACCACAGTGCCCTTCAGAAACATTTGATTCTGAAGTTTAAGTTGTTTCCTTATAATTAAAGTTGCTATATGGCTATGTTTGCAAACTAGCTCACTGAATGCTGCATATTATACTGTACAAGCATTCTGCAATAACTAAAAATAGTCACATGACCTCATGAAGTTGCATGTGATTGAACCAGTTAAGTTAAATAAATATGATACTTAATTTTGTGTAAAAAAATTATATCTTAAAATTCTTGCGGTCTGATAAGTCAAATAGAGAATGGCAGTAATCTTTCATTACGCAGGAAATGGAAAGTCAAATTGAGTGCATTGCATTGTGTGATAGCGATAGTATACCACTTACTTCATTGTATACTGCATACTGTTGTATGCTTATCGTTAAATACTTGTTATGATATTTGTGCCAAGTTGGCTTAAAAATCGCACACACCCAAACTTTTGAGAAAATGTCATTTAAATATAGAAACAAACCACGTGTTTCTGCAAAACAGATCATCCTGAATGTATCATTTGCAATGAAAATAAAATTCAACTCAATTAGAAAAGAAGGCAAACTAGTCAAATTTGTAGCTTTCACTGAAATACGCAAAATAAATAAAATTCAAAACAGGCTTTTGCACAAATTCAACTACCAATTTCAATATTACTTTTCATTTCAATGATTATGCTGATTGTACACAGACACACACACACACACACACACACACACACACACACACACACACACAGCTATAATTCAAAAGAATGCAGTTTTGGCCCCACAGTTTGTGGGTTTTGCTCAAGTCTCCCGTAGATAATAACATGCTATTATACGCCCCCAGCATCACATTACTGTGGCAACCTGCTGACAACCAACCCATAAACAGCTATTTACTGCTGTTTTCATGTGGACAAACTCAATAAGATCACACAAGGGATGCAGAAAGTGGTTCGTATCCATTAACAGCTCAAATTAGCATCAACACAAACCTAAAACATTAGCCTCGCTGACTGTGCAGCACCTGGCAATAACCAACAACAACAACAAAAAGAGATTGGTTTAGTTTAGTTCGTAAATCTGCAAATGAACAGAAATGAATTCACAATGTGGAAATGAATTCGGATGTGAAAGACCTTGGTTTTGAACCTGTGGAAAATCAATGAGTGATTATAAAAAGGTTAATAGGCCTTGTCCCAAATAGTCCACTGCATGTCTGTCCACAAGACCACATGGTGTCTCATTTATCATTTTAGGACAACCAACTCAAATTATTCAGCAAATCCTCTTTCACATACAACATCTGCGTTAGAAGAGCTCTAATAACGTAATGGCTTGATACAGCTTTTCTTACTTGTTTGGTTTCTCATGGCAGATTAAAGCTGAATGGACGTCTTGTTCCGTTGTGTCCTGAACACTAGAGGGCAGCAGCTCATCATCAGAACAAAGATCATGGCTGAACAGAAATGGATAGTGACAACATTTTTGAAGTGTTTCAGCAAGTCACATTCTTCACTTCCAAGAATGGTGACACAAAAAACGTGTAAAGTGGATAACAATAATGTATGGCGAAATACCACAGCAAGTGCTTGGGAGCACTTCGACTCGGCGCAGTAATATCATCACTCTGGAGAGGACTTTTCACGAGTGATCATATTACTACGCCGCGTCAATGATATTACTATATTCTGCTTCAGAATTAAAGGATTAATTCACCCAAAAATGAAAATTCTGTCATTAAATGACTCTCAAATGTCGTTCCAAACTCATTAGACTTTAGTTCATCTTCAGAACACAAATGAAGATCTTTTTGATGTCCCTCATTTGACAGCTACGCAATTACCACTTTGATGCTTCAAAAAGTTCATAAATATATTGTAAAACTAATCCATATGAATTGACAACATTTCTGAAAAGACCACGATCGCTTTATATGATTTAATTTAGACTTTAATTCACATTTAAACACTGACCAGCAAACTAAACAGAAGCTCAACCAAAAAGGCTTGATGCACAGAAGAACAATCCTCATTGGTTCTGTCTAAAGCTCAAACGTGCTGCGTAACACAAGAACAAACCTAACCAATGAGGTTTGTTCTTGTGTTACGCAGCACCATTTGAGAGTCATTTAAAGACACGATCACTTTATATGATTTAATTTAGACTTTAATTCACATTTAAACACTGACCAGCAAACATAAACAGATGACAAGCCCAAAAAGGCTTGATGCACAAGAACAATCCTCATTGGTTCTGTCTAAAGCTCGAACGTGCTGCGTAACACAAGAACAAACCTCATTGGTTCTTGCTGAAGCTCAACCGTGATGCGTAACAGAGAACAAACCCTCATTGGTTCTTGCTGAAACTCAAACGTGATGCGCAACACGAGAATAAACCTCATTAGTTCTCGCACATCAAGAAATCTCTCAGATTTCACCAAAAAGATCTTTATTAATGTTATGAAGATGAACTAAAGTATTATGGATTTGAAACGACATGAGGGTGAGAAATTAATGACAGAATTTTCATTTTTGGGTGAACTATCCCTTTAAATAAAAAAAATAAAAAAAGTTCTGTAAAGTAAATTATCACAGACATCAGTTGGTCAGTTGCGGACTGAAGATGTTTATTTGGTGTACATTGAAAATCGAAACCTGATGACCTCGAACAAAGTTTAAAATGAGTCCAGGCAATCTGGCTGATCTAACTTCAGTTTTCTAAAAAAAAGAGAAATCTTGCTCTGCAGACGCAAACACGTTACAACAAACTAAGACCTCAAACGTCATTCTGTAGTGTAGGAAAACAATTCCAAAAGTGTTTCAAATATGTTAAGAAAGAAAAAAAGACACTACATATTGTAAATACTTGGGCAGTAAAAAGTAGATACACAGCATTTTGTGTTAAAATAAGAATATCTGACAAAATATATTTTGTTTACAAAACTTCGATACGCGAGACTACACTTAAAGCATCTGTTAAATGATGTGTTTATATATTATCATACATGTCCATATTGCACGAGAATCGTCCGAAAACTTGGTCCTCCTCTTGGCACAGACGGAGAAGTTGTGAGTAAATCTGGTCTGTCTCAACGGGGAGTAAAAGTCAAATATTGAATAGAAATCATACAAGAATCTTAGAGTACATGTAAAAATTAATAACATATAATACTTGGTTTGATCTCCCTCTCTTTCTCTTCTCTCTCTCTCTCTCTCTCTCTCTCTCTCTTCCTTTTTGTTCCATCCAACCCTCTCCGTGCTTTTTCCATTGTCATTTTACTGGTCCTTTGACTCGTACAACAGTTTGGCAGCCTAGACAAGCAAGGAACAGCAAGCATAATATTAATTATTGTGGTGAAATTGTGATGCCTTAACCTGGTGGCTTTATTATTGGAAATCCTGCTATGATCACATTTTTAGGTTTTAAAAATTATTTAAAATTAAAAGGAGTTAAAATATATAATTAAAACACAAGTATGACAAACAGATTTATTTCACATTTAAATAGAATATACCTAAAGCTTGCCTTATGGAGTACTTAATATATGTGTGTGTTTTTATACTTGCATCAAACATTTTTAATCTAGAAAAAAACAATTTATGAATAAATACAATAAATTATTATAAATAAAAAAAAATGACAGTGTATACTTTCACTCACACCTACTTTGTGCATAGCTACAAGCCAGGCAGATGCGGCACGCTTGTCATCAGCAGTGTCCATGTAGAGATCCTGGAGGTTCTGAGATCCTGGTGGCTTGTACTGAAGCACCATGCCATTGGCACGGAGAGAACCCCTAAAACAGGTCAAAGGTCAGTGGTGGGATCCGACACAATTCTTTGTCAAGCAACTTTCAGAGTTTGCCATGACAAATGTTCCTTATGTAGTTAATCATTGTAATTTGTACATGCACAAATTAGATTTGCGACTCGCATAATACGACAGCAAAATGGTGCTGAAGTCTGAGGGACTATCACAGCGTCACAATAAACATGCAGATGCAGCCTTTCATGAGACTGCCTCGCTTTGACATCGAGGTCACAGGAAATGAGTGCATGCAAGGTTACTTATATCATATGACGGTACCAACAAGGAAAACAAACTAAATGGCACACATTTTAGACAAGGGAAAATAAAAAAGACAGCAAGGAGAGATAGAGGGACGCTGACCTTCAGATATTTGATTGTCCAGCAAGCTCGTGTACGAGCATATATCTTTCTCTTAATGCAGAGAACAAGGAAATTAAAGAAAAAGAAGAGAATGTTAAAAGGAAAGAAATATAAACCAACAGAAAAGATTTAGGTATGCATCACACTGCAAGTAGATGGACATAAATTGGCCCCAACAAGTATTTGGCCATGCAAGTCATGCTTTAAATGTCTAATTTAAACAAACCAAGTGCATGGTGCGAATACACTTTCACCATATCGTTATGTACACAAAAGTAATCTTTTACATTATAATCCATTTGTTTTTAAATATTTGGTCAGTTCATGTTCTGCTGCTGAGGATAACTATTAAGTTTACCTTGACTTTTAAGTTGTTATTTAAATAAACTAATACTTATTTATCAAGGATGCATTAAATAGATCAAAAGTGAACGTAAAGACATTTTAAATGTCATAAAAGATTTCTATATTAATTACATCCTTTTGAATGTTCTATTCATCAAATCTTGGGGGAAAAAGTAGCCCGCTTTCTAAAAGATATTAATGGTGCAGTAAACGATTTCTGAGAAAATTTAAATAAACGCCTAATCAAACAATTTTGTGAATATTTAAAAGATGTCTGTTCTGTGTGTGTACTGAAAAATGTGTTTATAATCTGTGTAAATAAAATAAAAAACTAATTTGATTGGACCGATCCACGGAACAGCACAACACACCTGTAGCCAATCATCAGTAGGGGGCGTGTCCGCTCATGATGGGGAGGAGAGAGAGAGAGCAAGCAGGACATTTGTAGAAAGACTGTAGAAAGGAGAGATGGCTGATATATTATCAAGAGGAAAGGTCAGAGGAATATAATGGGAGAAAGACGGGATATGATCAGGCAATAGTTAGGACCCGTGTTAATACTGGAGAAACTTTCCAGCACTGGAAAGACATTAGAGAGCAGGAAGGCCTGAAAAGGAGAGACATTATGGAGAGAACAACAAGTTTGCGCTGTTTTTGCTCTATACAGGAGTGACATTGGTTTTGCTATGTCTAACAGATCCAAAATACGATTGTTTTATACAACGGTTCTTTCTGGTTCTCGAATCTGATTGGCTGAGAGCCTTTTCAAGTGAGAATGCAGTTATTTAGACCTCAAATATGCAACTTGTATATAAATATAGCTCCCATTTGACCACTTGTTTATACAATTTCAGAGATGTGAGCTCCATATATATATATATATATATATAATAGATCGTGTTTTTTTGAATGATTCAGCCGTCGGCAATCACAGCCATGATGATATAGAGCTCATGTATGCTGTTGTTTTTGAATCACAGGTGATTCATCCATACTTGTGCGAGCTGTCTGAACGCGCCAGCTGTTAGTGGCTGCCTGTGTTGCATAGTGTGTTTGTTTGGGTGTCAATTTCAAATATTTGTGTTTCTCAGATATTGCTTACTGCACCTTTAAGCAGCACAACTGTTTTCAACATTGATAATAATCAGAAATGTTTCTTGAGCAGCAAATCAACATATTAGAATGATTTCTGAAGGATCATGTGACACTAAAGAGAAGAGTAATGATGCTGACAATCCAGCTTTGCAACACAAAATAAAATACATTATAAATATATTAAAATATATAACAGTTATTTTAAATTGTAATAATATTTCACAAAATTACAATATTTGACTGCAATTGTGATCACATAAATGCACCTTGGTGAGCATGGTGATTTGTTCAAAAAACATTAAAAATAATAACGACCTCAAACTTTCCCTGTGGATGTATTGTAACTTTTTAGAGAGGGTTTTAGCATCCTCAAATGCTATACTCAATGTTAGCAAATGTGCTAAGATCACAAAACTTTGCTCTTCTTTGCAGTCATTACATTTACCTAGTGTCTAGTCTCAAAAATCAATAATTGTTTATATTGCTCTGACAGGTTTCTCCTCAAAGCCTCACCTCCCGAAGTTGAGCCCTCAGTCAACACCTGCATACTGGAAAATGCGAGACAGCTCCACCTCAAAATGACTGTCACCGTCAAGGAAGAGATATCTAAGAGCAATAAAAGACACACTTTAAAGGGATAGTTCACCCAAAACATGAAAATTCTGTCTTCACCCTCAAATTGTTACAAATCTGTACACATTTCTTTGTTCTGCTGAATACAAAGGAAGATATTTGGAAGAATGTTTATAACTAAGCATCTCTCGCCCCATTGACTACCATAGTATTTTTTTTCCCAACAATGGTAGTCAATGGATAAAGCTGTGTAAAGCAAGGTTTATGACAATTTTCAATTTTTGCATGAACTATCCCTTTAAGATATTCTAAAGAAGTCAATCAGTGGGTGCCTACACACATACCTGTGATTATTGGACAAGCGGCAGACCATGGTCTCCGATTTCTCTGAGGAACCCACTCTGACCCCGAAAGTTCCTCCTACAATGCAAGAAAAAGGCTATAAGGTTGTCAGTGTAAATACTTATTGGTGTATTTGACAACATTTTCCATATAAATTAAAGATCTCAGTTTTTACAGTACCAAAAGTCCAAGTAGCCATTTTCTTTAGTCACACTGCAACAATAAACACCTTCAAACATCAGTGTTTTCAGATTCAAAACAGACTGTTAGATTTGCATTAGGAGACGGCTCTAAAGTCAATTGCATCCAGATTAAAAATTGGTGTTTGGGGTCTTATAAACATAAGAGAAGTCCCTAGGCTGCATTTATTTGATACAAAAATAAAATCAAAACAATTTTACAATATTACAATATTACAATTTAAAAAAAAAGTCATTTCAAATTTAAAAAAATGTAATTTATTCCCAGTGATGCAAAGCTGAATTTTCATCATCATTACCTCAGTCTTAAAGGCAGGGTAGGCAGTTTGTTTCTATAAATGATTTTTCCCAAATTTGTTTAAATGTCTTTATATACCAATACATATCTAAAATGTAAGTACGCTGAAAAGGAGAGTATAAAAATCTAGTGTCTTTAGTCCAGAAGAGAAGGGGTGGGAGTTTCTCTGTTGGATACTTTCAAAATCTCAAATTTCAGTTTCTCAAATTTACCTATCCTGCCTATATGTCACATGATCCTTCAGAAATCATTCTAGTAAGTGGATTTGATGCTCAATAAACATTTCTTTATTATCAGCGTTGAAAACAGTTGTGCTGCTTAATATTTTTGTGGGATTCCACCCTGCTGAATAACAGTATTTATTCCTTTCAAAAGAAAATTTCTACTGCCTTTAAACTTTTGAACGAGTGCTACTGAAGAAACATTTTAGAAAAGCACCGATATTAAAATTCTGGCTGATTCTGGTAAGCAGATTATTTTCAGGTTGAATAAATAGTCCCTGACCGTGACCAATCAGAATCAAGGATTGTAACTAACCGTTTTATAAATTAAGCAAAAAAGCAGCTTTGCAGTAAACAGTGGACATATTATATATATACTGTGTATATATATATATATATATATATATATATATATATATATATATACACATATACACACACATATATACATATATACATATATACATATATAATATTGCTGAATATTCATATTTAACAATGTCGCCAAATTATTTGTGTTTTTTTAACATGAACTTTTAGTCCATTTTAGATGAAAGCAAAGGTGATTCAAATATTAAAATAGGCCAACTGAGCATGCAAAATCACATATTGAGTATAGGCTTGGCCCATATTTAATTGCATATTCAGTACTGGATCCTAGTTGTGTATCTGTGTGAGCAGAACTGTGTATTTACCTGATTCCATCAGTACAGTATTTGCCAAACACACACTCATGCAAACACAGAGTAGCTAAATTCTATTTACAGCAGCAGTTAAGTTGAGTCAGGTAAAGGATTACTCATTAAGTCAGTGCTGAAGTAAACTACAGAAGTTATGTAACATCCATACACTCTCCATGGCCTTTAATAGCAACATCATAAACTTTGAACAGTGAGTCTATGAATGCAAAAGTGGGAATAATCGTGTCAGTGGTCTGAAGCTAAAAGCATTCGAAGAGTGTGTTTGTTCGAACCCACCGGCAGTGAGCACTTTAAGCTGTTTGTCGTAAAACTCCACCTCTTTCTGTGAAATGAGACTGCACTCCGCACACTGCCTCACCGGATCCACAAAACACATCCTGGGCAGAGACACTTTCTGACTGCAGCACTTATCGCAGAAACACCGAGCCGCAGCGCCGAGCAGTGATGCTGATATACAAAGAGAGGATACACGTATTGCTTTAATAAATAAACACAACAACAACAAAATAGTAAAGCAAAGATATATAGATAGATAGCAAAGATAGATAATATAGCACACAGACAGCAACAGACAGACAGACAGAACAGACAGACAAGCAGACACAGACAGACAGACAGACAGAAAGACAGATATTGAAACATACACTGCCATTCAAAAGTTTGAGATTTGGTAAGATTTTTTATTTGAAAACATATATATTATTTTTTATTGAATAATCAGGTCTCTTATGATCACCAAGGCTGCATTTATTTTGATTAAAAATTTGAAATATAATAATATAATATAAAATACTATAATATAAAATAATATTTCCAAAATATTACAGGGTTTTTATTTGTATTTTTAATCAAATAAATGCAGCCTTGTGATCATAAGAGACCTGATTATTCAATAAAAATAATTGTTGACAAAAATGTGTTATATATATATATATAAATATATATATATATAAAAAAATAATAATATATAAATAAATGGCAGTGTACATGCACACAAGCTATGGTAAGTGTTATAACCAAAACCATGGAATGAGTAATTTTATATCATGGTAACAGTATATTACAATATAGTTATTTGTTTTAATTTCAGGGAAGGAGTTTTAAAACAAAATGGATATGAAATAAAAGATATATAAGGCAGGCAGAACATACTAAAAGAACAGTTGGTAACAGGAAAGCAAAAAGAAACAAAAAGAAAGGGGAAACAGGAAGGCAAACTTACAATTACATACTATTGCAAAACTAAACACAAAGACACTTAGGGACAAATCAAACTGAAAGGAAGACACTCATAAAAGCTGTCTCTAAGGAACAATACAGCAACTTACCATTGTCCTGTATCTGTGAATATTCATAACTCTGTACGAAATTACTCTTGACACAAGATGAGTCCACATGCTTACCTTTCTGGTGATGAAGTCAAACTTAGTGTCACACTGCATACATCTGGGGCACTAAGAGAGGACACAAATGAAACATGAAAAGGCTCTTTATAAAAACACAGATATAGGGAAGAACAGACACCTGTATAACTCTATGTGCTGCAAGAATCCATGGCATTTCATTAGGAAAGTGTGGCAGAACACCCTAGAGATTAAGCTGAATTTAGTTCTCATATCTGGGCATAGCATCAATACAATCAAGGCCAAAACCTTTAAGGCAAAATACACAGGGATTTAAGGTAATGTTATCTGACAGCGGCCACAGTAAACCAGAAGCAGCCAGTTTGAATCAAATAAAACAGTTATAGTTTCATTTCTAAGCACTTAGAAGGAATAGTTCACCCAAAATGACATTTCTGTCAATAATTACTTCGCCCTAATGTCGTTCCAAACATGTAAGACTTCCAGTCACCTTTGGAAGACAGAAAGATATTTTGATGAAATCTGAGAGATTTCTTTCCCTCCATTGACAGCCACGCAAAATGAACCTCATTGGCTCTTGCCAAAGCTCAAACATGCTGCGTAACACGAGAATGAACCTCATTGGCTTCTCGCACATCAAGTGAACATGCTTGAGCTTTCGTTTACCACAACTGATGTGTGAACTGATGAATGTTTATATGTGAATAAAACCCTAAATTCAATCTGTTCATCATATGAAGCAGCCGTGTCTCCTCAGAAAATGTGGACAAAACTACTCAAGTCATGTGGATTGGTTTTACAGTCTCTTTATGAACTTTTTGAAAGTGAAAGTCTTGCTGGTTTGGAACGACATGAGGATGAGTAATGACAGAATTGTAATTTTAGGGTGAACTATCGCTTTAATACATAACCTTACAAATAAAGCCCTAAATATAATGCTACAAAATTTATAAACATGCTTATTTAATATACAGTACAGTTTCGACAATATCCTACTCCTCCCTAAATCAAATCCTTTTTGATTTGATTCAAGTCCAAGTCCAAGTCTATTAGCTCACAGTATTGTAAACCATTCCTATTAGAGGGCAAAGTATGCAGGGAATTTCTTGGACAGTTGTTTCTTCCTTTAAATGTAATGCGAGAATAATGGAATGTGCCGTTCGTAAAGATATAAGATTATGCAGTTTCTGTTTACCTCAGCATAATATAATGAATGGGCGTGGCTAATCATGACAGTCTCTTGCTTTTCCGCCATACAGAATCATTAAAGAAAGTTTGTTCATGGCACATGCCCCAAAAATCAATCAATAACACATATACAAGTTGTTTTCCAGTGTTTTTGTCCACATTCATGGATGTTCGTCGCTCGCATGCACACTCTAAAGCAGAGAGATGCATTGATTTCCATGCATCTGAGATAATGTCTGTTTAAATAATCCGAGACTAGACATATTTTTCCTTTGTAACACCATCTGGGAAATTTGCTAAATATTTCCTACTGGCTCTTGTTGCCTTGAGGAGCCAACAACGCCCAAAGACAGAGACAGACCAACCACCACAGGCTCAGCATCATCTTCATCTGTGATCAAGATTCATTACCTCTTTATCCGGAACCCACTGCGGCTCATCCAGGGAAAATGGACTGTTGAAAGCGCCGTTTTCCGGTACCATGCGGAGTCCGCTCGGGCTCCGGACCAGCTTTTTGCCGTCAGGCACCGCGGAGGCATGTTTGTGTTTATGAGTGCGCAGCTGCTGCTGAGAAGAACACCATAGACATCAGCGGCAGCACAACACTCACACAGGCACACCTTCAGCATAAGAGTCCTTCCTTGAACCATTATTATCAGCATCGATATTGTATTGTGAAATACATATATTCCAAAGTTTTTCCAGCCAATTGAAAATCAAGCAATTACAAATTGCAAGTGATTTATTTTAAACGAACCTTTAAAAAATATTTACAAATAATAATGATCGCGTTAACTTTGATTTACAGATTATAAAATAAGAGTCCGTTGGATTTTATTATTATTATATTATTATTATTATTGTTTTACTGATACTGTTACAAATGTTAGTCATTGTACTACCTTAATTGTTCATTTTTCCCCCAAATTCGCACAGTTTAAGTATTGTCTAACCATAGACTGTACAAAATTGTGGGCACTTTTTCACTAGGGCACTATTAAAATTAATGCATTTCAAAAAATTCCTGTCAATTGCAAAACTAAAATAAACCAATACTTAATGCAAATGTTTTGTTTGAAGTGAGTCTTTAATTATTATTATTTTTGTTTTTATAATCTAGTCTATGATTTACAGAAAGTGCATAAGTATGATTCCTTGATTTTACAATAAGAGTCCTTTTGATTTTATTTTTTATCCTCTTGATTATTATTATTATTATTATTATTATTATAAGAACAAAATACACAATTTTGAAATGTATGTGATATTTCAGAGAACTGTGCAATGCATCGATCGGCTTTCATACAGGTCCTGTCAATTTTTTATTTACAATTTTATTTGTTTCAGGTTTTTGAAATATCATCAAAGCTTTAAAAATACCATATAAAATACAGTGTCAGTAGAAGATTTAATTGAATATCGGCTACCGACTTTTCTTTTTTATGAATTTTAGTATTTCAGTTTTGCCGGTGTCTGATGTGCGTTAGCAGATCTCAGGAGTGATAGCTGATCTCAGATTCTGTGTTTCTTCGAGCGCAATGCAAGTGCCACCGTGGCCTTAAAAAGACAAACTGACATATTCTCTAAGTGCAGCTGTGCTTGATTTACTTCACTCTACATTACAGTGTGTGTCTGTTACATGTAAACACACACTATTGCAGTTATCGGTATATATGTAGTCCAGTGTGTTTTAGTGTAAGTGTTCAATCTGGATCACCGCAGAAGGAGTAGCAAAGGAGGGAAGAGAGAGGAGATCTCCAGAAAATTCCTCCAGTCCAAAGACAACATGTTCTCCAAATTTACCTCCATCCTGCAGCATGCCGTCGAGGCGGTGAGAGCTTCTAAAACTATCTGAGCACATTTAAATTACTGCTTGATTAGGGAAATGAGAAATGGCAAAGTGAGAGTCGGTCAGTGTTGATGTGCCGAAGGCCTGCTAGCTAACAGCTAACAGCTAATGTAGTAAATAACACATGACAGTCAAAACTTCTGAAACGGGTTTAACAATCTCACCATGCGTGTTTCGGGGTCTGCATCCGCTCGATTGTGGTTTATTGTGTTTTAATGTTGGTCTGGCCATTTTAAGCCTTTGTTTGCTGTGTGTTTTAGCAGCTGTGCTAAATCTTGCGCAATTCGTGGATTGTTCGGTTAAAGGTCTTCATGTACGCGAGCCTCTCGGGATTTTAATCAATGTAAAGTAATAGTTATCACATTTTAGGAGAGATATTGCCTGTATAATGTGACATGTACAGCAGATGTATCCGTGATAGCCAGTTAGCATGCTAGCGGCTCATTTGCAGAATGTAAACAAAACGGCTGTTACTAGGACACGCGTACGAATCAAACTAATGTACGATTATTTCTTAACATTCTTACATGGTAGTATCTAAATGTATGTGTGTGTGTAATTAAATATTATTAAGACAGTCGTACATTAGTTTCGATTCGTGCGCGTGTCATAATGACAGCCGTTTTGTTTACAGCCATATACAATACAGGCATGCATGCAGATTACATTGTACATAGATAAAAAGCATTTAAACACAGTTAATTCACACTCACAATTTTTTTTGAATGTCATTTAATACATTAAAATATAAAATTAAAATAATGACAAAATGACAATTGAATTTAGCACTTATTTTAAAATAGTATAGCTCAAACCCTGTTTACATGCTATTTGTTTCTTTTTGTTTTTTTGGGGGGGGTTGTTTTTCAAAAATTTTAAACAATAGATTTATAATCACAATTCTTTTTGGCCAATATTGAAATCTCAACTATTTAATTAACACAATTTTTGGTTGGCAATACTGATCAACATCTCATTTCAGTGAAGTGTCACAATTGTACTTCAGCAAAAATGTCTACTATGTTATCTAATGTAAGAAAAAGGTAACAGTAAACAGTCAGCAAACGCAATGCAAGAACAAAGTATTTAACAGTGTTTTACGTTTTCAGGAAGGTATACCACCATTAGTATATTCAGATAAGGAATAGCTTAAAACAACAAAAGAATCTAATAATCAAATGTAAAATAACACTGCGTAGTCTTATTTTACAGTGTACACATTAAATATAGAGTCATCCTTATTAAAGCTTCTTAAGTTATTCAGTCAAGATCAGTGAGTGATTTTCCTTTTGTCATTTGTTGTTTGACTATCATTAATGACCACAACAGGTTTCTAAGCTGCTGTCACTTTAAGAGCTAATGCACATATCCATTATACAGTTGCACATGTATTTTTTTTCTTTGTTTGCAGAGGGCATTGACTGGTTTTTGTTTTTTTAACTTAAGTGTCCAAATACTTTTGGATTGTAATGATGAAATGTTTTATATATTCATTATGTTGCTGTAAAGTGCTTAATCGTATAGAAAGAAGAACTAGGCATTTTATTTTTATCAGTTTGTTTTATTTTTCAGCTTGCACCCTCACTGCCATTGCAAGAGGACTTTGTCTATCATTGGAAGGCTATCACACATTATTACATAGAAACCTCAGGTAAGAGATATCACCTGCAGTGATAGTCAATGTACTTTATTACCAAATAACCATACGTCATCTTCTGTTCATGTTTTGTAGATGACAAAGCCCCAGTGACAGACACCAACATTTCCCTCCCATCTGGAGCAGATGCTGGATATTCCTGACCCAGGAGGAGAGGGAGAGAGAGTCAGGAGAGACGGGACCCTGCTATGGAGTATCTTCTCCATCACAAGATCCTGCAAGACGCTCTACACACTAGGCAAAGCAGATGTCAGTGCTTTAGTTAAAAGTAGTGCTTTTCAATTTCTGTCAATTGCATAATTCAAAGTTTTAAAGTGTGATTAAATATTAGGAATGTTTTCATGTTTAGAATAAGGCTCAATGACAGATTTGTAGTGTTTGTTTCAGGAGAGTTCTCATTAGCATAATTATGCCAGAGCTGCTTATAGTGCCTAAATTTGCTGCCTATGCAGCCAGTTCTCTAGATTTGGGAAGAAAGCAAAGAGTAAAAATTATGTGTGGCCAGTTGAGACCTGCTCATTTACTGAGTCATATTTCAGTAAGAGAGACTGTATATATATAATGATTAATGTTTTGACACACACTACCAATCAATAGTATGGGTTGATTCACTTTTTTCTTTTGAAAGCAAGTAAGTTATTATTCCTTTTATTCAACAAGGATGCATTCAATTATTCACAAGATTATGTTTCTAAGAATCCTGAAAAAAATTGTCATTTTCGCAAAATTATTAAGCAGCGCAACTGTTTTCAACATTGATAATAAGAAATGTTTCTTGAGCAGCAAATCATCATATTAAGAATGATTTCTGAAGGATCATGTGACACTGAAGACTGGAGTAAATGATCATCACATCCCAGTCATACATTACAGGAATAAAACATTCAATTTAATTTAAATAGTATTACTATTTCACAAATTGTACTGTTTTTTTTTTTTGTTAGTTTTTTTAGCCAAATGCATTCTTTAATGAGTGTAAGAAACTTCCTTCAAACATTAAAAAGACCCCAAACTTTTGAACGGTCAGTGTAAGTTAAATGATTATTATCTTAATACCTGTGATTATTTGATCTTGATCAAAGTACCAGTAAAGCAAGGGTTTTCTTTCTGTCTTTGTGTGTCCTTAGTGCCCTCCTGGAATGAAACAGCAGGTTTTGAGTTTCTACACCAAACTGTTGGGGCGAATTCCGGCAACCACTCCTCCCTCACATCAACGTTCACAGACCTGTACAGGTGATACGAATTACTTCACACTTTAAACAAGAAAAATCCCTTCAACCTTTAATCGACCATCCATGATGTATCCTCAGAAACTGGTCCGCCTTTGCGGGAGGTTCTCAGCGGCTCCTAACAGAGAACGAAGAGATCCAGTTTCTGTGTACCGTCTGTGCCAAACTCAAGCAGGACCCATACCTCGTCAACTTTTTTCTGGAAGTGAGTGTTGTGAGATGTGTGTAGTTTTCAAGATAGGCTCCGATTCCGACACAAGTGGCTATATCTAACATTTGAACTTCTCCATGTGTTTCTGCAGAATAAGAATAAAAAGTTGGGTGCTGCTAAAGGCGTTGGAGCTGATTTGGTGAAAGATCCATCTTCTCAGATACAGGACAGAGTAAAAACTCAAATCCCAGTCTGGTCACATCCGAACAGGAAGAATGCAGCAGGTCAAGCCACAAGCCCAGGGGAAGCAAGTCCGCCCTCAGCCCACACTACACTGCCAAACAACGACAACTACAACCTAGTCAGCTCCCTGCTTAACCTCACTAAGAGTCCAGTAAGTGCGTGTCTCGAAACTCGCCATCCTGATGAATTTGATTGAATGCGTGTTAACGAATCTTTCTCTTTCTCAGGATGGGCGTATTGTGGTGAAGGCATGTGAAGGTCTCATGCTGATAGTCAGTTTGCCCGAGCCAGCTGCAGCCCAATGCCTCACAGAGAACACTGAGCTCAGTCAACTCCTCACGGACCGGCTGGCACAGTTCTATCGGGCCCTTCCCAGTCCATGGACCCTCTAGATATTGAAACTGTGGAGTCCGTAAACTGGGGGTACATGACTAACTAATCCAGTACCTATATTATATTGCTAACACGTCCAAAATGAATGGAATTTTTTACATGTATAAATATCATTGTTGTCATATAAACTGAGCGCCCACATAACTACAGTAAACTTCATGTTCTGTAAGTTGAAGACTAAGACTTGTCGTTCTAATGATGAACAAATCGCGCATGTCCGACAATCGGTGGTCATAACATTCGCTGGTAACCCAGTTTAAAGGAGTAAGTTCACTTTTGAAAAAAAAAAACCTTTGCTGATAATTTGATAATTTACTCACCCCATGTGATCCAAGATGTCCATGTCTTTCTTTCTTCAGTCGAAAAGAAATTAAAGTTTTTGATGAAAACATTCCAGCATTTTTCTCCATATAATGGACTTCAGTAGGAACCAAACGGTTCAAGGTCCAAAAGACACTTTCAGTACAAACTGCAAACTGTTCAAAGGGCTTTAAACGATTCCAGACGATGAATAAGGGTCTTATCAAGAGAAACGATCACTCATTTAATAAATAAATAACAAAATTTAAGTTTTATAAGCTCAAATGCTCGCCTTGCTCTGTTCTGTGATGCACGTTTGTGATTGTGACTCTCCATTTCAAACTCGTACATCGAAATGAACGAATCTTTTCCAAGTCAATTCGTACGTTTCGTTCGTGGAATGAACCAAATGACTCGGAAAAAGATTTGTTCATTTTGATAAATGAGTTCGAACTGGAGAGTCACAGAACGTGCATCACAGAACAGAGCAAGGCGAGCGATTTGTGCTTATAAAACTTAAACTTTGTTATTTATTTATTAAATGAGTGATCGTTTTGCCTGATAAGACCCTTATTCATTGTCTGGAATTGTTTAAAGCTCTTTGAACAGTTTGCACTGAAACTCTCATTTGGACCTTGAACCTTTGGTTCCCATTGAAGTCCATTATATGGAGAAAATCCTGGAATGTTTTCATCAAAAACCTTAATTTCTTTTCAGACTGAAGAAAGAAAGACATGGACATCTTGGATGACATGGGGGTGAGTAAATTATCAGCAAAAGTTTTTTTTTTTTTTTTTTTTTTTTTTTAAATGAGCTACTCCTTTAAGGATTAAATCATATCTAATCAAAATGTTTTCACTGGTTTCTAAACTCCAGTATTTTTTGTATCTACACTATTACGACTATGTACAATATAATATTATACATAATATTTTATCTAAATACTAAAAGTTGTTATTTTCTGTATTTTTATACATTAAATAAAAACATGATATTTATGATACATTTTTATTACCAGCAAAATCATCACAAATATATTGTGAACATTACCCAGAGATACGTGAAACTGAGAGTGTGTGTATTTGTAGGCTGGATGCGTATAATCTAAAGGAGGATGCTGCTGCTTTTGTGGCAAACTGTGCCCTTATTTCCTTCCTGTCATGGCTGGACTATTGTGATCAGCTCATCAAAGAGGCTCAGAAGGTAAAGACAATTTAATCAAAAACCACAAGATGGGTAAATACTGAATCATGCTTAAAATCTGTCTACAAATGGCAAGAAAATACATAATTAAACATGTTTATCCATATCAGATATATCAATTCACATATTGAAGTGTGTTTGGTTAAATCTTTGTGTTTTGCTCCTCTGTAACGTTGACAACGGCTGCTGCAGTTCTGGCCCGGACTGTGAGAGAGCGCTTCTTTGTTACCGTAATGGAGCCTCAGCTCATGCAAACGTACGTATGTGAGCAAAAAGTCTCTTTAAGACTTTGAAATTACACCTCCACCCCAAAGCTACGAATTGAACAGGAAATATGAGTTTTCTTTCTCACACTTTCTCATTCTTTTCATTTTTGTCTCATTCCAGCTCAGAGGTTGGAATTCTGACTTCCACAGCCCTTATAAACAGGATCATCAGACAGGTGACATCAGAAGCCCTACTTCAGGAGACCATTTACTTCCTGTTGGGAGAGGGAACAGGGCCAGAGACACTTGCTGGCATTACACAGCATCCCCTGAGACACAGACTCATAGAACATTGTGACCACTTGTCAGATGAGGTAACCCTGGCTACCATGACTGCATTAATTGATGCATTTTATCCATCTTGATCTAAAGGTTTTGTGAGCCCCTAAAGGCTGGGTCAAACATTAACATACAACATAATGAATATATAATATACTGGCTTTAATTTATTTCAGGGATGCGCAATAAATCGTCCACCATATTCGGTATCGGCCGGTATATGTTAATTTATCATTTTTCCGTTATCGGCCTAATAAGAAAATTTGGCCGATATATTAAAGCAAATAAACAATGGATTATTTACTTCAGCTGAGACTCTTCAGATGCACACTGTTAACATGATGGTTTTGAACTGATTGAAATATTTTTGGAATCACTTCAAAAAAAGGAAAATGCAGTTAATATGCTGACTAAATAAAATGATGATGAGAACATTAATTGTGTGCCTGGGACATGGCTTTTAGAAGTGAGACTTGTGTTTTGTAATTAGCTCAAAAAAGATTTTGGATTTAGATTTATTGGCCAATATATCGGTTATCGGCTTTCAAATGTAAAGAGTTATCGGTTATCTGCCAACATTTTCATATCAGTGCATCCTTTATTTATTGAATGGTTAGAACGCCTCTTCAATTCTAAATCATGCTCCTACCAATTTGGATTTTTAAAATGGTGATCTCCAGAAGTGCAAAAATCATGGAAAGTTGTGAAATCTTACAAAGAAACTGGAAATATTCATTTTTATAGTGAAGTCTTGGACATGTTGGTTCAAAAAATATGAGAAATATATTTTAGAGGTTTAGAGCTGATGGAAAAAGTTGGGAACCCCTGATTTAGCCAAGCTTCTGTGGTTCCATATGTTAATTGTACTGTGATCTACATTTAGGGTAACACTTTACAATAAGGTTCATTAGTTAACTACATTGGTTAACATTAATAAAGATTAACAAATGCTGAAGAAGTATTGTTCATTCTTAGTTGATGTTAATTTCAACATTTACTAATACTTCATTAAAATCTTCTTAACATTAGTCAATGCACTGTGAACTAACATGAACAGCTGTATTTGTATTAACTAACTTTAACAAACATGAACAAAAATAGTAACAAATGTATTGCTCATGGTTAGTTCATGTTAGTTAATACATTAACTAATGTTTAATAAATGAACCTTATTGTAAAGTGTTACCACATTTAGTATAAAAGACAACGAATTAAAAAAATGAATAAATACACAGTCAAGGGATGTTAATGCATTCTAGATTTACTGCAGAAATTCGTAAGATTTATATTCATGAAGTTCTGGTTCTGTGTTTGGTTCTAGCATAAGCATCATGACTCTTCGGCTCTTTGAGCATCTGCTGCAGAAACCATGTCAGCACATTTTGCAGAACCTAGTGCTGCGCTGCTTGAAAGACGCAACTACATGGAGAACAAACAGCCGGAGGAACGAGAGGAGCGCGAGCACATGGAGAACGGCCAACCACATGACGCCGTGTAAGAGCTGCTGTCTCCACTGCTGCTAAACTTCCAGATCATTCTGATCAATGCGCCTGCATGCTTCTAGAACACCATAAATGCACTGCAATTTGTGAATGAATAAAACTTAAATGCAAGTCAACCAAAGTAATATTTTTGAATTGTGTTTGGATTGGTTGCTGTGTTATGATACTAATTAATTAGTAATTAAAGGTAAAGTGTGAATTTCTTTTATGTTAAAAAAATCATAATATTCAGAAAACATAATTTTGGGTGACTTCCCCTGAAAAAGTGAAACACTGGGTCGGTATATGTGGCAATATAAAAAAAAGTTTGTTTTAGCTTGCAGTGGACAGCACTGCCTGTTTGGCGACCAATGACAAACAAGGAGAGTGGGGAAACCTGTTTGACAACAGGCAAATTACACACACCACCTTTAAATAAATGCCTCATACAACATTTCATTCCTTTGTTAAACAAACGGGCACACATTAATGCAATTAAACTGATTCAGATATTGTGCTGAATCACAAAGTGCAGAGGAATGCAAGACAGCAAGACAATGTTCAATAAATAGGTCCATTTATTCGTAAGAAGAATCTGAATAAACAATTCTTCCACCAAATATTATTGGCCGTAAGCCTTATTGTTTGCCTCGCTATCTGTTAATGAGGGATTTTGAGTAACGGGTCTGAGTACTCAAAAATGTGCCAGACTTAAATCCATAATCATTCATTCTAATAAATGGTGGAGTTATCCATATTTGTTCCTTTAAAAATCTCGCTGTAGTGATGCTTTATACTACAGTTCCTTGTTTGTTTTTTTATTCTTGGGTCATCTCTTGTAAATGTTCAGAGTGATGTAGTATACATGTAATAGTCTAATTACATTGATTTGAATTGTTTCCCAGAGATCTGGAAGAAGACCCACTATTCTCAGATCTTTCACCTGATAACAGAATCTCTAGCCCTGATTGGTTAAGCTGCTCTCCGCCACCAAGCACAGAACATGCAAAGCCTGATGGGAAGACGGAGGTTCACAAAATAGTTAACAGGTACTGCAGGATACGCTCTGTTGTGATATGCCAGATTCATAATTTTGTGATAAATATTAACTTTCCATATAATAATTCTGCGTTCTCCCTGTAGCTTCCTGTGTTTGGTCCCTGATGAGGCAAAATCATTCCAATCAGGTTGAGGGCACAGGCTATGACACCTACTTGAGAGATGCACACAGACAGGTAAGGAAGAAATTAAATAAATTGAACACAATATGGTGAATATTCAATTTACTCCAGAGTTTTAATGAGTTGTGTACATATTTTTTATTTATTTATTTCATTTATGGGATTTATTTGACACTTTTAAGATGTTGTATTTGATTCATTTTATTGTATTGGATTATTTCCTCTTGTTTTGATGTATTTGTTTTTATTGGATTGGATGTTGCAATTCATATTTGATTGTAATGTTTTGATCGTATGAAGAACTTTGCCTGAAAGGTGCTATATAAATAAGTTTTATTTTTAAATAAATAAAAGAAAAAAGTGGATTGCATTTATTATAAGATTTATAATAATAAATTATAGAATAAAATGTGTAACACTGAGTCTCTATAGCTCTATACACATTGCTCTGTTTATTTGAGCATGCAGTGCAACATACTAACATGTCACAACCATTGGAGTGATTATCATCATATTTGGTTGCATGTTGACAGTTTTGGGACTATTGTGGAGTTTGTCAGAAGTGGGACTGGCGCAGTAGTCCAAAACCCTTTTGAGAAGTGTAATCTGGACAGTCCTTTTTTCGAGGGACACTTCCTCAAAGTGTTGTTTGACAGAATGGGGCGAATCCTTGATCAGGTATGTGAACTGATGTGTGACAAAAACACCACAAAAGTTGAACATACGACTTGTGGACTATAACCCAAATCTAGAAACATTCATATTGCTTCAGAAGACTTCAAATATAGTGCTTCTATAACACTTAATTGGTGTTTTTGTCATTTTTAGATTGCTCATTCACTTTCTTTACATGGATAATACATTTGTAAAATGATGCATTTTTATTTAAACCATCTTTGGATGATGGATTTCCTCCTGATGTCTCTCTTTGTTCCCTTGTCTCCATCCAGCCGTATGATGTAAACCTGCAGGTGACGTCTGTGTTGTCTAAGCTGTCTCTGCTGCCTCATGCTCATCTTCATGAGTTCCTCTTAGACCCGTACATTAACCTGGCGCCGGGCTGCAGATCTCTCTTCTCGGTCATCGTCAGGGTACATCTGCTGTTCTACACACTGAATCCCTATTTTAAACACAATCAGTGCCAATCAAATTGATCCTAGCTTTGCAGTCTCCAAGTCTGTTAGACTGTATGTGTCATTTAGTGTAATGCTATATGAATTGCATTTTTGTTGGATAGTTTGAATGACTGGAGTGGATAAGTGTTCAATTATTAATATTTGGTTTTTAATATTTAGACTCCTGTTTAACCCACTGTTTGTGTTGACGGTTTGATCAGGTTGTTGGCGATCTGATGTTGAGAACACACCGCATCCCTGAGTTCACCCCTAAACTACTCCTGGTGAGGAAGAGACTGCTGGGACTAGAGCCAGAGGGGATGAGGTAAGGCTTGGATGTATTTATGTATGTGTATTTGCACAAAAATCATGAGCAAAGATTACATTTTCCAACATAAATGCATAAAATGCCATAGTCGGCCCTACATTGAAAGTGTTTTTTTTTTTTTTTTTTTAGTTAAACAAGTGAAGTAGACCATTGATAAATCGATTGTATCGTATACAGTATATATAGTATATACAGTTCTGTGCAAAATCTTTGGCACATTAGCATTTTAACCAGAGAAAAATGATTTTAAGCCAGTTATTTATATCTTTTGCGGTAGTGTGTCAGTAGGAAATATCAGTTTACATTTCCAAACATTTCTTTTGGCAACAATTTAATATACATATCGTACTGTAGCACTGGGTTAAAAATATTGATTTCTCGATTTTAATCAATTCTCATTTTGACAAACTGATATCAATTTTTAAATCCCAAGAATATATAATTTTTTTTTATTCATGAACACTAAAACATTACTTTTAGCTTGTCTCCAGTGTCAGTTCAGAGAGATTTTTTTCTTTTCCCTTGAGAAAATGTACATGTACTTTACCTGATATACAGTACCGGTCAAAAGTTTAAAGTCGGTAAGATTCTTTATGTTTTTAAAAGAAGTCTCTTCTGCTCACCAAGGCTGCAATTTTTTGATAAAAAATACACAAAAAACACATTAATATTGTGAAATATTATGACTATTTAAAATGACTTTTTTATGTTAATATATATTAAAATGTAATTTATTCCTCTGAAAAAAAGCTGAATTTTCAGCATCATTACTCCAGTCTTCAGTGTCACATGATCCTTCACAAATCACTCCAATATGATGATTTTATGCTCCAAAAACATGTATAATTATTATCCATGTTGAAAACAGTTTTTTACATTTTTATTTCAGGATTCTTTGATGAATAGTAAGTTTAAAAGAACAGTTTTTATCTGAAATGGAAAGCTTTTGTTACATTAAACTCTACCCTTTAAAAAGTTTGGGGTCAGTAAGAATTTGTATTTTATTTTGGGGGGAAATAAATAAGAAATCAATCCTTCTATTCATCAAGGATGAGTTACATTGATCAAAAGTTACAGTAAAGACATTTATAATGTTCAGAAAAGATTCTAATTAAATAAATGCTGTTCTTTTGAACTTTCTATTCATCAAAGAATCCTGAAATAAAAATGTAAAAAACTGTTTTCAACATGGATGATAATCATACATGTTTTTGGAGCATAAAATCATCATATTAGAGTGATTTGTGAAGGATCATGTGACACTGAAGACTGGAGTAATGATGCTGAAAATTCAGCTTTTTTCAGAGGAATAAATTACTTTTTAATATATATATTAACATAAAAAAGACATTTTAAATTGTCATAATATTTCACAATATTACTGTGTTTTTTGTGTATTTTTTATCAAAAATTGCAACCTTGGTGAGCAAAGAGACTTCTTTAAAAACATAAAAAGTGTTTATCCAAATTAATAAATACTGAATCAAATTGAGATCTGAAATGAAATCGAAACACAAGCTTGTGAATTGAAATCGAATTTTGGAATTTGTGGCTAGTTCTATCTTGCAGCCTGATCAGAGACTTGTTTCTTTACTGTGTGTCTGTTTTTCTGTGATAAAGAGGTTCATCTTTGTCTTACAGCGTTGATCATGTGACTTTGCTCGAGGGGGTTATTGTTCTGGAGGAATTCTGCAAAGAGCTCGCGGCTATCGCTTTTGTCAAGTTCCATGCGTCCGCCTCCACTTCCCCTAATCTTGGTTGTGTGCCGGACACAAACAGATGAATAAACAGACGAAAGGGGGCGGATGACACAGGAACGACAAACCCAACTGTACTCATCCCTCGGCGCAGACTGCTCCCTGCGGCAGGGCTCAGCATTCAAGGATGCTTCATTCGTGTTATCTCTGGGATGTTTCCATAACTATGAGCGTTCTGTTTTAAAGGCACCGAAGAGGAGAATTTCAAAAAGAGATTGTGACTCTCGTGGAACAGCCCATGTGGAAGGATAGAGAGGATTGTGAAGCATTCATATGTAAAGAAAAGAAACTGTAACTTCCGAACGAATGGTAATGCCAAAAAAATTATGTTCAAAAGTAGAAAAAAAAAAAGGAATTGACTTAAATTTGATTCAACTAGTGAAATTAAATTAAATATTTAATTAATGATTATTGTTTGTCATTTGCAGTATCAAAGATACTGTCATCTGTACTCTCTTTAAAGGAAAAATAGTGTGAATACAAATGTCAAGTTAATTTGTAATGAAACATTGCAATAACTCAGGATTCAAAGTCTAGGTGTTTTTAAGTAATTGGAGAACGAGCAACGTTTTTAAACAAATCCTCTCTTTTTCTTTTCCAGTGGTGTTTTTGTCGTCACTTTTCTTTAAAGCGAACCGGAAGCAATGCGAACTGGATTCATTTGAGACTGGGCACATTTTGCACTCAAACCAGTTTTCACTGGTGCATTTCCAGAGAGCTGTTCATCATTTACGTTCCCGACAGTGTTCCCAAACCATTTTAGTTGTTTATCTTGACATGTTATGTGTGTGTGCCTTGGTGCCAGCTAGACAGTAGCTGTCTCTTTCATCCTGTATCATTATGTATTTATTATTGATTTAAAAATAGTTTTAAATGAGCAGTTCACCTAAAAACTCAAGATTGTTTTTGTTCCTTGAAACGGCAGAATGTTCAATCACATCATTTTCCGTGCAGGATTTACGCAAAAAAGTACCATAAAAGCGGTGCATGTAACTTATGCAGACAGTCGTCTGAAGCCATTGCAATAGATTTGTGTGAACTATAAGTCTTAAAGGAGTAGTTCTTTTTTTTTTTTACTTTTGCTGATAATTTGCTCACCCCCATGTCATCTAAGATATCCATATCATTCTTTCTTCAGTTGGAAAGAAATTAAGGTTTTTGATGAAAACATTCCAGGATTTTCTCCATATAATGGACTTCAATGGGAACCAAACGGTTCAAGGTCCAAATGAGAGTTTCAGTGCAGCTTCAAAGGGCTTTAAACGACACCAGACGATGAATAAGGGTCTTATCTAGCGAAACAATTGGTCATTAAAAAAAAGTTTTAGAAGCACAAATGCTCGCCTTACTCTGTTCTGTGATGCGCGTTTGTGACTCCTGTTCAAACTCATTCATCAAAATGAACAAATCTTTTTTCGAGTCAGACTCCGAAGGGTCCTTGATAAGACCCTTATTCATCATCTGGTGTCGTTTAAAGCCCTTTGAAGCTGCACTGAAATGCTCATTTGGACCTTGAACCATTTGGTTCCCATTGAAGTCCATTATATGGAGAAAATCCTGGAATGTTTTCATCAAAAACCTTAATTTCTTTTCAAATGAAGAAAGAAAGACATGGACGTCTTGGATGGCATGGGGATGAGTAAATTATCAACAAAGGTTTTTTTAAAAGTGAACTACTCCTTTAAGTCTTAAGGGGACAGTTCACCCAAAAATAAAAATTTTGTCATTTACTCAACCTCAAGTTGTTCTAAACCTGTATAAACTTCTTTGTTCTGTTGAACACAACATATGATTAATTTTTTGAAGAATGTTGATAACCAGATCGTATGATGGACCCCATTGACTCCATAGTATTATTTTTTATTTTTTCACAGTATGGAAGTCAATGGGGACCAGTATTGATTACTGATATTCTTCAACATATCATCTTTTGTTTTCAACAGAGCAAAGAAACTCATGCAGGTTTGGAGCAACTTTAGGGTGAGAATGAATGACAGAATATTTATTTTTGGGCTTAAGTAAAAAAATAAAAAAAATCAGTGAATGGAATTTTATATTTCAATATGTTCTGGCACAAAGATATTGTACGATTTTTGAAGGCTTGGAACATATGGCACAAGTCATATGGATCACTTTTATAACACCGTAAAAGTGAGAAATGTAATGTTTCAGAACAACATTAGGGTGAATAAATGATGACAAAATGTTCGTTTTTAGGTGAACAATTCGTTTTAAAACTACTTTAGAGTTTATCTGCTTCCTCATAAGGGATCTTGAAAATTATACTTTTGCAATACGTGATATTGTGTAATTATACCAGCAATAGTGTTATTCATCTGGCTGCTCCTGCTCTTTGTAAAGGACATGCTGAGCTTAATGCACACGGTGTACATTTGGCAAAGAAGGGGCACAGCTTGAAATAGGGTTGGGTTTTTGATTTTATTTTTGGAGAGCTGGCTGCTTGGCTTTGTGACTTTATTTAACTATCTTTACAGGGTTCAGATTTATGTATCTCGATCGTTACCTTGCATTTTTCCATCCATAATACAAGTGTGTGTTTAAAGCTGCGTCACGTCAAGGTTTGCATTTGTTTTCAAGAATTGCACATTAGTTTCTATTTATCCAATGTGCAGAAAAGCTAAATGTCTGTCTTTTTAATTGTATTTTCTTTAAAAACCAAAGGATGTATCGTCATATTGGAGCAGCATGTCTGTTTCAGAGAAAGATTTTTTTTTTATTACTTCTTGATCATGCACATTTTATACCAAGTTCTGAACTGTGTATATACAAATGTACAGTTATAACAGTAGTGAAGTCTGGTGTGAAATGCATGCAAGGTCACAGCAGAGCAAAGCATATCACCCCCTAACTGCCCCTTCATTCTGTTTTTTTTGCTTATTTATGGTGATATTTGTAATGCCTTATTTGAAATGCAGTAATCGGTTATAGCCTTTAACCCCTGCAGGCTTGGTTTTGAGTTAAACGCCTTTGAAAAATTGGTCTTTGTTTTAATGGGGTCTATTTTAAAAAGAAAATTTGTAAAGCAATGTATTCCATTGGTTAAAAAAGATTCGTGGCTTTCTCCTGTAAAGTTTTCTCTCTCTAAATATGTAATTCACCTGCTTAGACCCTATCACTGTTCTGCTTGACGGATTCATTCCATTTCTTGTACAGATGTAGCTCACATGTCAGACGTGTCAGGACATATCTGTTGGATTTGAGTGTCACTGCCATGGTGTCACAATGTGACACTTTTTAGAAAAACAAAGTTGTCAACCGGTTACCATTTTTGGGATGCAATGTCATGTGATCTCAGTTGCTTGATAATGCTGAGCCATGGATCTCTGTCCTGGCTTACTTCAATTCATTTACTCCGTCCCAATTAAAACATTTGCTTTCTTCAAATTTGTTTTGAATCAATTTTGCAGTGCAGTTTATTCTGACTTAATTGAATGTTTTTGGACCGTTGCATATTGCTAATATTTAATTTCAGGAGATTCAGATGAGATGTGCGTGTGTGTGTCTGTCTTCCAGCAGAAATCTTGGCTGCCTCTGAAATCCCATACTCTCTTGAGTAGGTACGTATTTTGAATAGTAATAACTTAATGTACGATCCATATAGTATGAAAGTGTGTTGTATGAATGTAATCCGGATGCATACATTATCATGTGACCTTCCAGCATCAGTTGTGTCGCTTCACTGGCATTCACAAATCCTCTCCTCTGGGCCTCACTGAAGTATGCACACTTAACAAGTAGTAGATCATCCGGGTACTTTTATTAATACTGTGAATTCAGGTATTTGTCACACATTTCGTCTACTATATGGTAGGGGAGTGTGATTTCGAATGCAGCCGTAATGTTTCTGAACTCTTGTTTAACTCTGACAGTGGATGAAGTTTGTGCTGACTGAAGAAAAGAAGTGGAGCTATTTAGCTATTACAAGATGGAGAAACCCGGTCAGTTCAAAGTATGAATTTCATTTCTCATTGGCTGGCCAGTTTATTTCTCTTTTAAAAAATCTCTCCGGCTGCTGCAGATGACCCATGGGCCAAGTTTGGACCTTTATTCCTGCTACTTTTCACTCTCAATACTATAAATTGTGTCTGTGGCCAGTGAAAATGTTTCCACCAGCAACCTGACACAAATTTAAACTTGTCTCTTTAAACTTTAAATTCGCGTGCTGCTGCAGAAACAGACAAAAAAAATAAAATAAAATTAATAAATCCTTTAAATAATTTCTAAATAACATGTCTTATTTGAGTCGTTATTATTATTATTTATAGAAGTAGGCTACGTTATATTGTATGTCTACAATATTAATTTATTTTTGTCATAATTTCTCATAACTTTTATTTTGACGGGTTGTAGTGAAGGCCAAAAAAAGTGTATTTGACAATGGGTTTCTCAAATAAAATTATGAAAATACTAATTAGACTTTCATAGCAACTCTGGAAATGTTCATGTATTCAAATCCTAAAAAAAAAATAAAAAATACAAAAAATTGTGAGACGCTGAACACATCATGAACGTCACACTTACGTACTTGAGTATGTACTAGACAGCGGCCCAGCTCACCACAACAGTACGGTTAAATATTTACACTTAATGTATTTTTGTGCTTGATTATTCACAGACCATGTCGCGATTGGATTTATTGTAGAGTTCTACTTTCCATCCATTATTTTTTCGTGTTTTACGTGACATTGCTTTATGTGAATAATTAAATTTTCATGACTGGATTGGATTCCCTCAGCATCACGTAATCTGGACATAGCCTACCTTATCTGCAAGAGGGGTGGTGTCCTATGTATGCTCCTTTTGCAGCCACTTTGCGTCCATATTTTCGGATTGGAACTGAATTTGGGTGAACGAACCTTTAAGCACTTATTATCAGGCTCGTTGTTAATATGCAATGTTGTGAAAATCTGTTTCCATCTTCTCATCCATAATTTATACAGCACAATAATTGCTGCAACTCAACGAGGAACTGAAAGTCTGGCATAATTTAATGACAATGTGTCAGAAAAGTTTTTTTCCTTTATAAAGATGTAAAAAACAATAATTTAATGGATTCAAAAAGTATAAAAAGACTGTGTACATGTAGAGAAATAAATATCAAAACTTTCTTTGGTTAACCAACAGATGGCGCCAGACTCGGAGTAGTGCTTACATTTGTGTAGCAAATAGGGGCTAGTTGTCACAGTTTTTTTACTAAAGTGTTTATTTCTTTAAAAGACAGGCTTGGCTACAAAATGCATATAGTGTGAATGTGATGTTAGTTTTTTTTTTTTTTGGTATTCTGATATTGGACTCTAAATGTGGTCATTATCTGAGAAAGTTGTCTAGAGGAGGATTAGCATGTCTGTGTAGTTCTCTATTGTCTGTGTTTTCTGCTGCATTGTGCAACCAACCCCAAAGTCATGGGTTCAGTTTCTACACGGACACTTGGGTTTTGAAAACACTTAACCATTAAATACACATAACATATTAATGGTGCAGTGTTAAATGGATCTGAGGTTTGCAGAGTGTCCATGTGGTTTCGTTTCCCACATATCAGCATTTTGTCGTTTTAATGCTGTTGCTTCATAGGGAAATCAATATATCAGTGTTTTATTGAGCGATGGCCTTGTTCCCAAGTGAAGTGTTACCACCATTCCACATCCTAGCAATCACTTTCTTAGCATTCGCCTCCTACGGGAAACCATAATCAAACTTATCTTACAGGCAAATAGCCTGACTGCAAAAACTCTAGTATAGATAAATCAGTATATGTTTTAATTAAAAAAATATCTAAACATTCTTTAAACATGAAATGTTCACTTTAAAATTAAGAAATGGTTCGCATTTATGGTAACACTCTAGTATCAGGAACGCATTCACTATTAACTACAACTTTTGCCTCAATAACTAATTTATTCCTTTTTATAGTTAGTAAGGTAGTTGTTAAGTTTATGTATTGGGTAGGATTAAGGGATTTGGAATTTGGTCATGCAGAATAATGCATTAATATGTGCTTTATAAATAAACAGCAAATATCCTAGTAATATGCATGCAAATAAGCAAGTTAATATAAAAAAATTAAACCATAAACTAAAGCATTACTACTTTTATTAAAGGTGACAATATATTTACGTTTATAGATGCCCACTTTTACAAATGTTTAAATGAACCAAAACAAAAAAATGTGATCTCTAATGAAAGAAATCTCTAATGCTCACCAAAGCTGCATTTATTTGATCAAAAATACAGTAAAAAACAATTAAATAATATAAAAATTGAATTCCAATTTAAAATAACTTTTCTATTTTAATCTATTTTAAAATGTAATTTATTCCTGTGAAATCAAATCTGAATGTTCAGCATCATTACTCCAGTCTCCAGTATGACACGATCCATCAGTATATCACTCTAATATGCTAAAGAAACATTTCTAATTATTGTCAATGTTGAAACCAGTTGTGCTGCTTAATCTTTTGGCGGAAACTGTAATTATTTTTCTTTTCAGGATTTTATGATTAATAGAACGTCAGCTTTTATTGAAATAGAAATCTTTTGTAACAAAGTTTAAGTGGTTACTGTCACTTCATCAATTTAATGCATCCTTTCTTAAATAAAAGAAGAGAGCAAAAAACTTACAGACCCCGTGTTATTAGTATTATAGGGGATGCATGATATATCGGCCACATTATCGGTATCGACCGATATATGATAATTTTTAATGTTATCGTTATCGGCCCAACAAGAACATTTAGCCGATATCTAAAAGCCGATAAATAATGTATTATTTCCTTCAGCTGAGGCACTTTAGATGTGCACTGTTCAACATGATGCTTTAAAATTGCTTGAAAGACGATTGAAAGCACTATAAAAAAGGAAAATCCAGTTAAAGTGCAAAATGTGCAGCGCAAGTCTGTCATATCGGCTACACAACATTAAAATAAGAACATCATAATTGTGTTTGTATCGTGGCTTTTAATGAGGAAAGTCAAAAATTGCCAAAAAATATTTATTTAGATTTATCGGCCAAAATATCGGTTATCAGCTTTTTAAATATAAATAATTATCGGTTATCGGTATTGGCCAAAATTGTCATATCGGTAAACGTCCACGTCCAAAATATCGGCTTTCAAATAGAGATAATTATCGGTTATCGGTATCGGCCAAAATTGTCATATCGGTGCATCCATATTATATGGTCAACTTTCCACCTTAGATTACAGCATCAGTCATGGAAAAAATATATCATTTGATCGCTATTGCAGGCTATGTGAAGCTTTTCATCCCATCTGACAAAATACGTGGTTCTGTAGAAAATAATAATGGTACATTAAACTGTAGTATTTATATAATAATTCTATGACTTCATATCTGCTAATAATGAGAAACCTCAAAATAATGATTTCTCAAAAATACTATCTCATTATTAAAACATAATTACAATTTTGAACGAACTGTGACAAAAACTGACGTCCATATATCAGAAACAGTGATTGACAAACCTAGCTGAATAATTCAGGCCAACTTGGGAAGAGTGTTTTTAACAACATACTGAATGTGTGTGTGTGTTCTTGCATCTCTGTGTCCGACAGCATTCCGTAAATGCTCCCGCCCTGCCTCCTGCACCAGGACATCGAGACTCTCTACCTGTTAGACTGCAGCATCACCGGCCCATCCTTGGCAACGGGTACCGCGGTAACCTGAGTCTCCTCCTCCACTTCCTCCCGGTCCGGACACCAGAACATATGCAGTGAGGACACACCGCCTCAGCACTTTCGTGAGTGTGTGTGCGAATGTGAATAATTGATTAGGACGCAGCTTCAGAATGTCCTGTGAGTGTGTGAGGTTGGAAGGGTGAGAGTGTGTGTGTGCTTGTCAGTAGAGATGGGGGATAAGAGTGCAGTGCACCAGCAAAAACAGCCTCCTTACGATGGACTGTGCAACTACGCCCAAAAAATTACCTCCTGCTTCCGGACTTGATGGTAAGCACCGTCCCAGTGTCTTGTTCTGTGTGATATATGTGTTCATCTCTACAGGAGGCTCGGGGGCTTTGTGTTTACGCTTGGTTTGTGTTCATTGTTTTGCTTATTGAGGGAGTTGTCTCTGATGTGTGCGCTGGAGCTGGATCAGTTTCTGCGAGGTGAGCTCGGGCGCTTTGCTCTGCAGCAGAGAGATTTATTCCCACTGTACCTTGTGTTAGTTTGTGCTAAGCTAATTTGCTGTATGGTCCACTTAAGACACAGCAAACTCTTCTGTCCCGAGTGTGTAGACAACATGGAATTCAGTGGGAGTGAGTGACAGGAAAAATACAAATCTGAATGATAAAACTATAACGTTGATGGTATCTAAAACATACATGATGAGGACATGATGTCCTGCCCATTCATTCACTGTGGTCTTTTTATATCACAGGAGATGCTTTAAAGGAGTAGTTCACTTTTAAAAAAACTTTTGCTGATAATTTACTCACTCCTATGTCATCCAAGATATCCATGTCATTCTTTCTTCAGTGGAAAATAAATTAAGGTTTTTGATGAAAATATTCCAGGATTTTCTCCATATAATGGACTTCAATGGGGAACCAAATGGTTCAAGGTCTAAATGAGAGTTTTAATGCAGCCTCAAAGGGCTTTAAACGACACCAGACGACTGAATAAGGGTCTTATCTAGGACCTTTCGAGGCATGATTTGAAAAAAAGATTTGTTCATTTTGATAAACGAGTTTGAACTGGAGAGTCACGAACGCTCATCACAGAACAGATCAAGGCGAGCATTTGTGCTTATAAAACTTAAACTTTATTTATTTTTTTAAATGAGCGATCGTTTCACTTGATAAGACCCTTATTCATCGTCTGGTGTCGTTTAAAGCCCTTTAAAGCTGCACCGAAACTCTCATTTGGACCTTGAACCGTTTGGTTCCCATTGAAGTCCATTATATGGAGAAAATCCTAGAATGATTTTTTTTATCAAAAACCTTAATTTTTTTCGACTGAAGAAAGAATGACATGGACATCTTGGATGACATGGGGGTGAGTAAATCATCAGCAAAAGTTTTTTTTTTAAAGTGAACTACTCCTTTAAGGGGTCGCCTAAAAATTTAAATTGTTCATTCACTCACCCTCAAGTTATTCCAAACCTGTTTGAATTTGAACACAAAACAATATATTTTGAAGAAAATGGTTAACCAAAGAGTTGATGGACCTAATTGATTTCCACTGTGTGGAAAATAAATCTAGTCAATGGGGACCATCAACTGTATGGTTTATGACATTCTTCAAGTATCTTCTTTTGTGCTGTAGGTTTGGAGCAAAGTAAGGATTAGTAAATAATGACGACAATTTCTATTTTTTTTTGAGTGAACTATCCCATTAACTTATATCATTGGATGAATGATTTCAGGGCTCAAGAGCATGTTAAACTCTTCAGTCTTTTTGTGGTTTCTATGCCAAGTTCATGTGTCATGTGTGAGGCATGTTTAAGATGTTGTCAGAGTTTTGAGTATCAGTGGAGTAGAGTCTGATGATGTAGCAGTTTTTGGCACTCTTCAGAGACTGACAAATAAAAACAGGTGGAAAGTCTTGGTGATTTTTTAGGATCACAGCGGTTTTGGAGTTGTAATACTGGACTGCAAAAAAGTTTGTGTGTGAGATATGCTTAATCTTTTAGCACTCTTATATATATCACTACCATTCAGAAGTTTAAACATTATTTTAAGGAAGATCTTTTGCTCACCAAAGCTGCAATTATTTCATTTAAAGTACATAAAAAAACTGTAATATTGTGATTTTTTTCTAGTTACAAATAACTGGTTTCTCTCTCCTCTTTACAATATATATATATACATATATATATATATATATATATATATATATATATATATATATATATATATATATATATATTATAAAATGCAATGATGTCAATGGTGAATTTTCCGCATCATTACTCTAGTCTTCAGTGTCACATGTTCCTTCAGAAAAAGTCATTCTCAATATTGCTCATCAGCTGCTCAAAAAAAAATACATTTCCCTGATTATCAATGTTGTTCAATTTTATTTTTTTATTTTCTATTTTTCATTTCTTCTGATATTCAATCTCTCTGATCTCTGGGATCAATTTAATGCATCCTTGCTAAATAAGTATTAATTTCTTTAATTTCTTTCCCAAATACTTACCAATCCCAAATTTCTGAACAGTAGTATAATGTTACAAAAGATGTCCATTTCTAATAAATACTGTTCTTTTGAACTTTTGTTTCATCACAGTATCCTGAAAAAAATGATACTGTGAAAATAAAATAAATGATAATAAGTAACCCATTTCCTGACTGTAATGTAAAATGGTCTGAAATGATTTGAATGGTCTTTCCAAAACTTGGCTCTCCAAAGACACGTCAAATCTTATGCCAGCAGTCCCAATACACAAAACCATGAACATACAGAGATTCAGATTGGCTTCTGTATATAATCTTCTGCTTCTGAAAACACAGATCGGTCAACCACTCAACCTGAAGGCCCTTTCACTGATTCAACGTCAACATTATACTAATGCATTGAAACCCTCTCTTGAACTAATTTAAATTCACCCAGAGCACCCGGTCAATAAAGTTCAATGTTTAGCAAGTTCATTTTTTCCAAATGTATCAAAGCAGTCATACAGGGGACCTTTTCTGTTCTAAGCACAAATGTTGTTTTTTTGCATTTATGGTACATTTCACACTATCTGGTCTTACCCCAACAATCTTGTAAAATTGCCATTTTTGTGTCATTTTCAACTTTTCATGTTGGCAGTGCATGGGGTCATGGGAAAGGGCCTTGAGAGAGATCGGAAGAGAGCTTCATTTACCGGAGACAGCAGAGCTCTATTATTCATGAAGCCCTATATCACGCAGAAGCAGAGTTAAGATCATGAGAAGTTCATCTCTCTTTCTCTCTCTGTCACGCTAAACCCATCTCTCTGCACCCCTCCCTTTAAAATCTCATTTTCAGTTGACATGTAAATGATGTTCAACATTTGACAGTTCAAAGATTACATGCATAATTCTAATCTGCCTCAGTCTGTTATAAATTCTTTCAGAGTCTGCAAAACTCTTTGATGCTCTTTTCCAAAAACCTGGTATGTCGCTAAGATAATCGCATGAAACTTACAGCAACAACAACCATTGAACAGAGATATTGGAAAATAGAAATATTAAATTAAATAGAAAACTTTCAAATAAGATAAACATTTTTTTGTTGTTGTTATTAAATAAATTGTGTGTGCGTGTACACTGTAAAAAACTGAATTCGTTAAATTTACAGGAAAAAGCTGGCAGCTGTGGCTACCAGAGTTTTCCTGTTAAAAATATGGTAGGTTTTACAGACTTTTAACCGTATTTAATTTTACAGCAATAAACCGTATTTCATTATCTGACGTAATGTTAATTTACTGACCTTTTGAAGTATTAATATCTGTTTTGTTCAATTATAATACACAGACAGTCAACAATCACAGCAGTAATTAGAGTCAAATGACCAATCAAAACTCATCATAATCTGCGTTTCCACAAAAAAAGTTAATACGATTATGTAGAAGCTGCACAGTGTGATTCACACACATTAAACACCATAATGGTAACATGTTGAACTTTTAAAAATGCAATAAGCATTAATTTAACAACATTAAATGTAACATAAAACCCTAATGTGCCGCAGAAAATTATGAAGAAACAGTTAAAATACATTAAATGTGAATTGTGGGAATGTGTTTTTCACTGGAAATTATACATTGACTTGTTCTTTTTCACTTCCAAAAACTATCAATTTAACAGTATTTTACAGTAAAAATTACATTAAATGTACCATCACAGTTATTTACCGTATATATAAGGGAAAACTTTCTGTTAACCAATTAACAGTTTTTTTACTACAGTGATGATTCGTAACTGTAAAAAAAATTGGACAATGATTATATAAATTAATAAATATATGTATTAATTTATATAATCATTGTCCAGATTTTTGCATTATCTTATAACCTTTACTGTAAAGGATAAGTGTGATGTAGCAGTTTGTCCAAAATATGTTATCTTAGAAATGAAAGATAATTACCTTTCTGTACAACCTTTCTTAAAATATTGCTAGCATATACACCTTTAGGTTTTGGAACAGAGCCTGTGTGTGTTTAATAAGTAAAAACTGCTGAGCCACGGTCTCTCTAATGCATCTCAGCACACACATTCTTTACTCTGTAATTTCATAGAAGCCCCAGTAGGTTAGTGCTTTTCTCCACTATTTGTCATTGTCATCATTTGGTGAATTATCTCGGTCAGTCAGTGACGGCGACTAAAGCACTCCTCTACATTACAAGTTACATAATCCGATGACCTTTCCAAAGTAATGCATTACTTCAGTATCTGAAAGGTTTGTTTGAGCTGCGTCCTCTACTGTACTCCTCTACTATCCCGATGCTCATTCATTTCACTCTTGGTGTGAAAGGGCTTTTATATTTGCCAAAATATAACTTTTGTTTGTTTGTTTTGTTATTAAAACAAAAAAGCCAGCCAAGGTGAGAAAAAGTCATTCAAAAGTAATGTAATGGATTACTTTACATAAAAAGTAACTAAGTAAAGCGATTTGTTACTTTTTTAGGGAGTGCCACAATATGAATTGCTTTTAAAATTAACTTCCCCAACACTGCTCTTCAAACAGCATTAGATTACTGAACAATGTTTGATTTATAATTACTAATGTCTGTCGTTCAGTTTACTGGACTCGTTCTTTTTGTTTTGTATTTTATCAAGATCTAGTCTGTTGTCTTGATGTGAGTGTTACAAAAGGTTATGTGCTCTGGATGCATTGTGTATTATTTAATATGTATTAATTTATTTATTTTATTATGTTATAATTATATTTTAATATCATTATATTACCATTAGGCCTATAATTTCATAATGTTCTGTCTATATTAATATTATAATTAATGTGATTTACTCTTCTTTTAATTATTTTTTTAAATCATTTATTTGTTTAATTATTAAAATTTATTATTATTATTATTTTTGGTTGGCTGGATGCCAACTCTACTCACCACTTAAAAAAATTGTCAAAAAAGCCCCAAAATAAATTAAAAACCCCATAATGAAGTTTCACCAGGCAGCTCAATGGGAAATTTATCTGTAGATACATTATTGGATGAAGGTCAAAATAAATAAAATCCCGTATATTCTTATCTGGACATTTTAAATACATACTTTAGAAAATTATTGTAATAAATAACTGCTGTGTTTTGTTTCGTCTTATTTTATTTATTGATTTATTAATTTATTTTAATCAGAAATTTATTCATGCCTAATTTGTTCTCACCAGAGGTTAGGGAACAAATAGAGAGGTTTGGGTGGGATTTATGAAACTTGTTGGTTATTACATCTCTAATTTTCATCTCCATAAGACATTAATTAAACCACAACAGTTTGACTATGTTTTTTTTGTTTGTTTTTTTTTTAGTTGTGCCGAGCAGCTGCCATTATATTATTAATAGTAGTATATCACTAAAAAAGAATTGCTCAAGATTACAGACTCATTCATGCATATATGAAGAATTAACATTTTGATTATTGCGGTCATAATCATAATCGTTTTTATCATTGTAACATCAGATTTAATCTTTCTGACGGTGCCTTTCTCTTTGGCTGAATTTCCTGTGATTAAAGATTTAAAGGACTTTGTGGGATTAATAACGTAATCTGTGTCTGTTTTCAGCTAATCTCGTGCATTACATTTCGATTGTATAATAGATAATGGACTGCAGTTTCTAAAAAAGAATTCGAACTGTTCAAATAAGGGCTTGCTAATTGTCTGACCAATCTTGAATGGGATCCAGATCAGGGTATTTTTAGTCGTATACTGGGGGTTGGAGTCAGGGGTTGATCCGCTGAGGAAAAGGAAAAGGAGCTATTCAAGTTCGAGGCACTTCTTACGGTCCACTCTGGATTGGGGTTCACCTGGGTCTTCACCTGAGACAGAAGCGTTGCATCTGGCCAGCACTAAATTGTGACGAGTGAGCATTTAATTGAAGATTTGTTCATCTGAAGATCCGAGTGTTTTGGTTGGAGGCTTTTTTGGGAGAATCACTCGTTCATCATTTGTATCTGGATATTGAGTCAGTTGTAGAAAGACTAGTTCCTAAAGCATTTTTGGCCAAGTTGGTGTGTTTTTAAAGACTTATTGTGCACCACAGCCATGCCTTCCCTTCCCACTTTGAACAGCCTGGGGAAACTGTGCGGCTCGGACGCAGTCAGCAGGTGGATCGCATCCCGAATCAGACGCACAAACTCCGTCAAACGCATGTCTATCATCAGAGGATGGAACGTGTGGCAGAAGTGCTGTACCTCATTCCCAAACAGTCCATGAAGCAACAGCTGCCGTTCATCAACCCTGACGACTACTACCTGAGCGAGAGCCTGACGCCCGGTACGAATAGTGACCTGCGCTTTATATTGTGCTTTAAACCCAGCATCGCACTCCTCTTCTTCATTGCATAATACTGTAAGAGGCCGTTTTTAAAAATTTAGACCCATGATCAACTGAGCAATGGTAATTGTAAAGTTCAGTTGTTATTTTTTGGAAACTTACTGTAAAAATATTGTTAGTTTAACTTAAAAAAATGAAGTAACCTGGCTGCCTTCAAATTTTAAGTTCATTGAACTGGGAAAATTGAGTTAATGCAAGAAAAGGAGATTGATTTAATCATCAGAAACTCAAGATATTATGTTATTTGAACTACAAATTAAGTTGATTTGACAAAAGAAAAAATGTTTTGATTGCAAATCATGAAATATTTTTTTACACGAGTAAGTAATTTAATTACTGTACTCTTATTTTTTTATGTTGTTTAATTAGTTACTCCTGGTAAATACTGTATAGACTATAGAACAATTGATTGCACTTTTATTTTACAGTATGCATCCTTACAGTGTACTTGGGATATATAAGGCAACTACATTGGTTAAAGGGATATTGTTTGGTTTTACCGTTTTCGAATCCATTAAGTCGATTTTCTGATGTTTAGAAGAATATCAGTAACCAGACAGTTTTTGGTCCCATTGACTACCATTGTATATATATTTTTCCTATGGAAGTCAATGAGACCAGAAAGTGTCAGGTTACTGATATTCTTCTAAACATCAGAAATCGGCTGAATTCGATTCGAAAACTGTAAAACGCAACTCTGGGTGAGTTGTAAAATGAGCCTATTTCCAAAAAAAAAAAAAAGTGGAGTATCCCTTAAAGGTTAGGTTTAGGTACCTAGTTATTAACCGGTTACTGTAATAAGCATCCTACATAAGTACTTCCGGAAAAGGGCTGTAAAATAAAGTGCTACCAAATAAACGTATGTAAAACAATAGTGGAGTTAACATCAGAATTTAAAATCTGATGTTAAAATGTTTTTAATATACACCCTTTAAAAACTGGTCAGTTCAAGAATAATTGATGCAATTTTATATTATTTATTTGAAAGAATTTAAAGAGCAGTTTCATGTCTATCCTTGTATTCAACTGTAATTTGTAATATATAATGCAATACTTTTTAAAGAAAAGGATTAAGCACAGTAATCTTATTACACTTTTTGAGATGTAATTACTTTTTTGATAATTGCTAGGACCCAACACTGGTCCTTGTAATGTTGTGTCTTTGTCGCCAACATGATCTCATTAATATTCATATCATTTCAAATGGAATGGAAATATTTTTTATGAATATTCCAACAGCTTCCAAAACATGAATCCTTTTACATATCAGTTGCTTTTAATGGGATGGAAGCAATTAATTATGCTAATTAAGATGTAGTGCTTATCTAAGTGCAAGGAAACATCTTGATGCATCAAACTCTTGTGAGTGTGTGTATATAGCATTATGCAATTTATTAATCAGTACACTAATGTCAAAAAATTATGGTTACTGCTTTTTGAAAATGAGTTTTATGTAACTAAACTTCTACAAGGATGCTTGAATCTTGCAAAAAGGCTTTACTTGTATTAGACCAGCATGTCAGATTTCCTCCATTAGGAAATCTTCAGATTTCTTTGGATTTGCCTGTAAACATGTTTGGGTAAAGATTTACACTAACAGATTACAGCAATTTTGTAAAGGAACTTCATTTGGCTTGAAAGAGAAAGCTTTTACGTGCATTGCCGTTCAAAAGTTGGGGGTCAGTAAGATTTTGTGTTTTTTTTTTTTTATAAAAATGTTTTAACCTTACAATAACTATAAATGAACTAACAATGAGCAATACATTTGTGCAGTATTTCATTCATTGTTAGTTCACAGTGAAATTACTAATAGTAACTTTATTTGAAAATTTTGAAATTAGCATTAACTAAGATTGATAAATGCTGTCTAAATATTGTTTATTCTTAGTTCATATTAAAGTTGTCAACTAATGAAACCTTATTGTAGTTACCATTGCTCAAAGGTGGCAGTAAATACATTTATAACGTTTGTATTGAGTCAAAGAATCCTAATAAAAATGTAAATTTTCCACAAAAATATTAAGTAGCACAGCTGTTTTCAACAAGAAATGTTTCTCGAAGCAGTAATTCATTATATTAGAATGATCATGTGACACTGAAAACTAGAGTAATGATGCTGAAAATTCACCTTTGATCGCAGGAATAAATTACATGTTTATATAGATTCAAATAGAAAACAGTTATTTTAAATGGTAATAATATTTCACATAACTTTTTATTTTCTGTATTTTTGATGCAGTCTTGGTGAGCATAAGAGACTTAAAACATAAAAAAAATATTATATTGAACCCCAAAACTATGTTACAATTGTTTATGTTGTTTGTAGACAATAGTAAAAATGTAAATGTAATCTAAATGTACATTTATTTTAATGTTTTCGGACACCGTATCAATTTAAAAGTAAAGCAACTCTCGAGATGTCTGTGTTCTGTTTAACTGCATATTTGTTGATTTATTTATTTTTTAAGTTGCATTTCCCCCATCCTGGTATTCCATGATAGATCCGCTTGGAGGAGTTTACTTCCGGACATTACTGTGGAGAACTAAGAGCTTTTACAGGGTCATCTGAGAAGGGCAGACAGTAATTGCGAAGCAGTGTTCTTGGGAAAGATAATGGCATGACAAATCAATGAAAATGCTCTTATGTATATAACAAAGTTGTAATTATTTAACAGTGCAGTGATATTTCACAGTGATTCAAACATATTGCACAGAGTTTGATGCATGTGAAACAATTTAGATGCAGGATTGGATTGTGAATGGAGCAGATGCCCCAGGACCTCACAGTAGGCCCCTGGCTACTAGTTTTAGTCATCTGTTGTGAAAAAAAAAATCCTAATTTTTGCACAAATTGTGTTGACATCATCATGATCATTCAAGTTGAATCTACAGTAGAGATTATTAATACAACTATACATCTTCAATTACATTAATACATTTGTCAGATGCTTTTACCCCCAAACTTGGCGACCTGTTCTCTGGAAGTCAAGCCCATGTCATTGCTAATGCAAAACTTAACCAGTTGAGTGAAACATTAGCGCCAGTCACATTCATTTAGTTCTCCATAGTATTTAGCGTTTAGAAATGTGTCCGCACTGATCCAGTCAATGATTAGGTAAAGTAACGTTTTGCCGTACGGAAAAGTGTTCATTGATGCTTCTAGGCACGTGTTGTGAGGTCACGCTGAGGGTGATGATCTCTGATCCAGGCTCAACCTTAGATGCCTCAACAACAGATCGCCCATTCAGGATGTGTTGTGAGGGTCACGCCGCCACCCCGGGGTGATGATCCTCAGGTTAACTCTTATAGTATGTTTCCACATAAATATTAACCAGCATATCTAAATTGCTTTATTGTTTTGAGTTTTATGAACTTGCTTCTTTTCATTTAAACAAACTTAAATTTAACTTTCTATTTCCCAGAATGCTTTGCCATGACACTCGAAAGGGAGAGTAAATGCTCCAGTTAAAAGTTTGTGGGTTATGTGTGTGTTTTTTGTACAAGATTAATGTTAAAGCAACACCATGGAACTTTTCCTCTTTGGTCGCCCTACTGGTTGGAAACGGAACTGTTCATTACCGCCATCGTAAATAATTTAGCCTACCGTCACACGCTCATGGTTTATCCAGTACCCGCTTTAGAATGAACGATGTCCATAGACAAGGTAGAGTATGTTACATGATTTCATGAAAGGATGATGTATTACGACATCAGAAACGAAGAAAAACGTAACAATGACTATTGTAACGCTTGACGTAAAGCAGTGGAATTTCAGAGCAATATTGCTGCATGTAAATACTAACTTGTTTAATTGGTAACGCAATGCATGGGAAAGCATTTACTCTCCCTTTCATGTGCCATGGCAAAGCATGCTGGGAAATAGAAATCCCAGCCTAGTTTCAGTTAAATTTAAGTTTGTTTAAATTTAAAGAAACAAATTCATAAATGTAAATACTTAAGATGTGTCTGTTTTGAGAACTTTAGAAAAAGTTCTAAATACTCATGAAAGTTCATTTGATTGGACTAGTTTGTTTAATTTAACCCTCCCTACTCAAACCAATTAATTATTTTGGTTAGGGTTTGATTACAGTTTTACAGTTTCACTTAACTAGATGTTGACGAGCAGAAATGTGCATTCTCCTGTTTTTGAGCTTGTGAAATATTTTGTACTGTGCTAATACTTTGCTGGGAGAAATTGTGATCAGAAAGTACACACATTTCAGCTCATTTTTTTTGTTTTTTTTGTTAAGGTGGTTGTGAATCATATTGCTATGTAGTTTGAGTGGTTTTTGCTGTTCTGTTATTGTGGTGTCAACTGTTTCTGATAAACCCATTCAAAACTGCATTTATGAATGAACAAAATGAAGTCATTTAAGATCTGTCTAAAAACAAATCAAATCAAACAAATCAGTCACCGGTAAAACTTCACAATACTGAAATTTTTGGAATTTTTATGTTGCTTGCAATTTATTATTTATTTATTTATTTTTGTGAGAATTTACAGCTATTTTTGAACAGACTGTGTTTTTGTCCACATAATAGTACAGAAGACGTTCTGCTCATGTAGTTCTTTGAGAGTGGGTGTCACTCAGACAACTATTGTGTCTAGTAATAGGATTGTCAGAGCTTAATCACAGGGATATTTATAGTGGATTAAACAAGATCAAGATCAAGATCCTGTCCGCTGCCATGATCCCAGACAAACCTGTGTGATCTAAGTATATGTCAGGTGAAGGTGGCAAGGCACGGCTGACCTTTCTCAGCAAAGATCCTGACATAGTTTGGTTATTTTATGAGTAGCAGGATGGGCTGAGCACACGAGTTTTGAAGTTCTGTCATGATCTCTAGCTGGTACAAACTGATTATATTTACAGCATTAACTTCTTGGCACAAGCTGATTAGTTCACATCGGATCTGCAGCCAATGAGCTTGCTGCTCAATATTTAAATGGCTGGTTACCATTCACCATTTCAAAATTCATCTAAAACCCTCCATCTTCCTCAGCTCCACCTGTATAGATCTGCTAGGAGTAATTGTTAAATGTTAATTGTGCAGCATGTCTGACATGTGGAAGCTTGTTTACGCCACTGAATAAAAAATTATAATAATAATAATTGCGAGATATTAAGTCAGAATTGTGAGAAAAGTCGTTATTATCAGAAGTCGCAATTGTGAGAAAAAAGACAGAATTGAGACTTTTTATCTCGCAATTCTTATTTTACAACACGCAATTCTGACTTTATAACCTGCAATTGCGACTTTATATCAATCAATTCTGACTTTATATCTGGCAATTCTGACTTTATAACCTGCAATTGTGACTTTATATCTATTTCTGACTTTATATCTCACAATTCTGACTTTTTTTTTTATCTATATTTCTATAGAAATAAAGTCAGAATTGCGAGATAAAAGTCACAAAATACCTTTTTTATTTTACATTCTGTGGTGCAGACAAGCTTCCATATACAGTCACAGCAGCGTATCCACATATTTCATTTTCATGATTTTTTTTATTTGCTATTTTCATAGACTTTTCAGTGAAATGTAACATTTAAAAAAATAAAACCATTTAAAACCAAAAAATAAAACCAAAAAAATTTCAACACTGTGATAACTGGCTAAGTTTCCATGCATCTCAGAAAACTGCTTATTCCAGGGTTTTAGCAGAAAGCAGCAGTTTCTGTGTGCTTGTAAAAGTACTGACAGCTCTAGCCTAGGCTATTTGTTTGAGCATCCCGACCATCCCGGGACAGTAACATTGGCTCAACCTAAGGTGTGAGTGTTTTGTTCAACCAATAGCAGGCGTGTTTGGGAAAAATCATTATTATATTCCATTTACTGATGTTAATGGCAAAGAAATTAAAACACACTTTAGTAATATTTTCATTAGTATTTGTTTGAATATATATATATATATATATATATATATATATATACATTACCGGTCAAAAGTTTAAGATCGGTAAGATTTTTTATGTTTTTAAAAGAAGTCTCTTCTGCTCACCAAGGCTGCAATTTTTTGATAAAAAATACACAAAAACACAGTAATATTGTGAAATATTATGACAATTTAAAATGACTTTTTTATGTTAATATATATTAAAATGTAATTTATTCCTCTGAAAAAAGCTGAATTTTCAGCATCATTACTCCAGTCTTCAGCGTCACATGATCCTTCTCAAATCACTCTAATATGATGATTTTATGCTCCAAAAACATGTATGATTATTATCCATGTTGAAAACAGTTTTTTACATTTTTATTTCAGGATTATTTGATGAATAGAAACTTGAAAGACACTGAAGACTGGAGTAATGATGCTGAAAATTCAGCTTTTTTCAGAGGAATAAATTACATTTTAATATATATTAACATAAAAAGTCATTTTAAATTGTCATAATATTTCAAAATATTACTGTGTTTTTTGTGTATTTTTTATCAAAAAAATTGCAGCCTTGGTGAGCAGAAGAGACTTCTTTTAAAAACATAACAAATCTTACTGATCTTAAACTTTTGACTGGTGTGTGTATATATATATATATGAAGTCTATATATATATGTGTAGTGTGTATATATATATATATATATATATATATATATATATATATATATATATGAACGTCATCACCTGTACAACATTGTTTTACCCGTGTGATTTGAACCTTTTGAATTAATCAAGTCAAATTGGCTGCTACAATCATAAATTCTGCTTGGCAGAGCCGGTAACTTCCAGACTGCAGAGGAAGATGGGCGAGTCCTCGGATTAATGAGACAGAAAAGGGGGATGGGACGAGGGGTGGGGGCAGAAGAGAACAGAGGGGTACAGGGGAGCAGGCACACGCCGGGCTGACTCTGTTGTTTTAGGAGACATTTGAGCTTCTCTCCTCTTTCCTCCTGTTCATCTGTTAGTTAACTGGATTTTTGCTTCGCTTTTTGAAGCGGCGTTGCATCTCTCTGGATACGACTCCACCAGGGCTGGTTATTGATTCAAATCCACTTATCACTGATGGTCATGGTCAAGAAGAAAGGTAATTGTGTGTGTGTGTGTGTTTAGTGAGAGTTACTGACCATCTTTATATCTTAGTGTAGTCACGTTGCACACTTTTAAGAGTAAATAGTCTATTATAATCTCAGAAACCAGTCACTTTTATGCCTTTCAAGAGGTTTATAATTATGAATTTGTTCATTACATCCTGTTCTTTCACGCTAATAGTCCCATGCTTTATCTGCAGAGATGCAGGTTGGATCTCACTTCCTTTTTTGACATTTAGTGGTTCATTTGTTAAACATAGGTTGATAATCTTAGTTTATGTCCAGGTTGTTTGGATTTAGCCGTTGTGTTTGAGCTATTTGAATCACAGAACTGTTATATAATAGAAAGCGCCCTTTGTGCTGCAGTTCGTACCTCTTGGGTCCACAGGTTAGAGCTGTCGGTCATTTCATTGTGGGATTGAGTTAGCGGCATGTCTCCTGTCATTGCCGTTGTTTCGGCTGCAGTTTTAAATGGGATGCAGATCCGTGAGGTACACACGCGAAGCCCGCAGCCGTCGCCATAGCAACGCTGACGGGAAGGTAGAGTCCATTGTTGTGTCTCGCCTGCAGTGGCCTCTTTCGGTTTAAAGACGTCTCATCCCTGCTGCAGTTCATCTGCAGAGACGCACACTTTCTGGTCATTTATAAACCAAGAATGGGACATGAATCTAGGGCTTTTTCCAATACTAGGGAAGACTGCAAGTGTAAAATGTGTCTTTGTTAGAACAAACATTGATGCAATTGAGCCACATTAAGTATTTTAAGATTTGTCCTCAAATTATAGACCCTCAGTATTGATTTACAGTAATTTGAGAGTATGCAATATTATGATACTACAGTATTGTGTTACTTTATTTCAATGGTCCTCTTTAGACATTCTACTAACTATAAGTAATTTTGCAACTACATGTCAACTATCTCTCACTAGAGTATTAGTGGACTGTCATTAGACTGTTAGGTTAGGGTTGGGGTTAGTATAATAATTTGACATGTAGTTGCAAAGTTGTAGTCAGTAGATTGTCTGTTGGAGAGCATCAGAATTAAGTGTTAGTATATTAAGCAGACAGTCTACTACTCTAATGACTGCTTGACATGTTGTTGCAAAGTTACTTATAGTTAGTAGAATATTTATACTGGACCACAGAAATAAAGCGTTACCTTGGGATGTTCCATGAAAACATGCCGGCAAAGTAAATGCTCTTACAAAAAGTACTTTTTTAGTACCATGGTGATGTCACTGTGCCTTTGTATAAGTGGCAAGCAAATACTTTGCTGAAGTTGCCAAATTATTTAAGGACTGAGTAATATTAAGTAACTATAGGATTAGGGTTTGGGTTTGTTTTAGGGTTAGTTGTGTAATTATGCATGATTTATAAAACGGTTAGTTCCAATCCTTGATTCTGATTGGTCAATAGCTGTGCTTTATTCACAATAAAAAAACAGCTATTACCGCTTCACCCAATGGTTCTGTTTATCACTGCGCTTCCTATGTTATTTTTATTTGAGCTTTCATCCATATTACACTAGAACGTTGTTGCTGTTCACGTTCAGGGACTATTTATTTTTACTAGCGGAAGGAAGGCTTTTAGTGATTTTACGTCATGAAAGTTGCACTAATACATATTTTTCTTTACTTAAATATTTTTATTGTGTGGTAAACGTTTTATAAAAGCAATAAGGTACTCGAGGCAAGTGCTGTATCTTGAATAAGTAACTGCTGAAGGGGTTTCTCCGCTTCGTGTTCGAGCCTAACACCCCTTCAGATTTTCAAAAACATGATTTTGTCTTATTAGTGCAGTTTGGAATTTAAGTTCTTCAAAGTAACTTTAATTACCATAATGTCCAAAAAACATGGTATATTTAATGTTAATACCATGCATTCCTTGTCCAAAGGCGGTATTTCATGTACCCGTCAGAGAAGCCAATCATATAATGCAATTGAGAAATTATAGATGAATCCAAGCAAATTTACTAAGTATTTGGTAAAAATAGTTCAATCTATTTTACCCTATCTTTGTGTGCTTTTTAGAGTGTTGTGCCATTAGCAGTATGGCAATGCAAAAGTCGTATTGAAATTCATACAGCAATCATGCTTCACGGTCAAAGCAGCTGTCTATAGACAGTAGAGAGCGAGTCCATCAAGCTGAAGTAATATGAGTAATGCTGGGCTCTCAGAGCTGGAGGTTAACTGTTCTGACCGGCCCACTTAATCTTGTTTTGCCACTTCAGAGCTTAATCAGCAAATGCCTGGAGGAAGTGTTTTATAAAGCTCCACAAAGAGCCGTCATCTACTCTCCCACTTTCTTACGACTCTTATTCTCTTTTTCTGTGCTTATAACATCCCTCAGTTTTCTTTTTTTTTTTGTTTTTTTTTGCATTTGTTGAGTGATTAATATGGCTTGTAGACTGTGAGAACTTTTTTACAGGCTTCCATAAGGTCTGGGTAATATCTAGAGACTGTATATTATTGTAGAGATTTACATGGTAGAGACCTAGTAATGTCCATACTACACTGCAAAAAAAAAAAAAAAAAAGATTTTCTAAATTTGTATTTTTGTCTAGTTTTCCATTACAAATTACTAAACATTCTTAAATTTTGCATGAAATGGAAGTTGCATTAGTATTTTCTTCCCTTTTGTGATGAAACAGCTTCTTGAATAAGAAAAAATGTTTTTGGTTTGCTATTGGTGGATCATACAGTTTTGGAACAAATGGAGTAAAAGATGACAAAATTTTCATCTTTGAGTGAACTATCCCTATATGAGGTCTTGTTTTCTGAAAAAAAAAAATTATCAAAAGAAGTGAGTTTATGCTTAAAACAAGAAAAATAAATATATCTGTCAGTGGATTAAGAAAAATAATTTCTCTTTTGAATTACTTTTTTTTCCTAGTTTGAAGCAAGAACTTTTGATTTATATATATATATATATATATATATATATATATATATATATATATATATATGAAGAGTTCAGATGCAAAAGCCTCTAAATGCCATTTGAAATTTTTTTCTAAAATGATCATTTTTATCAAGCTTGTATATTTAAGTTCAGTAATTTCACTTAAATGACAATTAATTGGTAATCTTCATTGCCATTTAAGTGAAATTACTGAACTAAAATATACAAGCTTGATAAAAATGATCATTTTTGAAGAAAATTTCAAATGGCACTTAGAGGCTTTTGCATCTAACTCTTCATATATATATATATATATATATATATATATATATATATATATATATATATATATATATATATATGTAGATGAACTATCCCTATATGAGGTCTTGTTTTCTTAATATATATATATATATATATATATATATTTTTTTTTTTTTTTTTTTTTTTTAAGACCTCATATAGGGATAGTTCACTCAAAGATGAAAATTGTGTTATGATTCACTCACCCTCAATTTGTTCCAAAACTGTATGAATTTCTATTTTTCTGCTGGACACAAAACTATATTATAGTTTTTGGAAGAATGATGGCAACCAGACAGTTGATCTAGTAGCCATTGACTTCCATTGTATTTTTTCCCCATATGGAAGTCAAATGTTGCTCATCATCTGTTTGGTTACCTCTTCAAGATATATTTTGTGTCCAGCAGAAGAAAGAAAGTCATACAGCTTTGTAACAACTTGAGGGTGAGTAAATCAAGACACAATTTTCATCTTTGGTTGAACTATCAATATATTAAGTCATGTTTCTTGTCAGATCTTGTTGTAATCATATAAAATCGAGGAAACATTTACGACAGCTTCATTGACTTTATTTCACTGTACTTCTTCCACTTTTTACTGTTTTTAAATGTACTTTCACTGATATGCTGAATATATTTATAATGGATAATGACGCTTCATCTCTGGCAGTGGGAGATACGTCTCTGATCCCTCTTTCCAGTGCTTTGTTTAGCCTGGGACGTGAGGGGTGGAGAGGGTTTGGAAAGGGGGCAGGGAAGAGAGTCGACGCATAAATATGTATGAAAAAGTCTGCGTCTGCGAAATGAATGTCCCTTGAGACTCGTACAATCCAACATGCATGCACACACACACAGCCCTTCCCTGTGATGCTGATTCAATAGCACAGGGACTGTGTGTGTCTGATCTTCAACACTTCGAGACAGAATGAGCCGCTCCTTCTGGATTAGTGTATACACTCAGAGTTAAACAGTTGAGTTTTACCGTTTTCAAATCCATTCAGACAATTTTCTGATATTTAGAAGAATATCAGTAACCAGACAGTTTCTGGTTCTCATTGACTTCCATCGTAGAAAAAAAAAAAAACATACTATGGTAGTCAATGAGACCAGAAACTGTCTGGTTACTGATATTCTTCTAAAAATCAGAAAATCGGCTGAATGGATTTGAAAACGGTAAAACTAAACTGTTTAACTCTGGGGGAGTGGTAAAATGAGCCTATTTCCAAAAAAAAAAGTGGAGTATCCCTTTAAGAGATGTTGATGTGTGACAGTATGTGACCCTGGACTACAAAGATCTGGAATCTGAGGGTGCAAAAAAATTTTAATATTGAGAAAATCGTCTTTAAATTTGTCCAAATCAAGTCCTCAATGTTGCTGCATCCACTCACAAAAATAACTTTGATATATTTTACGAAAGGACATGTACAAAATATCGTCATGGAACATGATCTTTACCTATCCTAATGATTTTGACCCATGCAATGTATTGTTGGACCCATACAAAGCTATTGCCACGAATATACCTGTGTGAGTTTTGTGGTCCTGGGTCACATAGATTGATGGATGGCAGTTTAAGTGCGTTTAAAATGACATGAGGGTGAGTAAATAATGAAAGCTGCCGCTGTCACTCACATTTTACAAACACTCACAGTTGTTGAGAGGATGTTTTGGATAAAGTGAAGCTCAAAACGAATGTAAAATTAATGGAAAACAAATGCAGATCAATAATAGTAAAAGCTTGAAAGGAATGAGAAATGTTCGTCCGTGCCGTATTGCTCAGTGCTGAATTGATAATCAGGTTTGGAGGACATTTGAGGTGAGGTGGTGATGTTTCTATAAGGGATATTTCAAGGTACATGATGTGCTGTACGAATACTAAAGGAACTAGAGACGTGCATCTATAGTCTTTCACATTTCGGCACTGATTGCAATTTGATTTGCCGAATATCCTGTTTTATGTGCCATTTCATGATGACATGAAGGTGCAATGATCGTTGTTTTTTGATGTACACTACCATTCAAAGCTTTGGGGTCAGTAAGATTTATTAATTTTTTTGTCTTGTCTAGTTTTGCTCACCAAGGCTGCATTTGTTTCATCAAAAATATAGTAAAAACAGTAATATTGTGAAATATTATTACAATTTAAAATAACTATTCTATTTGATATATATATATATATAATTATTATTTATTTATTTATTTATTAATCATCATCATTACTCCAGTCTTCAGTGTCACATGATCTTTCAGAAATCATTCTAATAATGATGATTTGCTGGCCAAAAAAACACTTCTGATTAGTATCACTGTTGAAAACAGTAATACTGCCTCATATTTTTATGGAAACTGTGATACTTTTTTTCCAGGATGTTTTGATGGATAGAAATGTCAGTATTATTTTAAAATAGAATCTTTTTGTTACATTAATATAAATGTCTTTACTGTCACCTTTGATCAATTTAATGCATCCTTGATGAATGAATATTTACTAAACCCATAATTGTGAAAGGTAGTGTACTTAATCTTGATTTTGTGATGAAAAATAGACTGTGTCACTGAATTTAATGCATTTTGCATGCTGTAGCTCTATATGCATCTCATATTCCACTTGCCCTTACAGACCATGACAAAAGCTTTTTTTTTATGCAGTGGCCCATACACAGGAATCTCACCACCAGACGGAGAAGCCTCTGATACGCTGTGCTAAATGTGGAGAGGTGTGCAAGGGAGAGGTGTTACGAGTGCAGGCCAAACACTTCCACATCAAGTGCTTCACATGCAAAGGTGAGTCAGTGAATCAGTGTCACTTATGCATCTGTTACATACAAGACATCCAGTGCCTTGAGGACCAATTCTGAATGAGGAATAGATGTCTACTGTACATTTGAATTATGATAAGCAGTATTCAGAGATAAAATCTATTAGTCTGTGCTGTAGTTTAGCTTTAATGAGAGCAAATTAAATTTGCAATTTAAAAAGAATACGATAAATCTAAAAACACATCTTTAAAATGAAAAGCGTAAAAAAATAATGTGATTTTTGCAATATGACGAAGGCCATGTTTACATCTGGTATTAACTCTTTCCCCACCAGCATTTTTATTTTTTTAAGTTGCCTGCATTTGTGATCATTTTTACAAAATGTACAACAAAATGTACTTTTTTTGTCTTTTTAATCAACACTTGAATGTGGGCAAGTTTCATAAAAAAGCAACATTTTGAGCAAATTGCTGAGAAAACGTGTTTTTGTTAAAGACTACGTTCAGATCAGATTTAGAACAACAATTAAAACACAGATGGAGTGAGATCGAGTGAGCCCCCAAAGCTTCACAGTCCTAAACCTCGTCCTGGGTCGACAATTCATTCGGTAACATTAGGCATTTTTGATTTTATGCTGTTTATTGTTGATGACCGCATTATTTTACATAACTTGCTTTTATTTTTATGTAATCGCTTGTTTCTGCTTATTCTTCACGTCTTTTGATCAGGAGATTCAGTACTTTTTCTGAAGCTGTCATAGCGCCCCCTACACGATAAAAGTGAAAACACGGAAAGCCAATGAAATTCCCAAAAATGACAGGGATCGTTTTCTCATAAATAACGCAAATTTCCGTCAACAGCGAGGAAAGAGTTAAGATGCATTTTGGTCGACAAGTAGAGTCTCCCTCGTCTACTTGTGATCAACCAAAACGCATTAATACCTGGCGTAAATGGGGCATAATAAATTCATACATACATATGATACATAGGCTACAGTGTATACGCTATATGGGCGAAATGTGCTTAACTGTCATGGAAATAATGTCAAAATGCAGAAAATCTCAATGCACATTTTTTTTTTTTTTAATGAGATTGACGTGTTTGACAGGTTTCAAGCTTTTGGTTGCATTTTCATAATCATTCAAATCCTCTCTCTGAGATGCTGCCGTTTTGGTTTGCTGAATGTTTCCTATAAACCACCTCTTTGTGTGATTCTTCTATGACTCACCTCTCCAGTCAGAATTCAGGATCACAGAGTAATTGTTAAGGGTATTATAGATGAGTTCCAGCTTGACTTATTTAGCCAGTTCATTTTCAGAATCTAAGTTTAAGAACAAACTCTACCCTCTTGTGTGTGTAGACTAAATAGCATTAACTCTATAGGGACAGGTGAGGTCAGCGACAACAGTTGGTCACTGTTGAAATAGCAGTAGTTCACATTAAATTTACAGCCATTTCTGTGGTGTCATGGGGTATGCCATGCTCTAATTTATAAATGTTAACATTAAAAAATAATTATATATAAAAAAAAAAAATTGATGAACTTGGTTTGATATAGTCCGTTATAGACTATGGGTATTTTTAATAAGCCTTCTTTCATTTGTTGCATTCAAAGTTTCTTTTGAGACCATTAGGAGTCCCAGACTGCCTTTTTTAATTCTCTCACTGCTGAACTTATACCAACATATCCAGATTTACCATGCCACTTCAGGGCCATTGTTTAAAACACCCACCAAATCTATCAGCTTTTAGCAAAACACTCAAGATTATGTGGACTATTTTGTCAGGAGCACTTGATGCAGGCCTGGATATAATAGAGTCCTACAGTACGAAAGTAAATCCTGTCATGACTGAGCTCAGCTGTGATCCAATTAACCCTGAGACTTTCTCTCTGTCCTGCTGGACCACTTCACTTAGAGATATCAGCATTATGATGATGTCAGATCTGCTGTGTGTAGTGACTGTGACATGTAGTATGTAGGGGAGCGCGGGGCACAACGTAACGCGGGCTAGTTGTAACACGCTTGTTTTAAATACTTCCACACATGCTGGCATGACGAAATTTGGTATATTTACTAGTTGCCATTTCAACACTATATAGAGAAAAAATGCGCCAAAATTCCAAAATCTTTGTAAGATATCACTCAACATTTATTTAACCATAGCAAAAGTGCATTTCTTACTTAAGTTAATTTTTCGTCTCTATTTTTTGTGTTCATTTAAAATTAGACAAATCTGATATATTAGTTTAATCTCCAATCTGTTGTTTAACCGTTGATTTAGTTATTTCATGCTTTGCTAACTAGCAGAAGACACTAGCAGGGTTTAAATCACAGTTGTGCAGTTGGGGCATGTTGTAACACTGTGCCCCTATTAGAAATATGATATTATATTCTATACTTTTATGAATTCTATTGAGAAAACATGAGAAACATGTAAATAAAGACTGAGAAGACTGCTCAGAAATTATTAAGTATTATTTTGTTTTTGAATTATGCTGTAGCTGTGTTTTCCGATGTGTTTGTTGTCAAACTCAAAAATTAGTTTATTTTTAATTATTAAAAAATGTCGTTATTTTATATGAAAAAGTTAATAATTGTATTTTATTAAGAAAATATTTTGGTTTGACTTGCATATGTTTTTGATCAGATCAGATAGCATTTTAAGCTGTCATATGGTGATGTTACAATGTGCCCCTCACATGTTACAATTTACCCCACCTATGGGGCATGTTGTCACATTTCACTTCCATTCTTTCAGGGTAAATCAAGAAAAAAGTATACACTGTATTAATAAAACAAAACCACATAATTGTGCTAGACATGTGGGACATTAATGTGGGGAAAAAAACTCTAAACCCTAAGTAGATTTACACAAATTGACAAAGTCAAAAAGTGTTACTTTGTGCCCCGCTCTCCCCTACAATTTAAAATAATTGACATTTGACATCATTTGGTTCATTCAACTAACGAAATTAACGAATTGACTCGGAAAAAGATTCATTCATTTTGATAAACGAGTGAAACTTCACAGATATTTGAACTGAATTTGCACAGGACCTGTAGTGATCTGGGCAGATAATCAGTTTAAGAGCTAATCATCTACTTTGTGTTTACCAACCTGAGGGATTATGTCATTCTTACTGTAAATCTGTGTAATAATAATCAGTTTATCTAATCTGAATCAGTCCAGAGCAGCATGCAGACAACTAGATCATTCTACTCTTCATTTATTTATCAGGCAACATTAAGAAAGTGCTTTTTGAAAAATAATTGAACTGATGAAATGGAAATAAATAAAATCACAGAAAGTCAAGTTAATGCATTAAAAGTTTCAGAGTTTTCAAATTGCATATCTATTTTTGGATTTTATATTTAGCTAATTTCTACATAATCGTTCTTTTAGGTCTACTTAAAGGCATGTAAACACATGTAATTTTAATGCTAAAAATAGACACTGAATGAAGTTAATGAATTCTTTTGTGTCTGGGTCATCCAGAGATGAAAGTCAGATTGTCAGAAATGTGTCAAAGGACACTGTTGCCAAGTCCATTATATATTCATTTATTCACCAGATCAAATGATTCAGCGTCGATTTCCACATTTTCAAACGAGACCCAGTCATATTGTTTATTCCCTATAGATTGATATTGGTTGTGTTGTTGAGCTGCAGGTTAATTTAAGGATATTGGGATGATTTTTATTTTTTTATAAATGTGTACTTTTTGGCACCGTTTTACATGTTAAAGTTGCACCTAACTTTTTTTACAGAAAAAACGTATTTTTAATAAATATTTTTCAGTATTAAATGTGCTAAATGTAACTTTTCTTCTAAAATGAATCCTTTTGTATTGCCTATGTGTAAAGGGGTTGTGATAACACATTACAAAGATCCACTTTGTCGGGTTTTAATACCTCTGAATTCCAGTATTCATAGAAAAATAGAAAAATTTCTATGTGAAGTCTCCGGGTCGGATATTTCTGTGAAATCCATCAGATGTGACGTGCATGCGCGCTCCTGAGCCTCTCTCCTTTTAGATACAGCCAATGCTATTGCACGAGGACGCGCAAGAGCATGAGCGCTCTTGTAAAAATTGGTTGCAATCTGAAACATCACAGATAGAGGCCGCTGAAAAAATACATATAGCACCTTTAATAGATTACACGCTATTTGCATATTTATAATGAAAATTTCTCTCGCTTTATCCATGAGACTAGCACAGGGTGGTGTTGTCCTCATACGGCCCCTGCAGAAGTTTCTCCATGCATAAACTCATTTAACCGAAGTGGATCGTGAAGAAGGATAACAGCACTGTGAAGCTTTACTGTGCACTACACACACATTATACACATCTATTATACTTCCACTCGTTTATTCTCTCAGTAAATCACACATCCTGCACGGCCTCGGTTCACGGCCCCAGGATGAGGTGCGGAAAGCCATGAAAGATGGTTTGGACAATAAGACCAAAACAGAAAGTGTCTGAAGGAGCTCTTAAGAGCTTAAAATGAAACACAATGAGCTCTAAATGTGTTTCAGAGAGCCTGTTGGTTTAGATTAGACATTTCAAGGTTTCTGACTATTGTGTTTTCTCAAGATCATGCTTTGGCCATTGTCCTCCACTAAAGTTTATTTTTATACTTCTATTAGTGCGCCAATTATGCTGCATTATCATGTTACAAGAAGAGAAATATATCACAAAGAGGCCATTATAACCCATGAAAAAAAATCAAGGTTCAAAACTCAAGTAAACAAAAGCACTCACCAACTACTATTCAAAAAAAAAAATATATATATATATATATATATATAGATATATAGATAGATAGATAGATATATATATATATAGATAGATAGATAGATAGATAGATAGATAGATAGATAGATAGATAGATAGATAGATAGATAGATAGATAGATAGATAGATAGATAGATAGATAGATAGATAGATAATAGATAGATAGATAGATAGATAGATAGATAGATAGATAGATAGATAGATAGATAGATAGATAGATAGATAGATAGATAGATAGATAGATAGATAGATAGATAGATAGATAGACAGACACTGTAAAAATATAGTTGGTTTAACTTAAAAAAAGTAACCTGGTTGCCACATCAATTATCTAAGTTGATTTGAAAAAAAGAAAAATATTGTGATTACAAATCATGAAAATGTTTTTTTTTACAGTGATATATATATATATATATTAGGGCTGTGCAAAAGTTAATTGCAATTAATCGCATCCAAAATAAAAGTCTGTGCTTATATAATATATTTGTGTGTGCTGTATATAATTATTTTTATATATAAATACCTATGCATGCATGTATATATTTAAGAATTATTTGCGCTTAAATTCTATAATACATAATCTATATTATATAAATATAAATATTTTATATATGAATAACACATTTTCTTAAATATATACATGCATGTGTGTGTATTTATACAAAATAATTATATACAGCACACACAAATATATTATGTAAACACAGACTTTTATTTTGGATGCGATTAATTGCAATTAACTTTTGCACAGCCATAATATATATATATATCTTGTGATGACATGAATTTTCAGCATCATTACTTCAGTCTTCAGTGTCACATGATCCTTCAGAAATCATTCTAATTGCTGATTTGCTGCTCAAGAAAAATAAGTTATTATTTTTAGTGTTGAATACACTCCGTATTCTTTAATAAATAGAAAGTTTGATAGAACAGCTTTTATTTTAAATTGAATATATACACACACATACACACACTGCCATTCCATCTCAGTCCTGTACATGCATGTATATTACACACCATAATAATTTGATTTATTAAAACCATCATGTAAACGGTTGTGTGTGTGTTTCTGTAGTATGTGGCTGCGATCTGGCTCAGGGAGGATTCTTCATGAAGAATGGAGAGTATATGTGCACTCTGCACTACCAGCGCATCCACGGCACCCGCTGTAACATCTGTGGAGAGTTTGTGGAGGGGGAGGTGGTGACCGCGCTCGGAAAGACCTACCACCCAGCATGCTTTGTGTGCACAATCTGCAAGTAAGAGTTGAAGAAAAACCCACTCACACACTAGACATAATACAGTCACTGACATTGTGGTTTATGGCTCGTATATGTCTTCAGGAGACCATTTCCTGCTGGAGACAGAGTGACATTCAATGGCAAGGACTGTCTGTGTCAGTACTGTGCAGAGCCCATGTCTCCAGGACACACCAAAGACGTCGCTGGACCCAGCAGTGAGTGCAGGACCTGAAGCTACAGCATCCATACCGAGTTAAAGGGATAGTTCGGCCAAAAATGATATTGAAACCATGCATTACTCACCCTCAAACCGTTTAAGATGCATATGTCAATCTTGTTTCAGACGAACACATTTTCAGTTATTTTAGAAAATGTCTTAGGATATAATGTGAAGAAATGGGGTCCAGCTCATTGCGTGACGATCGTTGCCGGAAGTCAGATATTTTCATTTATAAAGTTTTAAATATGTATATTTTTATGACAATAACGCACGGATTTTCCCTCAGAAGGCCTTCGTTTATCACCCTGGAGCCGAATGGATTACTTTTGTGAAGTATTTATGCACATTTTTGGGACTTGAAGGAGCTGGACCCCATTTCTTCACATTATATCCACTGAAGGGTCGAAGACATTTCTAAAATAACTGAAAATGTGTTCGTCTGAAACAAGATTGACATATGCATCTCAAACGGCTTGAGGGTGAGTAGCTAATGCATGGTTTAAATATCATTTTTGGCCAAACTATCCCTTTAATGTCACAAAACCAATCAAGAACATGCCAGGGACATTTTTCAACCCAAATCTAAAATTCATGACACCTAAACACATTTGAAGTCAAATTATTCATGCAGCGGCAATTTACACTGTGCAAATAGTGATATATGTTATTTAAACTAAGTGTAAATAGCAACTAGATTCTATTTATTCTATTTAAGTGAAAATAGCAGCATTTTCTTAGCGATAGTCGATAGATGCTATTTGCACAGAAAATACTGTAGTGATAGATTACACAATGTAAAAATAGCAGTAGGCCTTTTTTCTTTGCAATAAGTGTAAATAGTAATTAGATACTTTTAAATAGTGGAAGATTTGCACCTCAGTGGTGTACATTAAACAGTATGTATTAATATAATAGCATTGTGTAAATTATTATATTTTTTAAAAATTATCAAATGGATGCCGCCTTCCCTACACCTACCCCTAACCAATAAACACTTTATTGCTAAAATGCGTTCATTTATTATTTTTTTATTACGTGCCTTAGCCTTACACTATGCTGCTGTTGACAATCAAACGTCCTCTGTTATTTTGTCTGGTCCAATCAGACATCACTAGGCTGAGCTATTTCCACCGAAGTAGGTGTAAATAGCCTATTGACAGGAGGAATTATATATTATTGGTAGTATTTATTATGTTAACTTGAATTTTTGCATTTTTTAAAAATTCATTTATTCCAACATTCTGCTACATTTATGTAAAAATCCGTACAAATCTGTAAATTACCATAGAGAATAATGGGGGAAATCTAAATTCTTATTATGTAACTTGCATAATCTTATTTAATCACAACTTCCTTAATGGTCAAACATTTAAACTTAAGAAACATTTAAATACCATCAGTGTAAATAAACTTCATTAAGAGTCCAAACTAACACACAGAGACATTGCATCCACACACCAGTAGCTTAGAACTTTAATGGGAATGAAAGTGATTGTAAAACCCCTTAGAGATGCACTGGCATGAATTTACACATGAAACTGTAAATTATTCAGACCCTCCATCTATCCTTGTTCCCTGATTCTGAGTGTTCGGGGGCTTTTTCACCAGGATCCACCTACTATAATAAATAATTAACTACTATTTTCTCTTAAGTCTATAAGCTTGGCTACTAAAGCCAAATGTCATATTTTATTTATAAAGAAAAATGTGAAATAAAAAAACAATAGCAGATAAATAAATGTGTTAAGAAAATGCTGATTCACAACAATGGTGATCAAGACAGTGAGTATCGAGTCAGTATAAAAATATTTTGGCACAAAAATAATGGGCCACTAGTTATATATAAATGGATCAAGTTTGATCCAAATATCAAGGCTTTGAGAAGCATTCAACCATATCCAGTGGTTTTTTTTTTTTGTTTTTTTGGCAAATCAGTTTTCTTGTGTTTGTGTTCCAGGTTGTGCAGGCTGTGGCAGAGATATTAAGAACGGTCAGGCTCTGTTGGCTCTCGAGAATCAGTGGCATTTGGGCTGTTTTAAATGTAAGGCCTGTGCAAAAGTATTGACTGGAGAATACATCAGCAAGTAAGACACATTCATACACAAAATCCATCCAATCCATCCTAAATGTTGGGCGACTGCATGCATCGGTTGGTTCTCTATATGTGCACAGAGACGGCGCCCTACTGTGAGCAGGATTACCAGGTTCAGTTTGGAGTTCAATGTGAGGCATGTCAGCAGTTCATCACAGGGAAAGTCCTGGAGGTACGAACACACACAAACACACATATTGGGTTTCCATGTTTATGTTCTATGTTCCACACCTACCCCTAAACTTTCTGCATTTTTATATTTTCAAAAAACATCATTATGGATGATTCATAAGTTGTTTTCCTCTAGGGGACCAAATAATTTCCCCACAAGATCAAATATTTCCAAATACTATTCTTACTATCCTTGTAGTATCCATGTCCTCACAACATAGGGACACCCGAACGACACAGACACACTCAGTTTTGAAGTTCTGGACTAGTAACAAACTGACCCTTTGAAATAATTTGAGCAATTTTGTTATTGTTAGCAAAAAATGTTGTAATAAATCTGAAATAAAACTTAAAAGAAAATTAGAAATGTTACCTTGACGTACTAAAGTTAAAGTATTAAAATTACTAAAACTATCTGGGGTAAAAATAATTAAAGCTATATATAATTATGTAAAATCAATAAAAACTAAATCACATAGCAAAAATTACTAACATTTTAATGAAAACTGAAAATATAAAAGCTGATTCAAAATATTAAATATATACTATAATAATATATATAACACTGAAATAGCACTGGCTTTGAGGTGATTTATAACAAAATTCAAAGATATTCATATTTAAAACTAACAGTCTTTCTATTCCAAGAAAATACACCAAAAATATTAATGTCACACATTCTTTGTAGAGACATATACAATTTTTCTTTAATAAAATGTCCTCTAGAATGAGAATGTCCTGTTGATTATAATGTCCTACCACCGACTTAATGCTTCAACAGTAAAATCTTAAGCAAAAAACGCCCTCAGAATATGTCCAACTTCCTGTTTGAACAGGGAAGATGTCAACACAGGACAGAATATGCATTCATCAAACAGGCAAACCAACACAGTACTAGAATGGTTTTGTTTGTCATCAGCCAATAATTCCCTGCATGAAACACTCTGATCAGCACAAACCTTATCAGTGCTTACACTTTATTTTGATGTTCGTCTTTTAGACTTTTCAGAGTTGTGGTTGCTTAACCTTGGTGCGTGCCAAACAAACGGACCGAGGCGCTGGATTTCCTAGCGCTGTTTTGACTCCTTTACACGTTTTAGAAGTTCTTCATGAGTTCTCAGCTGGTCAAAATACCATCACATATAGGCTAGGCACATACAAAATGTGCATTTAGCCTTGTATGCTTTTAGGTTCTGTGTTAAAATGCCAAATCCGAACACTAAGCGGACCAGGACTAAATGTTTTTATTGGGGTTTTATTTTGGTCTGAATCAAGCGAACCGAACTACGAGTGTGAACACACCCTTCCAACAGAATATCTAAAAGTGTCCATCAAATAAAAGTGTTACCCAAAGACACTGATTGTGACACAGACCTGCAGCACAAACCATTTTACACACATCCGATCTCTCACAGATAACCGTCTGCGTCTACAGTTTCACAACAGGCTCAGAGCAGACAATTGCAACAGGAAGTTTCATCCGGTTAATTGAATCTGATTGGCTGTTAGAGAGACACTTGCCTTTTCTTTTCACACTTTTGGGATGTGTTTGTGCATCGCCGCTCTGGAGTATAACACACTATATATGAAGGACTTTGAGTAGTTTGAGATCACAAAACACTACACAGGGCCTGTAAGTCTCTCTTAAGACTGATTTCTGTGGATGAATATAGTTCAAAGGTTTTGAGATGATTTCTGCGCTGTAAAGAAGAGAACACAGAACCTTTCTGTGTTATATTTGATAAGCTCATTGTGGTCATTTGAATAAAATATGTGTCGTCTCACATGATACACATGCAAAGCATCAGTAACAGTCTGTTTGAGTTATCCGTCTTCATGGTTGTTAGTACAGTTCAACTTTAAGCGAATCGATATAGTGATGTGTGTGTTTCTCCACAGGCAGGGGACAAGCACTACCACCCCAGCTGTGCTCGCTGTAGCCGGTGTAACCAGATGTTTACAGAAGGAGAGGAGATGTACCTGCAAGGTGAGTCTGAGCCTACAGACAGCACATTTAATACATGCATTTGTTCTGCAGGAGGAACCTTTGTCAATTTAGAAAAATTGTGTTCTTTTTTATGATTTGTCTAAATATCTAAACATTTTTGAGAAGCAACGGTAACATAAGACTGCATAAGACAGGCATGACACTGGCATGAGGTTGTGTTGTCTTAGTAATGTCAAGTTGTCATGCCAAAGACACTGACAGGTCATGATGTATTGGTTTATGTCAAGTTGTCATAACAAAGACATCTCAAACAATGTCATATTTGCATTAAAAATGTCATAATTGAGCGAATGACAGTTGTCATAAACATGCATAAAACTTCCTTCATATTCATAACATATGTCAAGGCATGATTATGAATGTGTCATGTTAGTCTTATGCACACCCCTTCAAGTAAAGTGTTACCGAAGCAACATTACGTAGATATTAAGTATGTTTTTTATTGCTTCAAAATTTAATTAGTTTATACCTAAAACAAAAAAATATAGCTGCGAGCAGCGATTGCGGGCCCAAGCCGGTGGCACCGCAACCCCGGTGCCTAAAGGCACCGGGATGGCGGTACCGCCGGCTTTGGCCCTCCATCGCTGCTCGCAGCTATATTTATATATATATATATATATATATATATATATATATATATATATATATATATATATATAAAGCCGGTGGCATTGCCACCTTGGTGCCTGTAGGGTTATTCTGCACGACGTGCAAAAACGTAACCCCTGCTTTGGAATACATACTAGTATGTATTCCACAATTGGAATACATACTAACATACTAGTCAGAACTGAATAGTTGATATCTGAATGACAGATCACCATAGAAGTCACTGGAAAAAATGTGACTAGTAACAAAAGAATAGTTACTAGTCACCATTGAAATAAGTACTAGTGTCTAATGAATAAGTACTAGTATCTATTTAATAGGTACTAGCATCTAATGAATAAGTACTAGTAACTAATTAATAAGCATTGGTATGTAATGAATAAGGACTAGCATCTAATGAATAAGTACTAGTATCTAATAAATAAGGACTAGTGTCTAATGAATAAGTACTAGTATCTTTAAAAAGGTACTAGTACCTAAAGAATAAACACTAGTATCTAAAGAAAAGGCACTAGTATCTAAAGAATAAGCACTAGTAGCTAATGAATAAGTACTAGTACTTAATGGAATAGATACTAGTATCTAAAAAATAAGTACTAGTAGCATGAAAATAGAGACTAGTAGGTTAAAATGATTAAATGTTAAAACGGCTTGCCATACTCTATCTGTCGTTTCGACTAGTCACAATTACGTTACAGATATCTTAAATGATAATACAAACTATCCAAAATGTAATTACGACTAGAAAGACGTTGTTGATATCTACAATGTTAATTACGAATAGTCAAACTTAGCTTTTAAATGTTAAAAGGGCTTGCCATACAGAAGTGTAGGCTCAGAGAGACACTCAACATTTTTAAACCAAAATATCTGACTTTCTGTGGGTCCTAGCTCATGAGTGTAAATTAGAAAGTTGTCCGGCTTGAGGAGAATATATGAATATATGAAACGATGAGATCAACATGTGTACTGAGTTTCATATTATTCCATGCAAGCGTGTTTGATTTATGGACCAAGTTTTTGGACCCCGTTCCAGGGGGCGCTGTCTAGCCCCCTTGCCACACCCGGGTACCATCTTCCCGGCTCTGATGGCTGTGGGATCTGACCTGTGTGCAAAGTTTCAAGAGTTTTCAAACCCATTAAGGGCCCCAAAAGCCGCTAAGAGACTCAAAATCATCAAAAAAAGGAATGTTAAAGTTTGATGCGTTGCTATGGCAACATTATCTTAGATATTGAATAATGCTTTCACAGCTCTTCATCTGGCGTGTGTTTACATTATACAGATGAATTTTGAAGCAAATCGGGTAAAAGTAAGAGTGTGATTTCAAAGCATTTTGCAAGTGAAACACTTTCTGCTGCCAGTTGGTGGCGCTATATATTTGACTCACAATAGTCACATCCATGTGATCGGCCTCTTACAACGAACACACTGCTGAAGTTTCATCAAGATCAGTTAATGTATGCAGAAGTTTTAACACACTTCCTTTTTGATTTATGGACCAAGTTAATTTAATTAATACACTAATTATATAAAACTATTGTCAATGCACTACAATTAAACAGGTTATATGTCTTTACTTATAAAAAAATAAAAACAAAAACTTATTTAAAAAATACCAGGCTTAAGAAATGTATTTACTTTAGCAGGCCAGACACACAGTGAAATTATTAAGCCCCCTCCCCCTACACACACACACAGAGACTGTGTGTCAAAAGACTCAATCACACACACACACAGACTGTGTGACAGGCCTAGGCTCAGAAAGAGCATGATCATATTCAAACTACAATATCTGACTTTCTGTGGGTTTGATCTTATTATTGTTAATTAGAAAGTTGTTTGGCTTGAATAGAACAATATACACGGCAAGTTTTGTAACTGTCAGTAAAACTAACCAAGTTATAACACACTTTATGTGTCCTTTTTTAGTCAAAAAAATCCGCCACGGCCAAACCGTTCGAGATATCAAAAATCCGTCCGGAATATAGCATCCTCAATGTCTTGACTTCATGCACACCGAGTTTGGTGGTGATTGGTAACAGCATGGGTTGTAATTTGATGTTTTTCTAGGACAATTATTTAAAAAAAAAAAACATAATTCCCGACTTCCGTTTGAACTGTCGTAAAACTTAGAGCACGAAAGTTGTTTGGCCTGATGTGATCTATGAGTGTACCGAGTTTCATATTAATCCATGCACGTGTGTTTGATTTATGGACAAATGTTCGAATCCCTAAAAGAATGCATCCTAAAAGAATGGTAAAGTTTGATGCGTCGCCACGGCAACAGTTTCAAAGATATCAAGAATCCATTCATAGGTCTTCATCTGCCGTGTATGTACATTATACAGATGAAGTTTGAAGCAAATCGGGTAAAAATAAGAGGGTGATTTCAAAGCATTTTGAAAGTGACACACTTCCTGCTGCCAGTTGGTGGCGCTATAACTTTGACTCACAATAGTCACATCCATGTGATCGTCCTCTTACAGCGAACGCACTGCTGAAGTTTCATCCAGATCAGTTAATGTATGCTGAAGTTATGACACACTTCCTGTTTCACGTTTCTCGCCATAATTTCGTTTCCTCGCCACGGCCAAACCGTTCGAGATATCAAAAATCCCCACACAAACTTTCATCCTCAATGTCTTGACTTCACGCTGACCGAGTTTCGTCGAATTTGGATCAGAGCTCTAGGAGGAGTATTTAAAAGTTCATTGCGTGTGTTTTACAAAAAAACCTCAATAGCCGACTTCCTGTTGGGCTGGGGTAAAGAGTAAGAACGCGAGGTATAGATGAAATTCTGCTATCGACATGTGTACCGAGTTTCATATTATTACATGCAAGTGTGTTTGAGTTATGGACCAGGTGTTCGGACCCCATTCCAGGGGGCGCTGACGAGCCGCCCTGCCACGCCCGGGTACCAGCTTCAGCCCGGCTCTGATGGCCGCGGGTTCTGACCCGTGTGCAAAGTTTCAAGAGTTTTCGAGCATGTTAAGGGCCCCAAAAGTGCCCGAATAGTCGCTAGAAAAAGAAAAAAAAAAAAAAAAAAAAAAAAAAAAAAAATAATCGGAAGGAAAACAATAGGGCTCTGCGCCCTTTCAGGGCTTGGGCCCTAAAAATATATATCTGCCTGTGGGGTAAGAGAAAAATAAAGCTTAATTATTTTTCTCAGATATTTTTTTTTCAGCAAAACACACTTAATTGTCATTAATTAATTTAAGAATTTTTTTACTAAACTGCTCAGTTCATATGGATTAGTTTTACAATCTCTTTATGAACTTTTTGAAGCATCAGTATGATAGGTTGCTTAATTGCTGGACTATGTTTAACCAAATGTATTTATTTTAATTCTACTTAAAATAATATAATGCCAGATAAATTAAAATAGTATGTGTTTTGGTGTGCAATGGTGTTTTGTTTTCATTGTAACTAAACACGTTGATTTTGAAGGGTAAATAGGACTTGGATGCCTCTTGGGACTAAATAGTTATTTTTGGTTTGATGATATCTGTATTTTTTATTTATGTTGTATTGTCTTATGTATAGTATCTTGAGAATGGTGGCACATAATGATACACTACAAAATGCAATACCTTTTAAAAGTTTGGGTTGATTTTTGATCTCCAAGGCTTCATTTAATTGGTCAAAAATACAATAAAAACAGTAATATTATTAAATATTATTACAATTCAAAATTACAGTTTTCTGTTTGAATATATTTTAAAATATAATTTATTTATGTGATGCAAATCTGAATTTTCAGCATTATTACTTCTGTCAGTGTCACATGATTATTCAGAAATCATTCTAAAATGCAAATTTGCTGCTCAAGAAACTTTTATTATGAATATCAATGTTAAAAACAGTTGTGGAGCTTTATATTTTTTGTTTCTTTTATTCTTTGATGAATAGAAAGTAAAAAATATATGCATTTATTTGAAATAGAAATATTTTGTGACATTTTAAGTGTGTTTGTCACATTTGATGCATTTATTAATAATAATAATAATAATAATAATTATATATATATATATATATATATATATATATATATATATATATATATATATATATATATATATATATATATATATATCCACCATGCTCTAGAAATTGAGATTATCATCGTTCATTAAAAAAATGAGTAGTTGGCCAATAGTAAAGCTCACCTCAAAATCATGACCATATTAATTTTAATTCTCCTTTATATGCATTATCAAAACTGTATCCATATCACATGACTTCACTCTTAAATGTGGTCCTCTTAGCCTGGTAGTCTTTGGATTATTTTGCTTTGTGTTTCATTGTTTATGCAGGATCAACAGTTTGGCACCCAGGCTGTAAAGTTCAACTAGAGGCGAGGAGAGACAGCGGGTACGACCCTTTTCCATCTCACGTTTGTATCCGGTATTTACATGTTTGTCCTGTATAGTTGTTGTCTGTGTGTTCTCTCGGCAGACTCTTTTCTGAAAGTAAGCAGAGAATATCTCATTGCTAGCTTTGAGGTTGTACTTTCTCCTTCTGGCTGTTTTCTAGTAGACTTGTCGCTCAAACAATCGTCCCGGGAACGCCGCTATAGGCTAGGTGATTCAGAATCTTGTTTGATGTCCAACCAAACCCCTGTGCTTCCTCCACAGCTATTGCCTGCGTCTCTAGCTCTACTCAGCAAAACAGAAAGGCAGGTACTGTACTCTCTGTCAGCTGCGGCATGGCATCGCATGACCATGTGCTGCCCCCTGGAGGTGGAGGGTTGCAGTACTCCTCCTGCAGCGCTCAAGCCGCCCGCTCTGTTTTAGACATAAAACATCATTAACATCTGGTTTATTCCATCTCATCATAGACGCTGATGCCATAGAACAGATAGTAATCAACATCCCAGTTACTCTGTTTAGTCGATTCATGAAGTTGAAAGTTGGATATTAGTGTAACCCTGACCTTTTTTACAGTCTATGCTACTGACTCGCATTCCTTCGGCTCTGTTATTGTGCTCCATTATAACCAAATAGGCCTCTGATCAAGTCAAGCAGCTATAATCACGCATGCTGGATTTTCGTATGCTGAGTAATATCAGAAGCCCTTACATTTCCCACCATTGGAAACATGAAATCGCCATTGACATTCATTGTGTGGAAGGCAAATGAATGAGGTTCATTTGTTTTAGGTTTGTTTTAAAGGTTCTGTCATCATTTAGTTCTGGCCTTCATGATATATGGGTCAAAACACACTGGTCTCGACTTGTGGATTTTAAAGTATTTAACTTTTAATGATATTGCTATGGCTTTTGTCATTTAATTTTCATTTATTTTTAAATATTGCTATTTAGGTTTATTAGATATTTAGTTCAGTTTAAGTTTTTCAGTTTTGATTTATTTCCAGTTAATGAGTGCTAATAAGTAGTAAATG
>JAQIUQ010003712.1:0-12500 GCA_030378365.1 Hybognathus amarus | reverse complement strand
TAAAATGGCCTTAATTATCATTTTCTAGCCATGTTCCTCTTTTTTCTCCTGAGCTAATTTGTTTGTTTGTGGAGTTTGAGAAGATAAGAAAAAGATTATATAAGTGAAACTTAGGTAGAACATTTAACACATTTAAAGTAATATGCACTCATTGTGTTTGCAGCTCAAGTAGAAAATATCACTCAAAGGAAAATACACTGTCATTGGTAAAAAAAAATAAAAATAAAAAATTTGAGTAGATGTAACTTATAGGATGAAGACTTACAAGTTTAACACAGCAAAATGGCGATGTTTAAGCACCCGCTGAGGAATATGCACCCCTGGTTGGGGATTACTGTTTTTAAAAATTGCATTGTGATTGATCTGGGTTAAAGAGATTAAACATGATTTAATGACTCGTAAATGTAAGTTGTAGGCCTAAGACACTGAAACGAGCGGTTTGTGTGAGAAAACGAACAGTATTCATATCGTTTTTACCTCTTGTAACCTCAGCCACAAAGCGCCCACGCCCTCAGATCACTTGGACATGGCTGTGATTACAAGAGGTAAAAACGATATAAAATACTGTTCGTTTTCTCACAAAAACCGCTCGTTTCGTGTCTTAGCCATCAATGTGTACTTACATTTACGAGTCATTAAATCATGTTTAATTTGGACTTCTCTGTGCATGCTCTTTGAGGTGGTGACCATAGACCTCCATTAAATGACTGACAGACCTAAAAATATCAAAATTGAAACTACTGTGGAAACAAAGACACCTACATCTTGGATGCCCTTGAGGTAAGCTAAAACATGCCAAAAATTAATTTCAAAGTGAACTATCCCTTTAAAGCACTCATGCGGAGCAACTAGCTGTTCAGTTTACTGTTCAAGACAGTTTAGACAATCTTATTCAGCATCTGCATGACATTTAAAACAGCATCCTGAATATACAGACACGTTCATGGTCCTTTTAATGCTGCTTGGCTCACAACAGCAGGGCATTGCTACGGCATTATCGAATGAAGAAACTAATTTAACAGTTCAGTGGTAACCTCTTGACAAGGGTCGAAAATCCTTATTAAGAAAAAATCTCAAGGTCTTTGAATTTCAGAATATTTCATGCCATGACTGTATGGTTTGTATGTCACTTTTCCATAATTCTGTGTTTTGTTTGTCTGTTTTTGTTTGGAAACTGTGAGTCCCTCCACCTCATTAATATCTGCTTGTGTGCCATTTAACACCACCTCAATGTTAACATGTAAGTATTGTTTGAAGTCTTCTCAACTGAGCTCATTTCACTATAAATATTAATCTACCAACCAATCAATCAGTCATCACTAAAGCGTCTTCTGATGAGTGCCTGAATAGCTTTCATTCATCCATCAATAACAAAACTTGCAAAAATTAAGCTTTACAAAATTATTATATTGATAGCTTGTTGCTGATATTCGAGTATTGCTTATCACCAAGCATTGAAAAAAGTAAATAAATAGGCAAAATCTCAAGTTTATTGGTATTTAAATGGGTCATATCACACAATTTTCTCACTCTGAGGTCCACTTATAATACTAGTACTGTATATAATATTGGTGCCAAATATAAGTTGACACAATTTATTTGTATTTTTTGCTGTTGTTCTTGTATGCAAGTACTTTTTTCGCATGTTAATTGAGATCAAATGCTTTTGCACGTGCAGGTTTTCTGTGGAGTTCAATGTAGTTTGTTTTCTCCATCCCAAGACAATCTGCACTGAAAAGTGTCTAAATTATATTTAGATCAGCATGAAACGGTGATAAAAAATAAACTTCAGCTTCTTTTGCTACATATGGATGGATGGATGGATGGATGGATGGATGGATGGATGGATGGATGGATGGATGGATGGATGGATGGATGGATGGATGGATGGATGGATGGATGGATGGAATGGATGGATGGATGGATGGATGGATGATGATGGATGGATGGATGGATGGATGGATAGAGATAAGAATGTCTCAAATGTCTCATGGTGCTCAGGCCGATACCCTTTTCAACAGCGTTTCTCAAACTTTGTTTCAGTTTTGTTTTTTCCATCAGAGAGGGTGTTTTTACTTCTGACTATCACTGTATTCGGATTGTTTGATATGACCCCTTTAAAGTGTAGTCATTTGGAGATTTGACCATTCAGGTCATATTCCGCTGCTTTCATGCAATGTGTTCTGAATCCAGTGATTGTTTTGTCAGATTCCTGCATGGCTTATTTTGGCTGAGTGAATTATGACATAGATGTGCATGTTTAGCATGCAAGCAAACAACCAATAGTCTCTATAGTAGCATTGTGAATGTGAATGAGGAGAGGCCTTAAACTTGTATGCCACATATGGCAACATCTGTTGGTTAGATGTTGGTGTAGCCACACTGATGGTCCAGCTCCCCCGGTTTATTGATCTAGATTCAGCTGCCCTTGCAGCCCAGAGCAAGTCTGCTGATGACATCATCAAATCGGCCAAATTCCCTCAGCGTACGCCCCTGGTCCAGACTACCCAGCAATGATAGAGACAGACTGCTGGTCCTTGCCGATCTCCCATGCTGCCCTAGGTACTGTGGGAACTACAACCTTGCCCTCAAGATTTAAAGCAGATTTATTAAAGGAGTAGTTCACTTTAAAAATAAAAGTTTTGCTGATAATTTACTCACCTCCATGTCATCCAAGATGTCCATGTCATTCTTTCTTCAGTGGAAAAGAAATTAAGGTTTTTGGTGAAAACATTCCAGGATTTTTCTCCATATAATGGAATTCAATGGGAACCAAACCGTTCAAGATCCAAAAGACAGTTTCAGTGCAAACTGTTCAAAGGGCTTTAAACGATTCCAGAAGATGAATAAGGGTCTTATCAAGTGAAACAATCGCTCATTTAAAAAAAAATAATAATAATTAATGGTCGCCTTGCTCGGTTAGGGTTAGGGTGTGATGTGCGTTCGTGACTCTCCTGTTTGAGCTCGTTCATTAAAATGAGCAAATCTTTTTCTGAGTCAATTTGTTCATTTCGTTCGTTGAATCAACCAAATGACACTGAAAAAGATTTGTTCATTTTGATAAACGAGTTTGAACAGGAGAGTCACGAACGTGCGTCACAGAACAGAGCAAGGCGAGCATTTGAGCTTATAAAACTTTATAAAAAAACGTTTTTTTTTCTTTAAATGAGTGATCGTTTCGCTTGATTAGACCCTTATTCATCGTCTGGAATCGTTTAAAGCTCTTCTGAACAGTTCACAGTTTGTACTGAAACTGTCTTTTGGACCTTGAACCGTTTGGTTCCCATTGAAGTCCATTATATGGAGAAAAATCCTGGAATATTTTCATCAAAAACTTAATTTCTTTTCGACTGAAGAAAGAAAGACATGGACATCTTGGATGACACGGGGTGAGTAAATTATCAGCAAAAGTTTTTTTTTTTTAAAGTGAACTACTCCTTTAACATATAGATAGATGTAGACGTAGATGCAGTAAATGCTAGTAAGTAGTAAGTTGCTTCTTCCTGATTAATAGTTTAATATTCAATATCAAATTGAAATCTTATATGGAGTATTTTTTCTTGCAGTAAAGTTTATCATTGTGTTTAAAATTATTGTATTATCGTATTAAAACAGCTTTTGGTGCTGGATTGGCATAAAAAAATAGTGTAACATTAAAAAAAGTTAAAACCGAATACTGAGATTGACTTCAAACGTCTGTGTTGTCTTTCTGTCCATGTGTTACTGTGTAATCGTCTGTCTTGATGTAATACACAAGTGATCATTTCATGTCTGTTCTATCAGGAGGTATAAATACCTAATGTAAAATGTGTTTCCTTATATAGAAACAGATTAAAGACTGCAGAATTTCTGTCTTTCTACTGTCTTTTACATTAGCTCTCCCCTCCATCCTTGATTTCAGGTGTTTGTGTGTGGGACTGTGTCCTACTAAGGTGTTTTTATTGTCGTTGTGCTGCTCAGGAACAGACGGGTGGAGGAGGTCAAGAGAGGAGGATGAGGAGGAGCTTCAGAAACGCAGACAGATTCAGGAGGAACATCTCAACAAGGTCAGGAACTGAAAGAATGATGCAACACAGAGAGCAGCTCTAGGACTTCTTCCTGTTTAAATGGCTTCATGTTTTTGATTCCAGATCCAATCTGGTTTGGGGAAAATGATCCTTAAAGAGGAGAAGGAGAAAGAGAAGATCCGAGAGAGTCACGAACGGAGTCAATCGGCACAACGCTACGAGCATGGAAGCAGTAATGCTCCTCAGTACAATAGATTGCAAACTAGACATTCATGTTCTGACTTTTATTGAGGTAGTGAATAGGATGCAGAATTTGAATTTAAAGGAGTAGTTCACTTTAAAAAAAAACTTTTGCTGATAATTTACTCACCCTCATGTCATCCAAGATGTCCATGTCATTCTTTCTTCAGTGGAAAAGAAATTAAGGTTTTTGATGAAAACATTCCAGGATTTTTCTCCATATAATGCACTTCAATGGGAACCAAACGGTTCAAGGTCCAAAAGACAGTTTCAGTACAAACTGTTCAAAGAGCTTTAAACGATTCCAGGCGATGAATAAGGGTCTTATTAAGCGAAACGATCACTCATAAAAAAAAAGTTTAAGTTTTATAAGCTCAAATGGTCGCCTTGCTCTGTTCTTTGTTTCTTTCTTTTTTTCGTCTTTTTTTTAAATGAGCGGTCATTTCGCTTGATAAGACCCTTATTCATCGTCTGAAATCGTTTAAAGCCCTTTGAACAGTTTGCACTGAAACTGTCTTTTGGACCTTGAACCATTTGGTTCCCATTGAAGTCCATTATATGGAGAAAATCCTGGAATGTTTTCATCAAAAAAACATTTCTTTTCAACTGAAGAAAGAAAGACATGAATATCATGGATGACATGGGGGTGAGTAAATTATCAGCAAAAGTTTTTTTTTTTTTTTTAAGTGAACTACTCCTTTTAAGGAATCAGGATTAATGGAATGAAATGCATACTACATATAGTTAAAAATACATTTTAAAAGGAATAATATATACATTATTTACAGTATATATTATTGGACCTAATTTTTTAATGGTGAATATATACTATGTTATTACAATTGCAGATCAAAGTTCACCGTCTAAATCAGGCTCACTGCCTGGATACGGGCGGAACGGACTGCATCGGGTAAGATCTTTCTTTTGAGGAAACTATGGGACATTTCAAAATTTAGCATAGAAAAGTAGATTTAGTTGAAAACCTGTAGTTTTTTCGAATTACCATGCTTGTCCACCCTCATATCCCCTGAGACGAGAGATTTATGTATTTTTTGTCTGGAAAAAATACTCTGATGACGCAAAAATCATCGGAGGATTTTTTTGTCCAGAGGCTAAAGACTAGTCAGTAGTAGGGTCTGTCCCTACTATATTACAGTGTATTCAAATCTTTTTTTTGTTGTTGTTTCTAATGTCTTTTTTGTTTTTCCTCCAGCCTCAGTCTGACTGATTTTACACAGTATAACAGTTTTGGGGACGTGTGCAGTGGGATGAGAGGTTCGTTTTTCTGTCTCTTTATTTAATTTATCTTAAATTACATATCTGACCTTGGATCATAAAACCAGTCACACAAGTAGCACGGGTATTTGTGGAAATAGCCAACAATACTTTCGTTGCATGGGTGAAAATTATCATTTTTTCTTTTATGCCAAAAATCATTAGGATATTAAGTAAAGATCATGTTCCATGAAGATATTTTGTAAATTTCCTACTGTAAATATTTATTTTCTGTCAGTGAATACAGTAAATGGCCAACTTTAAAGGCAATTTTCTCAATGTTTTGATTTCTTTGCACCCTCAGATTCCAGATTTTCAAATAGTCGTATCTATACATCTATACCATACATTGTTGGAATATTTGGCTGATTTCCATGCTTGTTTATTGAGCTTTCAGATGATTTATACATCTCAATTTCCAAAAATTTACCCATGTGACTGGTTTTGTGGTCCAGGGTCACATATACAGTAGGAACTCTACTCTACTGGTCTAAGTAGTATATATGCATATGAATAATAATGTTTTTCTCATTTTGGTCATTTTAATGAATGAAAATAAAAACAAATCTTTTTTTCTTCTTAACAGAGTTTCAGGTATGTAGAGATGATTACCTCTTGGAATCACTCTTTTTTTCTCATTTATCTTTATCCTTATTGCTTTCTTATAACTGATATGTAAAATAGGGTACAACAGGGCCAAAGGCACATGTGCTTTTCACTACTCTCATAGTGTATTATTGCAGAAAAAGATGTGTTTGTATTGAACATTTATGGAGCAACAGATTTTGTGTGAAATAAATCATAAAAGTGGTTTATTTTGTTTACAAATCTTATAAATGAATGAGGTGGCGAAGATGGGCCTTTTACCCCACACACAGGGAAAATGCACACATTATTTATACAAATATTTGAGCTAAAATATATATTTTTTTATAATGTCTAAGTCAATAATTGTTCAAACAAATCAATTTAGCAAAGTTTGTTTCTGTTTATTTTGATAAATTAAAGAATAAATTTTTGTTAATAATATGGAAATATATTTTACAATTATAGCAACAAAATTATGTAATAAAGTAAACATTCTGAAAGCATTGAAGGAGATCCATTAGAAATATAGATTTAGAGTAGTAATATATATATTATATATGATTAATATTGTATTTTTTAAATATGATAGTTTCATTATTTCATCTCTAAGGTGGACAGTCAGCCTAATATATGATACAGATTGCATCAAGGATCAGCCAAAAATCCACTTGCATCTTGTTTTGGAAAGTGCTGCGGCAAGTTTTTGTGCAATCCAGTGGTTTACAGGAATATAAAATCAAAACTTAGCCCTGTTGTACCCTATTCTTTAAAAATAATATCTTCTACATGCTCATACTCATTCAAACAACATTATGTGAATTAAAATTGAAAGAAACAGCTGTTATGGCTCATTAAAGTAGCTTCATGTTCTCACTCTGTCTATGATTTGTTTCTAGGCTATGCATGATGGCCACCGCACATCCACTAGAATGGACAGAGGAGTGTCTATGCCTAACATGCTGGAACCAAAAGCAAGTGTAACACATTAAACTAGCAAAACATTATCTGATATTGAATACGAGATCTATTATTAGGCATTGAACTTGGATGTAGGAAGTACTTGGATGTAGCCGGATTTAAGGCCCGTCACACCAAGGACGATAGCTATAACGATTAAGATATAGACCTTATGTAGTCCCGCCCTTTTTCAGCTTTGGCCTCATTGTGTTCTGTCTACCGTTTTGTATTTGTGTAGTGAAATGTAGTGAAACTCCCCTCAGTAAGTAATTCCAACTAATAGTTCTTCGACAGAAATATACAGAGCAGACGAAAAAAAACAGAAGGTCAAAAGATTCTAAAGATGGCTGCGCGTTAATTTTTGTGAAACTGTAGCTGCGTCTAAATTCAGAGTCTGTATCCTTCAAAGGGCACATTGGAAAGCGGATTGCATCACTGTTGCACGACGAAGGCTGTCCCAGTCTTCAAATGTGGCTTCAATATGCCTTTTATCATTTCCTGTAACATAAAGGATACAACAGATGGATCCTTCGCGGCCTTGCCTACCCCAGAATTCATTGCGCGCCAGTGACGACAGGGTTTGTTTTGAGAGAGAAATTGCCAGATTACACTTTTAAATGTACGTATGCAGCCTCTGTATTGGGACACAGACGATTTCGTTCACTGTAAAAATATTTTTTGGTGAAGTAAATACTACTGAAAAAAAAACAATGTCATTTACATGAAAAAGTTCAGGCAAGAATAAAAAAAAATGAAGTAAATTCCACATCAGTACTTAATTCAAGCGAGTAGAAATGAAAGTGTAAATATCAACTCAATACAATTAAGTAAAAATTACTCAACTTTTCTGATACTGGGATTCCCATCATGCACTAGACCTTGAATAATTAATGAGGCTAATTTTTCACTGGTTTCAAGCTGTATGTACACTGTTTTATCATTAATTTGTTGTCAGTATTTGTAACTTGCAATTTTGTGACATTTTTTGCTCAAAATGACACAAAACGACCCATCAAATGTTACCGCCAATGTGTATTTGTCTACCAAGTATTGAGGTCTTTGCATTCACATGATGCTTAACATCTGACATCATGTAATTTAAATGACTTAGATGATCTAAGTAAAGCACACTATAAATGACTAATAAAATGCAATATTATTGTTTTAGTGAAATGTAATGCAAACGCAAAGAAAATTTCAACTAAATCTATATTAATCAACCTTTTACTAGCCGAGTTGAAATTACTTATTTTCTGTAAAGTTTACTTAATTCCATATTCCAAGTAAATTTAACTTAAAGATTTCTAATTAAAGCCACTGATAAATATGTTTATGTTTTTACTTGGCAAATTTTCGTAAATTTACTAGCATTTTCTGAGTGAAAAAAGTTGCCTAGCTTTTTTCAAGTAAATCCTAGTCCAATTTTTTTTCAGTGTTGGAATCATTTTCAGAACGACTTTTTTTTTAGCTGATGTACGATAAAAACATGACAGTCAATCAGAATCCATTGAGCATTTAAAGCGGCAGTACGCAAAACTGCAGAGTGTGATTACAATAAACAGAACGATATTGTGGACGCTAATAGAGTTATCTTTAGTTATCATTCTTGGTGTAAACAGGCCTTTGTGTTTTACTGATACTACATTTCAAACAATTAAAACAAGTCTGTGCACTTTTGTACTGATTGAGATGTCTTTTAAAGGTATATCCATATGAAATGCTGAAGATAACCAGCCGCGGTCGCTCCAAACTGCCCAGAGATGTGGACAGAACCCGACTAGAGGTAATTGCTCACAGAATATATAAAAAAAAGACCACATTATGATATAATCAAGATGCTCTAGGTGATTTTTATACTTTTTTATTCATTTTCACCTGCATTTCTAGCGCCACCTGTCTCCAGAGATGTTCTTTGAAATCTTTGGGATGGAAATGAAGGAATTCGACAGGTTACCTCTGTGGAAACGCAATGAACTGAAGAAGAAAGCCAAACTCTTTTAAACAGGATGTACAACATCTACAAACACACTGTATCATACAACTGTTGTTTCTTGCTAAAACTATAGCTAGAAGACACTTCCATTCTGCAATATTATCATATGATGTCAGTTTGTAATAAACGGAGGGTCCAAGCATTTCAGATGTATCTCCAAAATCCACAACACTTTGTTCTCTTTGTTGTTTTAATTTTCCCTCTTCCAGAAATGAGTCTTTGTCTTTTTGTTCTTTGTTCTTCTTGCATATCTTGGAAAATCATGTTCATGCAGGTCTGACCATCTGAACCTTTGTACATTTGCAGTCATGATCCATTTAATTCAGTGTTCCAGTAAAGACTTCTCTGTTTGCATCACTTTTGTTCAGGGAGGGATTGTAGATGCTACAATGTGTGGGTGTCTGTGTCTTTGTACCTGTTCATGTAAGTTTTTAATGCATTTAAAGAAATGTAATCCATAGCACATATCCATGTATTCACCCTTTACTACTGTACCAGCCTCTAAACTAAAGCATCTGTAAAATTAAAGGTGAAGTGTGTCATTTCTGGGCCAATAGCGGGACCAAGCATAATTGGGGGGAAAATTGACAACTAACAGGGAATGTTCTCAGAATGTTCTGGCAAGGTTCTCTCAAAGTTATGAACAAACGTTCTTCTGAGATGTTCTTTCAAAGTTATCTGGTCTTTAATAATGCTAAAAAATTAGCACAAAAAATATTTATATATTCCTTTGTTTTCTCTAACGCTCGCATTTAAAATAAAAAAACTGAGAGCATTCAAAAATAACGTTTTCATAACTTAATCGGAACGTTAGCAAAACTTTCTTGGAACATATTTTGTGCTTCTTAATATGTTTTTCATTTGATGCCACTAGTGGTGCAGAACTGACACATTTCACCTATAAGCTTTCTGAAGCTAATTTAACTGTTGAATCAATGCTGATGTCCCTAGTATATTGTACATTTAAATAATAGAATACAAATTTAAGGGAAAAATGAACTGGATTTGACTTTTTTTTAAAGAGCTGATACTCACACTGCCAATTTATTGTATTTCAATTGTATTTCTACTAGGGCTGTGCAAAAGTTAATTGCGATTAATCGCATCCAAAATAAAAGTCTGTGCTTACATAATATATTTGTGTGTGCTGTATATAATTATTTTGTATATATAAATACCTATGCATGCATGTATATATTTAAGAATTATTTGCGCTCAAATGCATATATATATATATATATATATATATATATATATATATATATATATATATATATATATATATATATATATATATATATATATATACACATAATCTATATTATATAAATATAAATATTTTATATATGAATAACACATTTTCATAAATATATACATGCATGTGTGTGCATTTATATATACAAAATAATTATATACAGCACACACAAATATATTATGTAAACACAGACTTTTATTTTGGATGCGAATTACCTGCTTGGGGGTTTGTTTGGAGTTTGTCGAATCTTAATCCTGTGCGAATCGGCCATGTCTGTAATTTGTAAAGTAAAAATTCCCCGCAAATTACCTACTATATTTCGCCGAACACCGAGGTCCTGTGATAATATTAGTCCCGTGCGAATTGGACATCTCTGTGATTTGGCCGGATCGTATATAATTTTTTCAAGGTTTTTGTTTCATCTGCGCCTTTTTATCCAGCCTATTTTGAGTTCCGTCTAAACTGAGTTAATTTTGTTTCTGAGTAAAAGTGTTTGTTGCTTTGGTTTATGTACTTTTGTTTTACAAGTGTAAAATCTGTTGTATGTGAGTAGTTTGTGTTTTCTTTTTTATTGGATCACTGAACGGGAGGGGTTGGCTGTGGTTATAATTTATAAATCTTCCTCTTTGTTCAAGGGGAGGTCTTCAGAGCAACTGAAGAGAGCAAAATCATGTTCAGCCGTTACCTTTGACCTTCATCCAAACAGACAAACTTCTTTACAATCCAGGACAAACAGGTGAGCTGTGAATGACCCTTGGTTGAAGCTATCATCTTCAAATGCATTATGCAATATATGTGAGTTTGTTGGTGTCTTTGCAGTTAATTTCAGAGTTGTCTCCATGGATCCCAAATTTGTGCCTTTTGATCAAATGGTAAGACCAGATGTTTCACCATTTTGAGTGTTCTGACCATAAATGAAAAGCAAATTAAATGCAGGTTCTTTTAAGATGCAGAAATTTCAACTTCAATGACTGCTTTTAAATGTTTATTATTCCTGTCTGTCTTACAGTAGAGTCTGCTCGGGGTGAAGGTGAGTTTGCTTCGGGGTAAGACTTTGAATGGAGCCAATGCAGCTTTTTGCACTTTTCTTTCTTTGCAGATTTTCTCTGAGCTGTTAATGTGTTTTAATAGGACAAAGATAATAACCGGATTGGTCAGTGGACAAATGTTTCCTCAACGGAGCTGATATTGAACCCAGAGGCTCAGATGGGGATTTACACACTAAAGGCTTTTATTGCTGACCGAGAAGTCTCCCAAGTTTTTGAGGGTGAAAAAATACGGTAAGTTGTTCTGTATGTGCAGTTCAATGACAGATTTGAGGCCTTAACCTAAAGCGCTTTGTTTCTGGTTTAGTTTTGCCCAAGTCTGATGTGACTAAACACACGCAGACCTACAGCGTTGCAGTTATGGGACTGAAAGTTGAGTCCTGTGGCATGTGAATGATGCTTTATTTTCTTGTCTTGTGGTTGGTTAGTTCTTTATTTTGTTCTGATGTTTCCCAGTTTGTCCATTCCAGTTGTCTGTCAGCGTCGATATGGCTCCAGCAGTGCAGATTCTGGTCTACAGCGTTCTTCTCGGTGAGAATTTAGTTGCTGCTAATGTGCCGTTTGACACTGATATGTGTTTCCAGAACCATGTACTGTATGATGTGGCTATTTTTCAATTTGGGAATGTTGGTGTGTGTGTGTCCTACAGCGTGTTGGTCCTTGTTCCAGGTATCTCTGCAGTTTTCTCCAGCTGTTCCTGCGGAGGGAAATGTTCTGATGGTTCCTGCTCAAGCAGGATCTCTGTGTAGCCTCAGTGCTGTAGATTCATTCATTAAAAACCAACACATTATGACTTTAGTCTTCTTTTTAGGTCTTCTTTTTATGATCTTTTAATGTGACGGACGGACGGACGTAAGTAAGATATTTTTGTTTCGGAGGCCGGAGGACTGGAGGCCGGAGGTAAAAAAAAAATATATATTTTTTTAAAATTAAATAAAAATATCCATCCATCCATCCATCCAGTTTTGAGGACCCATGGCGCCCGCCCTTGCTCCCCTTTCAGTGTGGCCTCGGGCGGGCGCCATGGTCCCCGAAAATGGAAATCGGAGATATACATCTTGTTCGGCTTGAGCCAGGGATCGCAGTGATGCGAAAATCGTGATTCTAGCTCAAACGGTCTAGGAGTTATGCGCAATTTA
>JAQIUQ010003711.1:2500-62381 GCA_030378365.1 Hybognathus amarus | reverse complement strand
TCTGAATAGTCGCTAGAAAAATAAAAAAAAAATAAAAATAAAAAAATAAAAAATTGTAACAAAGAAACAATAGGGCTCTGCGCCCTTCAGGGCTTGGGCCCTAATAAATAAATATAAGCTGCGAGTAGTCACCGCCGGCCCAAGCCGGTGGCACCTGCTAACCCCGGTGCCTAAAGGCACCGGGATGGCGGACCGTCGGCTTTGGCCCTCCATCGCTGCTCGCAGCTATATCTATATCACACACACACACACACACACACACACACACACACACATAAAGCGGTGGCACTCGCCACCTTGGTGCCTTTAGGGTTATTCTGCACGACGTGTAAAAACGCAACCCCTGCTTTGGAATACATACTGAGCATGTATTCCACAATTGGAATACATACTAACATACTAGTCAGAACTGAATAGTTGATATCTGAATGACAGATCACCATAGAAGTCAATGGAAAAAATGTGACTAGTAACAAAAGAATAGTTACTAGTCACCATTGAAAATAAGTACTAGTGTCTAATGAATAAGTACTAGTATCTATTTAATAGGTACTAGCATCTAATGAATAAGTACTAGTAACTAATTAATAAGCATTGGTATGTAATGAATAAGGACTAGCATCTAATGAATAAGTACTAGTATCTAATAAATAAGGACTAGTGTCTAATGAATAAGTACTAGTATCTTTAAAAGGTACTAGTACCTAAAGAATAAACACTAGTATCTAAAGAAAAGGCACTGAGTATCTAAAAAGAATAAGCACTAGTAGCTAATGAATAAGTACTAGTACTTAATGGAATAGATACTAGTATCTAAAAAATAAGTACTAGTAGCATGAAAATAGAGACTAGTAGGTTAAAATGATTAAATGTTAAAACGGCTTGCCATACTCTATCTGTCGTTTCCGACTAGTCACAATTACGTTACAGATATCTTAAATGATAATACAAACTATCCAAAATGTAATTACGACTAGAAAGACGTTGTTGATATCTACAATGTTAATTACGAATAGTTAAACTTAGCTTTTAAATGTTAAAAGGGCTTGCCATACAGAAGTGTAGGCTCAGAGAGACACTCAACATTTTCAAACCAAAATATCTGACTTTCTGTGGGTCCTAGCTCATGAGTGTAAATTAGAAGTTGTCCGGCTTGAGGAGAATATATGAATATATGAAACGATGAGATCAACATGTGTACTGAGTTTCATATTATTACATGCAAGCGTGTTTGATTTATGGACCAAGTTTTTGGACCCCGTTCCAGGGGGCGCTGTCAGCCCCCTTGCCACACCCCGGGTACCACTCTTCAGCCCGGCTCTGATGGCTGTGGGATCTGACCTGTGTGCAAAGTTTCAAGAGTTTTCAAACCCGTTAAGGGCCCCAAAAGCCGCTAAGAGTCTCAAAATCATCAAAAAAAGGAATGTTAAAGTTTGATGCGTTGCTATGGCAACATTATCTTAGATATTGAATAATGCTTTCACAGCTCTTCATCTGGCGTGTGTTTACATTTCTCGAAGCAAATCGGGTAAAAGTAAGAGTGCGATTTCAAAAGCATTTTGAAAGTGAAACACTTTCTGCTGCCAGTTGGTGGCGCTATATATTTGACTCACATCTATGTGATCGAACCTCTTACAATCGAACACACTGCTGAAGTTTCATCAAGATCAGTTAATGTATGCAGAAGTTTTAACACACTTCCTTTTTGATTTATTTACTTACTTTTTTGATTTATGGACCAAGTTAATTTAATTAATACACTAATTATATAAAACTATTGTCAATGCACTACAATTAAACAGGTTATATGCCTTTACTTATAAAAAATAAAAATAAAAACTTATTTAAAAAATACCAGGCTTAAGAAATGTATTTACTTTAGCAGGCCAGACACACAGTGAAAATGATTAAGCCCCCTCCCCCTTACACACACACACACACACACACACACACACACACAGACTGTGTGACAGGCCTAGGCTCAGAAAGAGCATGATCATATTCAAACTACAATATCTGACTTTCTGTGGGTTTGAGCTTATTATTGTTAATTAGAAAGTTGTTTGGCTTCAATAGAACAATATACACTGCAAGTTTTGTAACTGTCAGTAAAACTAACCAAGTTATAACACACTTTATGTGTCCTTTTTTAGTCAAAAAAATCCGCTACGGCCAAACCGTTCGAGATATCACAAATCCGTCCGGAATATAGCATCCTCAATGTCTTGACTTCATGCACACCGAGTTTGGTGGTGATTGGTAACAGCATGGGTTGTAATTTGATGTTTTTCTAGGACATTTATTTAAAAAAAAAAACATAATTCCCGACTTCCGTTTGCAACTGGTTGTAAAACTTAGAAGCATTCGAAAGTTGTTTGGCCTGATGTGATCTATGAGTGTACCGAGTTTCATATTAATCCATGCACGTGTGTTTGATTTATGGACAAATGTTCGAATCCCTAAAAGAATGCATCCTAAAAGAATGGTAAAGTTTAATGCGTCGCCACGGCAACAGTTTCAAAGATATCAAGAATCCATTCATAGGTCTTCATCTGCCGTGTATTTACATTATACAGATGAAGTTTGAAGCAAATCGGGTAAAAATAAGAGGGTGATTTCAAAGCATTTTGAAAGTGACACACTTCCTGCTGCCAGTTGGTGGCGCTATAACTTTGACTCACAATAGTCACATCCATGTGATCGTCCTCTTACAGCGAACGCACTGCTGAAGTTTCATCCAGATCAGTTAATGTATGCTGAAGTTATGACACACTTCCTGTTTCACGTTTCTCGCCATAATTTCGTTTCCTCGCCACGGCCAAACCGTTCGAGATATCAAAAATCCCCACACAAACTTTCATCCTCAATGTCTTGACTTCACGCTGACCGAGTTTCGTCGAATTTGGATCAGAGCTCTAGGAGGAGTATTTAAAAGTTCATTGCGTGTGTTTTACAAAAAAACCTCAATAGCCGACTTCCTGTTGGGCTGGGTAAAGTAAGAACGTTGAGGTATAGATGAAATTCTGCTATCTACAGTTTTCGGACAGAAGAGTTTTCGAGCATGTTAAGGGCCCAAAAGTGCCCCGATAAGTCGCTAGAAAAAAAAAATAAAAAAAAAATAAAAAAAAAATAAAAATAATCGGAAGGAAAACAATAGGGCTCTGCGTCCTTTCAGGGCTTGGGCCCTAATAAATGGTTACTTTGGTTACGCATCCACACACACACACACACACACACACACACGTACCCACAGTCACACCCACTCACACACCCACTCAGATCAAACTCTTGAACCACTTTTTTGCTCTTATATCACTTCTGGAATCATGGAATTACATGTATTAAGTTTGTTTGTATGTATGTTTGAATGTTTAATTAAAAAAAAAATAAAAAAATAAAATTTGCAACAGAATATCTGACAGCTCTCCTATCCCCATGTTGACAGAAATCAGATGAGAGAGATGGAAAGATAGGATGAGAAACAGACAGACAGAGAGATAGATGGAGAAATAGATGGACAGACAGGGTGAGAAATAGATAGATGGATAGAAAATAGACAGACAGACAGACAGAGAGAGAGAGAGATGGATAGATGGATAGATAGATGGATAGATGGATGGATGGACAGGATGAGAAATAGATAGATGGATATATGAATAGACAGACAGACAGACATACAGATAGATGGATGGATGTGAATCACCTGTAGAAGTGAAGCAGCTGATGCAGGCTTGAGCAAATTCATGTGTTTGTTCCAGGGGGTCTCTGGACCAACAGGAAATAGTGGCGGTCACATGACCGTTCCTCTGTAACACACACACATATATATATGAACTCTCTCTCATGATGTTAAACAGAGAAGCTGTAATGCGTTCACATCACCAGCAGTCGTCACACTTACCTCATGAGAAGAGTTCGTCAGTTTGACCGACGGCAGAAAGCTTACGACCGTCTTTCCCACCTGACAGAGAAATTAAATCATATAAAGATTTAATTCACTGAAAAGGGAATTCAACAAGTGTTATTTCTAGAGATTAATCAAATATTAAAAAGTAATATGAATGTGATTGAATGTGAAGTCTCTCAAGTTCAAGATATCAAACCAAGATGCAAAAAGTACAGTAACCAGATTGAAAAACATTAAGATCTTGAAACTTCGGGGATCACAAAATGTAATTATTTTACATTTATTTGCGATAACTTTAGAAAACTGTTTTAATATCTCAACACTCCTAGTATCTGTAAATAAAAGGTTTCACTTTATTTTGATGGTCCCTTTTACACATTCTGTTGACTGCGTTGCACCTACATGTCTAACTCTCATTAGAGTATCAGTAGAGTATCAGTAGGCTTATTAATAGGCTATTTATTTTAAGCCAATTTGTTACAAAGTCTACTAACTCTAGTTAGAGTATCAGTAAAGTATTAGTAGGGTTAGAATAAGTTGACATGTAGTTGCAGAGTTGCTTATAGTCAATGGATTGTCTGTTGGAGGATCATCACAATAGTCAAGTCACCTTCATTTATACAGCGCTTTAAACAACGCAGATTGTTTCAAAGCAGCTTTACAGAGATAATAGGAAATTAAAAAGTAACAGAGATAGTTTGTGCTTTACAGCAGCTCTAGAATAAAGTTATTGTCCAGCTAAAAATTGTAGTTGTAATTGATTCACTTCCATCACAACAGTCATTAGTTATGAACTTAAGTCGCTTAAACACCCCGTTCTAACAGAAAACACTTAATGCGATCCGTCCGCTCATTCAGACAACAACAGTGTCTAGTGGCTCGAGAGACGCAAACCTAGAAATAGCAGTTAGCGAACTATGAATAAAACTATAAAACAAAGGGTTAGCAGATATAAGCAGACAGTCTCCTAATACTCTAACTAGAGATAGTTGACACATAGGTGCAAAGTTACTGAAAGTCAACATGATGTTTAAAAGGCACCATCAGAATAAAGTATCACCAGATAAAATATCTTCGTAATCATGGACCTGGCAGAGTGAATTCAGACAGCGAGTCGAGCACGTCTCCTCCCACCACCAGAGGGCGCTGCGGGAGAACTGCGTCTGTTGACGGACAGATGGAGTCCAACGTGTCCAGGGTGGAGCACGAGTTCGTCTCAGGCTTAATGAAAGAGTCCAGCGAGTTCAACTGACTCCCGACGGAGGAGAAGAACGCGGGAGGAAGACGAGGAGACGGAGACGGAGAAACAAACTCCGACCGGGGAAACGACTCCACTCTGAGTGACAAACAGGGAAAGAGTCAACGGGTAACTATAAGCTGGATCACAAACACACGGTTCCATTTCATGTTCATTAGGGGTGTCACAATATATCATTTCGTAATATATCGCAATACAAAAATGCATCAATATGTATCGTGGATAGTGACGGTGTTGTGGATAGTTCACCCAAAATGATAATTAAAGGATTAGTTCACTTTTCAAAAAACTTTTGCTGATAATTTACTCACCCCCATGTCATCCAAGATGTCCATGTCTTTCTTTCTTCAGTCGAAAAGAAATTAAGGTTTTTGATGAAAACATTCCAGGATTTTTCTTCATATAATGGACTTCAGTGGGAACCAAACGGTTCAAGTTCCAAAAGGAACTTTCAGTACAAACTGCAAACTGAATTAACCAAATGACTCGGAAAAAAGATTTGTTCATTTTGATGAACGAGTTCGAACAGGAGTGCGTTACAGAACAGAGCAAGACGAGCATTTGAGCTTATAAAACTTCAACTTTGTTATTTATTTATAAAATGAGTGATCGTTTCGCTTGATAAGACCCTTATTCGTCGTCTGGAATCGTTTAAAGCCCAAGTTTGCAGTTTGTATTTAAAGTTTCTTTTGGACCTTGAACCGTCTGGTTCCCACTGAAGTCCATTATATGGAGAAAAATCCTGGAATGTTTTCATCAAAACCTTAATTTCTTTTCAACTGAAGAAAGAAAGATGTGGACATCTTGGATGACATGGGGGTGAGTAAATTATCAGCAAAAGTTTTTTTCAAAAGTGAACTACTCCTTTAATGTGAGAAAAAAAATTCAGTTCCCTTTCGTCCTGGGAACTCCAACGTGTCGTTGGGGAGTTCCCTGACAAATTGGGATCCCAATTCATCAGGGAACTCCCTGACGACACGTCTCCGTTCCCTGTACTCAGGGAACGAGGGTTACATACGTAACCGAGACGTTTTCATTTCAATACTTGAGTTTATATTTCAAGTTGTCAGATTTTAGTGTCAGTACAACATTAAAATACTGTATATAATGTTGATTATAATGTATAATAATGCAATGGGGAAAATTTGTGGGTCCTGATAATGCCAAATGTCTGATGTTACCAGTAAAAAGTGTCATTATTTTAAATATATGTAGTGAGTGAAAGAGTGCAAACATATTCATCTAAAATAATTCAGTATTTTCAGCTTCAGAATCATGAATATTGTTATTCTGGTGTCTCTATTGTCCTGTGCGTTGGGTTTCCAGAAAAAAGTCCAAGTCTATTCATTTACACTCGCAATGTAACACCAAATTTAGCATTTTAAAGGTACATTGTGTTATATTAACATCAGTAACATCACTTCCTGTTGGCCTACGTAACTTATGTTGGGTGCAACTCGCAACCTCACCACTAGATGCCGCTAAAAATTACACACCGCACCTTTAATCATCATATGTCTCATAGTATCGCAATAATATGGTACTGTGAGTTCAGTATGGAGATATGTATCGAATCGGTGAGATGAGGGTATCGTTACTCCCCAGATATTCATATTCAGTGCCCTCACCTGCGGTGTGTCTTCCTCTTTGGGCATGCAGTCAAGCAGACGGTCCCAGCTCGTCCCCCATCAGGTCGTTGTCGTCCAGCGACTGAGACACGGGCACCGACAGACCCAGGGCCTCGTGGGAGTCGCTCACGGGGATTGGGGCCGGTAACACAGGAGACGAACCCGCTGTCAAGATACAGACGACAACCCTGAACACACACGCGTAATCAGCAGCAGAGTTTAACAGAAGCACTTGCGTATTTAAAGGGGTGATGAACTGAGAAATCAAATTATCCTTGAGCTTTTGACATCTAAGAGGTCATCATATTATAAGAATATCCTGTAAGTTTCAGAACTGAAAACGTCCTTGTTAGTCCAATAAATGCTTTTATTGACACCAGCCCCGCAAACGACTCGTTTTTTAAAGTGGGGAACTATGACGTCAAAGAGGATAAAACACCACCACCGCTGAAGAAGATCAACGCCTACTTCAACACGGCCGGTTTAGCCCCGCCCACCGATTCGCGCATTACACGCATAGCTAAATATAATAGATTCCTGACCTCGTGATGACAAACCGTATCGAGCTACCGAGCAATACACAATATTGTGCAGCGCCTGGTTGTGGAGGAAGACAGTGGCTGCATAAGCTTCCTCTGGATTCCAACAGAAACATTAATGATGTTCCAGCTGATGAGGTAAAACATCATCTGTCTGTTCGCTTCATTTCACTGAGGATTGTTTTGTAAACAAGACTGGATTTGCAGACCGATTAAGAGTAAAGAACGGTGCTGTGTCGTCTATTTTGGATCTGACAGGAATGGTGCAACACCCGGACTCTGGGTCGAACATGGGCGAATCATTCCAGTTGCCATTTTACAACATTGGACGTTTTCAGAACAAAAAGTGCATCGACGGGTGAGTTGAAACTCATTATAATATGCAAAACTGTTATCCACTCACAGGAGTGGGCGTATACTTCCAATTCTTCAGTGCGAGACGCCCATAAAAACCGAGCGTTTTTCAGCTAGGTTCAAAAATAGGGTACAGAATAGCCTATTTCTTATTCATTTTTATGTTTTTGAATGCAAAAACCAAGCGAACTGTCATAAGTTGACCTCAGACAACAATATAATAAAATTTAAAAAGCCAGTTCATGACCCCTTTTAAGGACCCATGTTGGGGGTAACTCATTACTGGAAACTTGAGTTATGTAATCAGATTACTTTTTCAAGTAACTAGTAAAGTAACGCATTTTCACTTTACAACATTTACAACAAATATCTATGCTACTTTTTCAAATAAGTAACGCGCTAGTCACTTGTTCACATGTATTGACTGACGACAACTCTTCGGTCTCATGTTGAAAGAAATAAACTCTCCTGTTTACACATTTACACATCATTTGTTAACACAAGTTCACAACACTACTACACATAAACACACATTAAACAATACTTGTACAGCATTTGTTAATCTTAATCTAACATCACTGTTAGTTAATGTTAGCTAATGCAAGGTAACTAGTGAGATCTTTAAAGTTTATGCATTTGGCAGATGCTTTTATCCAAAGCGACCTTCAAAGTATTTCATCAGCTCAAGCTTTCTCTGGGATTGAGCCAAAGACCTTGGCGTATCTAGCGCTGCTCTTCACTATCTGAGCGACGGGAAAACACGCTGCATTCTCTGATTTTCACACAGAGTATCAAGGTATTCTCAACATAATAAATGCCTCCAAGTACCTGCAGAGTCAGCCACTCTCTCCAGCTCTGACAGACGATATCTGCAAACAAGCACAAAACACAAGAGAGAGGGGAATGTCTTAATCTACTCATCTGAGCTGTAACGCACAAATTAAAAAGTTTGCTTTTTGAATGAAGTCCTGCCTCATCTAAAGGTGGCGAGTACGAGCCTGTTGTCCTCAGATCCTGACGCTTTCCCACGCTGAGACAGAATAATTAAGAAAATGTTACATTAATAAATATGATTATCTTCATGAAACATCTCTTTATCGCACTGAAACATAACATTTCAAACATGTCCTGCAGGGGATTCTGGGTGCTCACCTGAGAACTGATGTATGCTTTTCTGTTTCTCAGGCCTAGACTGACTGCGATTTCCTGGGACAAATTACTGACCGTCTGGTCCTGAAAAAGACAGAAAACTTCAGAGTCAGACATAAGTCACAAACCCTAGACCATGTCACATGACCCGGCGCAATTAATCGAGAATGCCAACTAATGTGCAGCTAAACACTGAAAATGCTCCAGAAGATTAGGTTAATTTATGTGTTTATTAGATACATATCTCAGAGATTACCAGAAAAAAATATCCCCGAATTTTCTGATTTAGATAGATAAATACATAAATATTATACTTTATAAATAATTTTCTTAATATACATATTTAATAAATATTATTCCCAGTTATGCCAGTCAACCGTTTATTTCAGTTCAATTTCTTAAATATTTGTCGTTCTGAAATTTCTGAATGTTTTTGAATACTATGTATTTATTTTTACTGTGTATAAACTTAGTCTATTTAGGCAGCTGAAATGTTAAAAATGATTTAGTGACACACTTCTTTTAATGTCATATTTATACATTTAGTTTAAAAAGGGTTAAGTAATATAGATTGCAAAATAAAGAAATACATATAAATATAATAACTGCATTTTAGTGATTTTGAATAGTATGAAATGGCTTAAGTTTGCTTTATTTCCCATTGGAAACATAAACTGGACTAAAAGTATAAAAATGTAGTTCAATAATTTTATATATATATATATATATATATATATATATATATATATATATATATATATATATATATATATATATATATATAATTTTGTAATTAAAATGGTAAATAATATTGCATATTAAATAATATTTTTTTTCTTTTAAATAACACTACTTTTAACCAAATTTAACTAACTTACTGAAGAGATTTAAATCACGTTTATTAAGCACTAACATATTAACACACATTATAAACAGCAACAGTTACGCCAGTTAACCATTTATTTGTTTAATTTTATAAGCATATATAATTGTTAAAATGCTGAATATTTGACTGTTTTTATTATTTTATTTTTTTCATTAATTTCCTGTGTATTAATTGTGTCTATTTTTTTAAATCATTCTTAAAATGAGACATACTTTTACTTTTATTGTACAAATAGTGAGAAGGGTAAAACTAACCAATAAAAACAAACCAATACAAATAATACATTTTGGCCTTTTAATGATTATTGAAATGTGTGAAATGGCTTAATTTTGAAAAATACATATTTACAAATTATAAAATACAGTAAAAATAACTACATAATTATTAACATTTTAAATAATCATGTAATTAACTCCTCTAAAGCAAACATTAATGCCGTGTTTACCTGCGGCGTGTGTCGTGTTTACCTGCGGTGAGGCCAGCAGACACGCAGCGCTGCAGTCATACGCCTCCCTCAGTCTCCCAGAATCCTTCAGGCACACGGCTTTACGGTATGAAGCTTTAGTGCGGTCTTTACATACCTCCAGAGCGCGCTCGCAGTCCCTCACCCCACTGTCAAACTCACCCTGACGGAGAAATACAACATATTTATACTCTTGTTTTTCATTAGTGATCAATGCTAGACCAGATATATCGGCCGAATGAGTGTCAGAAGCTGGCTTTTTATTTTGAAAGCATGTGCAAGAGCTCCCGTTCTTTACTAGTTTACAGTCTTCTATATAATTAGACAGAACTGAAAAACAAAGACGGTGAATGGCATTTAAAACAAATTATTTTAGCGTTTACCTTTCTATTTTAAAAAATAGAAATACAATCACTATAATACTTTCTCATATACAGGTGAAACTCAAACAAATATGAATATTTGTCTGATAGCATCCATGCCACGCAGAATTGAGGCAGTAATTTATGCAAAAGGGGCCCAAACCAAGTCCTGAGTACATATGCATGATTACACTTTTCAGAGGGCTGACATATCTGTATTTAAAATTAATTTTTTTTTATTGATTTCATGTAATATTCTCATTTTGAATATGGGGTTTTCATAAGCTGTATGCCATAATTGTAAAAATTATAACAAATAAAACTCACTTTGCATGTTATGAGTCTACTAATACATTAGTGTAACTGTTTAAGTTGAATTACTATAATAAATGAACTTTTGCACAACATTCAAATTTTTCAAATTTCACCTATACTGTCGGTGTTCAGAAAATACGAATTTATAGCATGTAAAGTTTCACAACAAAAATACACCATTTAACTTTTGTCTTTCTAGTTGTAAAAAAACTGCATGCATTTTGCAGAACAACATTGTTTTGGTTGTGCTTTGGCACTGCATGTAGTGGTTAATTGGATCTTGTGTTGACATAGATTTGACAATTCAATTTGACCGAATTGCTCAAGTAACCACTTAATTAATGCTGTAAACTTCAAAGACTCTCACAGTAGGTACATTAATATTACAGTTTTAAAAACACAAACTGCCCACTAAAGAGGAACATCTAGAAGTCCTCAACCCAGTTAAATTGGTCTGGTTCTTATAGTGTACCTCTTCTGAAGGCCTCAGTAAGATCACGTAATCTAGCTGGAGTTAGAGAGAGATCTGTGACCTTCAATAAGCTCTTACTCATGCTATCATGCCGTCCTTGCTCCTTATCCACGTCTGTGAGATATCCTCGCCTGGTTCCTTAGGAATCCTTGAACATTCCTCGCATCCCAGCGCATGACTTATTGACGCTAACTGTATTCCTGCTGTTGAGTTTATATACACTAGCTGAACAATAAACCTTAGAAAGAGCTTGAACACTGAACTCTTGTCTGTGCTTTTCATTTCTTCTCATGGCGAGGGGCAAAAAGGCTAAATCTTACTTCATTATATTTATATAGCGCATTTCTAGGCACTTCACATTGAAGGGGGAATCTCTTCAACCACCACCAATGTACAACATCCACTTGGATGATGCGACGGCAGCCATATTGTGCCAGAACGCCCACCACACACCAGCTTACAGGTGGAGAGGAGACAGTGATGAAGCCAATCAGTATATATACACAACCCGAATTTTAAGTTTAATTAATTTAATAATTAAGTTTTAATTTAATTAATTAAGTTTAATTAAACTTGAATAAATGAAAACTAAAAGACTTTCAAATCACATGAGCCACTCTTTTATTCACAATAGAACATAGATAACACAACAAATGTTTAAAATGTTAAATTTTTATCCACTAAAGCCCCTTTTCCACCAAAGCATTTTGAGAGCCGGTTCGGAGCTGGTGCCTGCGCGCGAACCAGTTCTTTGTGTTTCGACAGCCAAAGAACCGGTTCTCGGCCAGGAGAACTGGTTCCAATTTTTGCACAAGTTAAATTCACAGTTTTTTATTTTATGTATTTATTAATTCAGCGGACGCTTTTATCCAAAGTGACTTACAAATGAGAACAATAGAAGCAGTGAAACTAACAGTAGGACAACAATATACAAGCGCTAAGACACCTCTCAGTTTAATCTAACCCAATCCATGTACAATTTTTTTTGTCTGCAAACACAGGTAGACTCACCATGTTCTGATGTGTGGCCGCGCGGTCGATGTAGAGACTCTCCAGCAGGGCGTTGGGAACGTGAAGCCCCTCGGCCTTGGCGTAAAGAGAGACATTGACGCCCTCGCTGAAATGACCCCGTGCCTGAGTCCACTCACCCTCTCTAAACGAGGCGTTGCCCTCGTCTAAGAGATCACACACCAGCTGAACCACAAACCCCTACAACAGCGACAGAGGAAACAGACAGAACACAAACAAATGGTCATTATTAATCTATTTAACATTCATTTGAGCTATAATTTTGAGCATTCAGATGAGCCTCCAACCTCATAGCCTGCAGGGTCCGGATAAGGCAGGGAACATCTGTAGACACAGGATAAAAACAGTCACTCGAAATTATAAGAGTAATAGTGGAGAATGACAGAATAGATCAGTGCTTCTCGACTGGATTGTTTCACACAATCTGCTCATGTTCTTGACATCTGTCGAATTTGACCAGATAACGCATAAATTGGTGCCAAAATACTTTGACTGGATGCCAACACAATCTACTATCAAAACAAAGCGAAAACTCATTTTTGGACCCTGACCAGCCAATTGACAAGCAATAAAAGTGTTCGCTGATAGACAAGAGTTGAAAAAGCGTCTTCAATGCATTAAACCAAGCACAATTTAATGAAACATGCTTTGGGATAAAGGATGACCTATTTGGCAATGGATATAAACAATCTGGTCGAGAATAAAAGAGCAATCTATATTTATTTCTCACTCAGGGTTTGATAGTTTGTCGTACTTGATAAAGCTCAGCGCTCTCCGAATCTCCTCTCTGCGCTTCTGACGCTCAGTGCTCATGTTTGACCATCACAAGCCTGAAAAACAAACAAACGTATGTGTAAAAGTTCACGTTTACCATCTGTTCAACAAAAAGGCACGAATGCCATCAATGTAAAAGTGAAATGTAAAAACCCAGTGTTTATTACAGAAAAAAAAACTAGTAGCTGTGATTGGAAGTATCTCAGAAGTTTTAAAACTGTAATTTACAAAAAAAGTGACATTTTAAAAGAGTTCACCATAAATTACAGGATTTTTACTTAACTTTATATTAGTTTTTCCCTATGCATTACATAGGAAGAGAACTTATTGTTAACCAATTTTCTTTTTCTTTTACAAATAGCTAACAACCATTTCTTTGTGTTTATGCACCCGTTTAAACACCACATATTAAAATCCTGAAGGAGGTAACATCACTTTTAAATTATAACAGTCTAAAAATATTATAGCATAAACTGCATACTCAGATCCTAGCAGCTACCCAAAAACCGCTAGTGTACTGGAAGAACAAGTGGACATTTAAAACACGCCCAAATGAACTTCCTCCCTACAGTTTCTGCAAAAACGAAACGGAAGCAGCTGGAAATAAACAGTCACGACGAAGCCACAATAACCCACAAAGTCAGCCACCAAAGAGCAAATATAACGTCTAAATACAGTATCATATCACAATCACTCAAAAACTTTCCAGACGACTCCTCTAAACTCACCTGAGTCTGGAGAAAATCAAGACCAAACGCGCTTTCTTCTGAGCCTCGCGAGTGTCTATTTAGTGGTTCGTGTCTAAAACATTAGAGAAATGACTGTCAGATTATGAATTGATCAATCTCACGACATTTTCCAGATGTATCATGTGTCGACAACACTGCACTGTGAACTCGACAGCTTCTTCTCGTGAGACACACGCGACCGTTCCGCCAGGCGGCACGAATCTCATTCTCACTCTGAAATTGTTTATACTATTATTCATTAGTAGGAACGTAAATACCGTGAAAATTTTAATTTATAGAGTCGATTATTGCTATAAAAATAGAAACACGCTTTAATAAATATTATAATGTAATATAATAACCCATTTCCAGTAATCAACGACAACTGTGATTGGTCTATCCTGAACAGCGCTGATAAAAGTAACACTTGTCATGTGACAGTGACGTTACGATATAACGGAGGTCTCTGGACCCTTATAAACTTTAAATGACAAAATCATAAACATTTATAGTCCTAATTGTATATTTTGATTTAATATACATGTTATTTACTAACATAAACATAAGACGGTTAGTTTGTTGGTACGTGAGTCGTGACTCGTGAGTGTTTAATAGTTTTGAGAAAAGTTTTTAAGGAGACCTTTAATTCCCTCTCAAAATTTTAGTATCTCTACACTGGACACAACACAAAACATCTAGACACAGTGGGGGAAAACATACTGATGTTCCACTGCAGTCCAACAACTTATTAAAGCTACCTGTCAACAATATCAATACTTTGAATTATTACTATTTTTATTCCTAAACCATACCGTCGTTAGTATGTGTTATTTTTTTTCTCAACACAGGCAGTAAATCTAAAACAAATGACAAAAAAGAAACGCAAAATTAAGGGCTCTGGAATTGGGACATCGAACTACAAACCCCATGAATCACTGCGCGTCAACAACATTTGCGTCATCAGCGCGAGCGGGAGGAAGGAATTGGGAGAAAAAAGAAATAGCCTACATCTACAGCCAGAAATCATTTCAAACACCACTTGTAAGTACAAACATAATATGTAAACACTAAGTTTGTTCTGGGAACGAGTGTATATGTTGTAATAGGCTGAGTCGCTTAAAACGTGTTTTGTGTGTTGATAATATGGTGGTGTATGAATCTGGATACATGTTCATACGACACATTAATTTTGGGGTGATCAGCGGTTACACAATTAAGAATATTTAACATTTTAACATGTACAATAGGTTTATTTGGGATGAATTCATCTATGCGCTTGAATATCAACAATAAAAAATAATTAAAGAAATAACGTTACACTACAGATGAACATGGTAAAAGTTAATCTAATAGATTTTAACTTATTGAATGATTACATTAAGAATTGTAATCATTTTGTGTATTACTAGTTTTCTTAAATGTTATGTTTAAATGTGCAAACGAGGCATTATCTAGTTAAATATCCACTAATGCTTAACGTTCAAAATTCTTGTTTAACGTTGTTCACATATTAGAGTTAAAGGTTTTTACTGAGGGGATGTCTTTTTATCTCTTCAAAAGTCTGAAAATACTGTCAACAGCCTGAGATACTTTATACTTTCATTCTATTTAGAGGAATAAAACGTTATATAAAGTCAGCTGAATGAAATATGAACAAACCCCTCAGTAAAAACCTTCAGGATATAGACAGGAATAACACTGTAAAGTTTGGTGTGTGTAAGAGCTGCTGAAGTGGTGGGAAAAACGGTGTTTAAAAGTATCGGAATTGAAATCTACACACGCAAAATAGATAGACACTTAAAAAGTGTATTGGATGTTTTCCTTTAACTAGTCTAAAATCTCATTGATAAACGCATGAAAAATACAATGTTTTCACGTGTAGTGTCTTGGCCTAATAATATAAATAAAGTGGTTTTGATTCTAATGTGTGTCTAATACTGTATCTTCATGATCCACATGAACTGTTTCTTCTCTATGTGTTTATATATGCAGTTGGTGTCAGGATGGCATCAGATGATGTGGCAAATCTAGCCGACTCGTTGGCGAAAGCTCAAGTCAACGAGGGAGAGCTCAGCTATAAAGGACAGGGTCTTAAACTGGACAACGCTCAGTCTGGTGAGCTCAGACACACATCTGATCAACTCACGTCTGTGTCTGGTGTGTTTATGAGAGAATAATGTGTGGTTGTGTGTACAGTGGAGAAGATGGTGAAGGAGATCGAGGAGTTTGATGGTCTGCGTGCGCTCAGGCTGGAGGGAAACACCATCGGCGTGGAGGCGGCGCAGACCATCGCCAAAGCCTTGGAGAAGAAGAGCGACCTGCAGGTGAAAATTAACCTGAAATTAGAAATGTTGCCCTAAACTGAAATATAAATGCCACAATCATGCGTATATCATGCATAAAAAGTCACAATTATGACTTGAAAAGTTGAAATTTTGACTTGAAAAGTGAATTTATCTCATAATTATGTCTAATATGTCATAATTTCAAGTTAAGTCATAATTTTGAGCCCATTCCGCCATATAAGAAAACATTATTATGAATAGATAATATTACTTAAAGATTATGATTTTAAAAGTCATAATTATGACATTAAATCAAACCTGAAAATGAACCGGTCATTTTTTAGTTTTTCTATAATATAATAAAATTTTATCTCAATGACTCAAAGCAAAAAAATGCATCTAAAATTATGTTAAAAGTCGTAATTATGTTATATTTTATAATAATCATTCATTATTTTATTATATTATAGAAAAACTAAAATTACAGGTTCACTTGCAGCAATAATAAATAAGATTTGTGACGATCACAATGTTACAGAGCCCAAATGTGACACGATGAAAAAAAAATATTTATATTATTTTTGAAATATGGAGATCAGTAAGAGTTTGTTTTGTGCGTTGAATTGTTGGCTTCCAAGAGCAAGAAAACACATTTAAGACGTTTTTGTAATGTTTATTACTTAACGCTGTCATTAGGAAACATAAGGAATCAATGTCCTGTATCTCTTGTTTTTCTGTGTTAGTGCTGCCACTGGAGCGACATGTTTACCGGCCGCCTGCGAGCTGAAATCCCTCCAGCGCTGGTAAGATTGGATGATTTAACAGTTAAAGTTTTCTTCACGATCATCTTTGATTGGTGAAACCCTTTGCGAACTCTGTTACACCCAACGTGCTCCTAGTAAGTAGTTGTGATCAGTGTTGGTGAAAGTTACGTTTAAAAATAATGCATTACAATGTTGTATTACTCACTTAAAAAGTAACTAATTGTTTACTTGTTATTGAAAGTGATGCGTTACGTTACTTTTGTGTTACTTTTTCTCACCTGGGCTGGGCTTTTCCTGCAGGTTTCTCTGGGTGACGCGTTAATCTTGGCGGGCGCTCAGCTGAAGGTTCTGGATCTGAGCGATAACGCCTTTGGACCCGATGGCGTGAAAGGCATCGAGAAGCTGCTCAAGAGCACCGCCTGTCACTCGCTGCAGGAACTGCGCCTGAACAACTGTGGAATGGGCATCGGAGGAGGAAAGGTGGGCGGGGCTTATGACAATGTTGATTTTAAACGATATCTTATAACTGTTTAAGACAGATATACTTTGAGCTATGAAGTTGTTAATCGAAGTTATTTGCTTTAAACTAATTTTAATATAGTAATTTAGGAATTGATAAGAATATTACAATTCAAGTGATACCCAACCCTAATTATATTGCTATTTTTCCATGGGCTTCTGTAGATCCTGGCGCGGCGCTGACGGCGTGTCATAAGGAGTCGAGTGCGCTCGGCGCCCCATTGCAGCTGAAGGTGTTCATCGCCGGCAGGAACAGACTGGAGAATGATGGAGCCACAGCGCTGGCGCAGGCCTTTCAGGTGCTGGAGGACACAAGAATAAAATCTCAGCTACAATATTAATGATTTTCTTGATTTTTGTATATATTTGGGGTTTGTTTTAAAGGGTTAGTTCAACCAAAAATTAAAATTCTGTCAGTATTTACTCACCCTCATGTTGTTCCAACCATGTAAGACCTTCGTTCATCTTCCGAACACAAATTAAGATATTAAGATCACTCCTGCATACTAGTCCATTGGCTTCTTGAGGGAATGACACTTGCTGGCCTTGAAAACTCATTAAAGACATCGTTAAAATAGTCCAAGTGACTACAGGGGCTCAATCTTAAGTTTACCAAACACAAAAAACAACAAAAATAACGACTTTATTTCAACTATTCGTTTATTTATCTCTCTGCTTCGAGTCAGGTTACTAGTGTAACAGCGTAAGCTTCTGTTATTGTACGTCACACGAATCACACACATGACCAGCGTCGGCCAATGGTGAGCCTACGTGTGACGTAGCTCTATGCTATCACACTACGTTAACTGACTACAGGCCCATAGAGAAGGAAGTGAATAGCTGAAATAAAGTTGTTATTTTGTTTGTTTCCGGCACAAAAAGTATTCTCGTCGCTTGATAAAGTTAAAATTGAGCCACTGAAGTCACTTGGAGTATTTTAACGATGTCTTTAATGACTTTTCGATGCCAGCAAGTGTCATTCCCACAAGAAGCCTATGGACTAGTATGCAGGAGCGATCTTAATATCTTAAATATCTTAATTTGTGTTCCAAAGATGAACGAAGATCTTACGGGGTTGGAACGACATGAGGGAGAGTAAATACTCACCCTCAGAGTATTTTAAAAATGACAGAATTTAATTTTTTGGGTGAACTAACCATTTAATACCTACCTTTAAAGGGATAGTTCACTTTGAAATTAATTTAACCTCAAGGGCATCCAAGATGTAGGTGTCTTTGTTTCCACAGTATTTTCAGATTTGATATTTTTAGGTCAAACCGTTCTTGTCTGTCAGGCATATAATGGAGGTCTATGGTCACCACCTCAAAGAGCATGCACAGAGAAGTCCAGATTAAACATGATTAAATGACTCGTAAATGTAAGTACACATTGATGGCCTAAGATACGAAACGAGCGGTTATACCTCTTGAAAGCGTCGGAAGTGATCTCTCGACACGTGTACGTCGCTCATTGTTTACACAGAGATTTCGGAAGTGTTCCCTTTCATTGTGAGTAGATATCTAAATACAGAAATCGCAATGAAAGCCGATTTCGCTATTTCATTAAATAACAGACAACGTTGAATTTTTTGTCACAACCGCGCGAGAGATCACTTCCAGCGTTTTCCGCCACTTGCGCAGACCCGAAGCGCCCGTGCCCTCAGAGTACTTGGACGTGGCTGTATTACAAGAGGTAAAAACTAGTGCTGTCAAACGATTAAAATATTTAATCGCGATTAATCGCATTAATGTCATAGTTAACTCTCGATTAATCGCACATTTTTATCTATTCTATATATCTTTTGATTTCTTTTGATTTCTTTTTGTTACATTATTTTTTCTCTTTTTAATGCTCTTATCAACATGGAAAAGTGGATTGGCTTGTTTAGTGCAAATGTTTTTTTTATTATTATTATTGAAAATAACATTAGAATAGTGTTAAATTTCACACTATATAAATAATCTCTCACACAATGTAACACTGTCTACCAATAAAAGGGTGAAAAAAATACTGACAGGTCCTAATATTGACGAGGGGGTGCAGAATTCGCATCAGCTGTGTGTGTGCTTGGCCATCATCAAGTGGTGTTTCAGACTGGACGTGCTGCGATGATGATAGCTCAGTTCACAACGACAAAACACACAGATCACTTGGTCTTGTCAATGGGACCTTTTGGCAACTTTTTAAAAGTAAACTTTCCAATTCAGAATCTTAGGGCATCCATTTCGGTGTCTCGCGCTCGTCATCCACTCAAAACGTAACGTTACTATTTGGCCGGCTCGCAAGCCCAAACGAGTGTGTGCGGCACAAAACATCCTCGCGCTGCGCTCTGAAACCCATTCATTTCAATGGCTTGCGCCGCGCGAGGACGTTTTGTTGCTTCTTCGAACCAAAGAGCAAGCGGATCTAGCTAGATCGGAAACAAAACAACAGGCATGCCACAAACACACGTTTCGGCTTTGAGTGGATGAGGAGCCCGAGACAGCGAAATGGATCAGGACGCATGCCGCGTCCTGTTGCAAAAGCATGTGACAAAAAGATCGTTAAATGCGTCGATAAAAAATTAACGCCGCTAAAATGGGTTTGCGTTAACGCCGCTAATAACGCATTAAACTGACAGCCCTAGTAAAAACGATATAGATTCTGTTCGTTTTCTCACACAAACCGCTTGTTTCGTATCTTAGGCCATCTATGTGTACTTACATTTACGAGTCATTAAATCATGTTTAATTTGGACTTCTCTGTGCATGCTCTTTAAGGTGGTGACCATAGACCTCCATTATATGCCTGACAGACAAGAACGGTTTGACCTAAAAATATCAAAATTGAAAATACTGAGGAAACAAAGACATCTACATCTTGGATGCCCTTGAGGTAAGATAAAACATACCAAAAATTAATTTCAAAGGGAACTATCCCTTTAAGTCAGCCGGTGTCATTTGATCCATTGCTAACGTTCGATTTCCCTCATCTGGGGTGTGTTTCCCTAAAGCAAGTCGCAAGTTCTGTCATTATCAGTAGTTTAACGAGTCGACGTTTTCACAAAACCATCGTTCCAGCGAACATTCGCATACAGCATCTAAATGTTGTGTGTTTGGAACGACAGATCTCGAGCTTCTCAAGCTTAGAGTTTCTTGTTTGCAGGACATGTACAACTTACTAAATCCTTATCTTTGGCCAAATTGGCATTCAGTATAATTTTTTTTTAGAATACATACAAATGTCATTCACGTCTTTGAGTTTGTCAAGAGATTTACAGCGTCATTTTTGAAGAGTGCGCATGTGTGAACTTGCTCTAGTCTATGATTGAATCTGGAAAATAAAGCAAAATAGTCCTCAGATGCCATGTCTGTAATTTATAGCAAAACATCTAGCATTAATTAGATTTCAAACCGTTTCATTAAAAGTAGTTATTACTCCAACACATGCGTGACATCATTAACCAGCGTGGTTGAACGACCAATTTCCGACTATATGGTTTCAGGAAACAGTCTGGATTAGCTAGGTTTCTTCAACGATGCATCGTACTACGGCAGTAAAGCAGCGAGTTACGGCGCTGTACGGGAAACACAACACTGAGTTAATGCTTTATCTTCTCAGTTGATTGGCAGTCTGGAGGAAGTGCACATGCCCCAGAATGGCATCAATCACCCAGGAGTCACAGCTTTAGCCACCGCTATGCAGCACAACCCACAGCTGCGAGTGCTCAACCTCAACGACAACACTTTCACCAAGAAAGGAGCCATCGCTATGGCAGAGGTACTTACTTATCGTGCTTTAGATGAAAACTGCATCAGCTAGTCTGAAAGAAGTGCATGAAAAAATTTACCAGTGCATGAAAAAGCATTGGTTTTCAAAGGTGTTTCTTTCTGTGTGTGTGTTATTTAGGCGCTGAAAACACCTGCGAAATGTGCAAGTGATCAATTTTGGTGACTGTCTTGTTCGGTCTAAAGGAGCCAGTGCCATAGCAGAGACTCTGAGAGAAGGACTGCCGATACTCAAGGTACTGACAGATCATCCTGACTAATTGTAATTATATGCTATGAAGCTTTGGCTAAAGGACTTAAAACTGATGAAATGTTGAAACAATAAAGATGCTCATCTCGTTCCCACCAGGAGCTGAATCTGTCCTTCGGTGAAATCACTCAGGAAGCGGCGCTGGATGTGGCCCGATCCGTCCAACTCAAAGATCAACTGGAAAAACTCGACCTGAATGGTACAAACACACACACAACACACTTACACAGAAAAAAAACATCACAACATCATCAGGATCATAGATTGCCGAAGTTACGACGTCACTTTGTAGGCCAAAACGCGGAAGTGAGTTAGCATTTTAGCACTCCCGGTTTCAAAAGTCTATGGGATTTTTGAATGGGTTTTTGCTAAATCGCCTGAAATAAGGTCTGTGGTGAACAGAGCCTCTAAATATTTTTACGTTTTGATCTATGACATAGAACACACAGTTATAACCTGCTTGTGGTTTCTTAAACTTTATTGTGTCTGCTTGTGTTTTTAAAAAACTTTATATAGGCTTCAAAATGTATACATTTTGAATTAACTTGTAAAGATTATCTTGATAGATGAAACGTGTAATGGTCACTACTCTTTGTTAAACACCAATCTTATTTTTTTGCGATTTTCCAAAAGTCTATGAGGAAATGCATAGCTTTTCGATCGAGGATTCACATGCGTCATCACTATATTAAAGATTCACTGGTTTATTCAAGTTTGTGCTCTCAAACCAAAGGCGAACAGGTTATAACCCACGTTTTGACTTTTTTGACTGTGTATTTGTGCATGTGCTTTACCTAATACATAATACACTCCTAAATATGTTTAAAACACACCTACAGTGATTTGCAGTGATAAAGCAACCCTTAGATGCACAGATATAATTTAATAAAAACTTTTTGTTATTTGAAATAAACATTAACTGAAAAGAAAAACTAAACTTATGTTATTTTAGCTAGTTTCCAAAGAAACATTTCACATTTTCAAATAGTTTAACTAAAATAACTTATATTAAAATTAATATAAATGACTAAAAATCATATAGGTGTATAGAAATGTATATGTATATATATATATATATATATATATATATATAATATAAAATATTTTATTTTATAAAATATTTTATATTTTATTTCATAAAATATAAAATACTAAAATAACTACAAATAAAGGTGAAACAAAATTACTAAAAACTATTACATAAAATATAATAGTTACAAAATCACTAAAACTTCAAAATTAAAAATGGAAAATATAAAAATAAAAACATTGAAAATATTACAAAAGCTCTAATAGTATCTCAGTGATGACAAATGTTTGCTTAATAAAAAAATAGAAACTGCGGTAATACTCATAATAAATGTTTTTGTCTTCAGGGAACAGTCTGGGTGAGGAAGGATGTGACGGTCTTAGAGAGGTGATGGAAAGCATGAACATGGCAGACAAACTGGGCTCTCTGAGGTACCAAACACACACTTAACCAAGTCAATCTCAAAAAACACATTTGCCTCCCAAATTCCCTTTATCTTTATATGAAAAAACACCTTTACCTGATTTGCATGATCTTTTGTTTGTGGTCTTCTGTGTCCATATGGAATGGAAGTCAATGTTGTAAAGACTCCGTAATTACTTTCTGTCACCCCACACACACACAGCGATGACGAGGGAGAACCTGAGGAAGATGAAGATGAGGACGACGATGATGATGATGATGAGACGACGATGACGAGGAGGAGGAGGAAGAAGATGAAGAGGAGGGAGAAGGCGAGGAAGAAAAGAGTGAATTAAATCAGGTTTGATAAATTCTACTTCAAACTGGAAGACTTGAAGCTTTTAACGAAACAGATGAAAGCTCAAAATGAAAGAAGAGAAATAAACGTGTATCTGTGGATGTCTCTGTAGTTCTCAACGCCGCCTTCAGCACCTCGTACTCCAGACGTCTCGTCTTTCCTGAGTTTTCCGTCTCCAGACAAACTACTGCGACTCGGTGAAAGGAGAAGCTCCCTCATCCAGCAGCAGGTCACATTTACATTGAGCACTTCAAATATACGTACACTTCCATAATAACGTGTGTTTTTCAGGTCATTTCTAGGATTATCTTAGAGGCTGTTCATGCAGAACATGTTTTAGCTTTTAAAAACATGAGACCCAAAGTATTGTAATTGAAAAACACAACTGTGATCTGAATTTAAGGCACAAATAGAGGAGACGGTAGTAATCGCCACAGTTCTGGTGCTGAGCGCTTGCGTGTGTTTTGCAGGTGGACGTGTTTGATGTTGGTAAGACGGCTGAAGCGTTCCTGAAAATCTCCTCTGTGTATAAGGACGACGACGCGGAGGTGAAAGCAGCCGTGCTGGAGAGTATCGAGTGAGAGGACGTGAACACATGGTTGATGAATGATCTGAGAGTGACGTTGCGACTTACTCTTTGTGTGTGTGTTTCAGATGCGAGTGCTGAGTAAAGCCTTCTTTACACCATCTTTCCAGGGTTTGAGTTTTGTGTCGTCGTTACTGGTGATGCTTGGACTGTTGAAGGTAAAATCATTCAGCGTGTTCACTAGGGTTGGGTATCGAGAATAGAGTATCCGATTGGAACCGGGACTAACTTTCATTTTTCCCAGAATCGTTCAAAAGTTAAAATTTCGATTCCTAATTTTGATATTCACAGTCAGCCGACCGGAAGAAGAAACCGCTGAACAACACCAACGAAGAAGCGTCTACTGGAAGTGTTGGCATAACACACGCGAGTTCGAACATGAGTAGCTTACGTAGATCGACCCAAAGTGTGGCTTCACTTTTCTAAAAATAATGAAATCTTGGCAAAATGTAACTGCAGGCACTCTGACGGTGAAGTCACGCGCATACCCTCTATATCAGTCCATATATTGCTATACTTGTTCTATACTAATTCGGGCTTTTACAATCGTACTAAACCACATTCTAATACAGGGGTTTCAAACTTTTCAATGTCAAGGACCCTCAAATAAGATGAACCCATTGCAAAGACACCCTCTCAATATAAATGCTTACATTTTCATGTAGAGCCGCAGTTTGAAAACCCCTGTCCTATTAGAAATGCACCTGGTTTCATTGCTCACCATGACTAGAACCGTTCCAGCCGATGGTGGAAAGCGTGTTTTGATGTTCAGGTATTTCTCTCTTCTCTGTAGAGCGAGGATAAGTTAAAAGCGGTCAAGGTGGTCCCAGGTCATCTACAGTGTTTGGAACATGCGGTAAAACAGAGTTATTTCCCCCGAGATCACGTCACTGTCCTCAATGCTTTCATGGCCAGGTAACTCAACTAACCGATGTTTATAAGTGTAATGTTCTGTGTAGTGCATGATGACTGAATCTACTCTTTGTGTGTGTGTTTGATTATTACGCAGGCAGAATAAATCTCTGGAGGTGTGCAGCAGTTCTCGAGACCGCCTCAAATTCACCCTGCAGAAACTCACAGCTGAGACCTGAAAACACACACTAGTTTCAAAACACATGTGATTCTTAATAATAAACTAATAAATCTTGAAACATCACCCGTCGTCTTCCTGCGTTTTCTTCCATAATAGTAAAGAAATGTAGCCTGGATGCCAGCCCGAACTTCGCCCACAACATTTTTTGGGCGGGAAGTTTGAGTCTGGACTGAATCCATTGAGGAGTAATTATGATCAGGCAAATAATGTTCGCGCCAATCAAATTGCCGGGCTGGCTTTATACGATGATGGACAGATTGATCTGCAAGTAATCATCACGTTATCAACGTTCCGCTGTCGCATCTGCTGTAAAATAAATCGACAGCGCATTAATTTTAATAGACAAACAGAGAACTGCAATCAAGGAATATGTTGATCGGAAAGATATTTGGCGTGCTTCCCACATGATTCGGGAAAAGTGTAACTTATCAGCTGGCTCCGACATGCTTAAGATAAATGTTTGATGCAAACAAAACACTGCAAACCAATTAATGGATTTATACCTAAATGTGATTTGGATTTATATCTGAATACAAAATCTCATTACCTGCACTCTAAAATAATAATAAATGAATAAAGCAAAAGAAAACCAAGACTGACTTCTTGTCTTCACTACAGCTCAGATTTAAATCGAACACAATGGATTTTCTTTATTAAAAAAAAAAAAATCCGCAATAATCAATAATTCGGAAATCCGCACGTTTCCACTCTAGCTTTTTCAGTCTCTGTCGCAGAAATTTGTGTGCGCGCCTCTTTTCAAAGTTCAAAATTGGTCAAAACGGTCAGAAATTGACGCTCAATATTTTTTATTAATAATGAACTATATAAATGTTATGTGGAACCAAAAAAAAACTCAACTTAAAATGTATGTTAATATATTAAAAAAAGGAGAGATTCAACTTAGATAATAAATTAACTTGCTTCTAATCTAGCACAACTATGATGTGAATTTAAAAGAAACAAAAATCCTAGGTCCAGTCCACACGAAGACGCTTTCGCTGAATCCGTATAAATTTTTATTTTAAATGTAGGCGCGTGATTTGTGCGCCCGTTTTTTCAAGCTTGAAAAAACGGGCGCACAAATGACAAGAACCAACCGAGCGCAACCACCGGGAGAAATGCGCCGCGCCTTGCGTTTTTAGGCGCTATATGTGAATGGTGCCTAATGCACTAATAAAAACCTTAACTTGTCTAATAATGAAAAACGACACTTGCATTAACACTTGCTTGGTTAATTGACATTCTTTTAGCCTTTAGACTAGTTAAAGCAAGGACATGTTGCTCATATTGAAGTAATGTAATAGTTGAATGACGGTGGATTATGAACTCACCAAAATGGAAAAGAAAGCCCAACTGGATGCAGGATCAGTTACTGCTGCTGGCCCAGTTGGTGCTAGAAAAAAATAAAAAAATAAATAAAAGTGAAATTCGGCATTGGGATTTCAAGCAAAACTAAGCATGAGACATGGGAGAGGATTTCGCCATAGGGCTTCTTTTCCATTTTGGCGAGTTCATAATCCACCGTAATTCAACTATTACATTATTCAATATGAGCAACATGTCCTTGCTTTAAATAGTCTAGTTAGGCTAAAAGAATGTCAATTAACCAAGCAAGTGTTAATGCAAGTGTCGTTTTTCATTATTAGACAAGTTAAAGAGTAACTAAACACTTAACCAACTTTTTTTAGTTAATGATCTGTAAGAATGGAGCTTCATAAATGCTGTTCATTGATTCGAGTACATTTTTTGACAATTGGCAATAAAGTCTTTTAATTTTCAAATATATGGTGTAAAAACGTCTGAGTGCTGCCCTCTTCAGGTTAACGGAAAGCTCCTGCAGCAGGGGTACTCTCTGACGTCAGCGAACTCTCTGACACTACTCTGTCACGCCCTTGGTGCGAGCTCACCACGCCCTTGGCAGACCCTGGTATAAAAGCATCTGGTTCCGTCAAAACTACTCTAGCGAGTCAGGAGTTGGATTTATGAGTATTGAAAACGATCAGGATAGCATCATGAGAACCTGAACTTGAAAGATGGACTAATCATTTCTCTTTCCGGTGCTGACAGCATAGACTATACGGGACTGACCGGAAGAACGAAAGACTCGGACCCGGTCGAACTTGAGAACTCGAGAGATGAACTAATCTTTATTCTTTCCAGTACTGCTGTGCTATATCGCACGGCCGCTTCCTTCGGCGCCCATGTTATGGTGTCGTTCACACCAGACGCGAAGCGCCGTGGCGAGGCGCAGCCGGCCGGCGCCGTGAAGCGCCAGTTTCGGCGTCTAGTCTATTTTTTCCACGAGCCGCGAGTGATCCGCGTCAATTCCGGAAGGAAGTTACACCAAGACACACATCCGGTAAATGTAATCAAGATTTTCGTAAGTAGCCTACTAGATGTTTTGGAATATTTAACATGACATTTTAATTATATAATGATGAAATGAACGAAATGATTCGATAAAAGATTCGTTCATTTTGCTGAACGAGACTCAAAGATCCGAGTCAGTAAAATGATCCGAACTTCCCACCACTACAGCTGTCAATTAATCCGTCACTGAGGGTCTCATGTGCACGCTCCCCGCTCAGCCCCGCCCTTGGCTCGTCCCCTCTGTCTCCGCTGGGGTCTGCCCACTTTTTTAGCATTTTTCAAATTTTGCCAGAGGGTGGAGTCGGGCTTTGACCAGGGGTTTAGTTACACTTTAAGGTTTTCATTAGTGCATTAGGCACCGTTCACATATAGCGCCTAAAAACACAAGGCGTGCCACATTGTTCTTGTCACGCGCACCGCTCCATACGGACGCGCTTGGAAAAACGGCCGCACAAATCGCGCGCCTACATTTAAAATAACGAACTTAGCGAGCAAAAGACGCGATAAGTGAACACCGCAGGCCCTTAGGCTACCTTGAATAATTTCATTCATGACTTTTCTCTCTCTGCCATTTTAGAATTCCACTTCACTGGGCCTGCACAAACACGTCATTATATAGCCTATGCCTTTTGATGACATTACTTTTTTTTTCTTACTATTATTTTGTGTAAGACACAGACATATTTAGATGTTGTAATTCCATGATTTGTTGTTGTGTTATGTTCCGCATGATGGCACGGTCATCTAACAACCAATCACCGTGATCATTGCGAGGAAGCTTGTGCATGAAAATTGACGTCATCCATAGCAACGAAAGACTCACTCTTAGTTTTGGAGTTGTAATTTTTCCTTACTAAGAGTAGGTCTGAAAGGCGTTGTGAATAATTTTTAAGAGAAAACTCCTAGCTAAAATATTTTAGTGCGATTTAGGAGTACTCCTAGTGGTTAGATAAAATTCTTTGTGAATACGGCCCCTGGGCTTATTTCCACAGGTCATGACCATAGACTGTAAAAAAAGATGGACGACGCCCCTTCGCTCTTTTCTATCAGAGAGAACTGAAGCCGCCAGTGTCTCGATATGACGCTGACATCCTGGGACCTGAGTCTGCGCACTTGCGTGTTTCGGGACCAGTCATGCGCAGTCGTGAGCAGGAAGTAAAGCCGTGAAATCAAGGCCGCGCCCTTCATTCGCGCTGAATCAAACGCAAGCACACGCCCCGCACTTTCATTAAGTGGCCTCTGGCTGCTTCGTTCTTCTCCAATGATGTCTGCTGATTGCAGAACCTCGTTAAAATAAGGTAAATACAACTACTAGCCACATAGTCAACATTATGAAAAAAGTCCGCTGGTGCTTCAGTGACTACCTCGCTCAGAGAACCTGTCAATCACAGCTCTCAATCATGACGTCAGAGCACCGTTTTTATCATCACATAACTAACAAAAAAACAAACTTATTTTAAAAACGAACACTTGAAATTACATCAACGTGATAGAAACTACAGTAAATGACACAAACTATCTTTGGAAAAAGGATATGTGAAGTGTAATTTAATTGTTTAGTTGGTCTCGCGTCCCATTGAATAACATGGGGAGGCGGGGTGTATGACCTATACTGGGACCGGTCACAGGGGGGCGATCAAGACGTTTTGGCTTCACTTTTGGGGGCTTGTGCGGCACGCTTGGTCATGACCCAGAACAGATTGGAGGCGGGGGTTCTAGGTAACCTACCCCAGGAGGAAATAAATGGCATCAATTTGGCTCAAGCACAAAATGCCGTCTTGCCTTCAGAGTGCCCCGTTCGAGCCTTTGCAGTCAGTCTTGTCTATGAAGACATTACTCCTTCAAAAGGGTAGGGGAGCTGCAAGTATTTTCGGTCAACGAATCGTGCCTAGATTTCAGGCCGGGTGACATCCACGTGATATTGAGAACCCGGTCTGGCTATGTGCCCAAGGTTCCCACCACTCCCTTCAGGGACTAGGTGGTGAACCTGCAAGCGCTGCCCCTGGGGGAGGCAGACCCAACCCTGGCTTTGCTCGGTCCACATACAGTCGCAGAGAGTGGACGGGACAGAACATAAAGCTTTAGGACCACAAACCAGCTCTTTGTTACGGAGGCCAGGAGAAGAAATCTGCTGTCTCCAAGCAGAGAATGCCCCACTGACAGAACTGTAAAGCTGTGGGCTCGGCGACACCCGACACGTTTGCTAGATGCTATAGTCTATGTGTTAAGGCGGTGTCCTCCTGTGTTCTCACCTAAAACAGGTTCCTGGATCAATGTCGGCTTGCTGCACCCTAAACTGTTGCGCTTATATTCCCCAGGGCAAAACCTGTTGAGTTCCTCCATCACTCCGGTGCTCTTTGCCATCGCGGCTATTTAACTGCAGCAAACGTGCAAATACCGGTCTATCTGGGTTCCCAAAACCATTCAGTCACGGAGTCAGTATGGTGAACAACACTGTATGTACACGGAGATATATCATCCATTTTAGGACAGTTTCTGACTGCTAAAATGAGCTTCTCGTTCAACTTGTCTCGATCAGACTCAGCACTGAAGAGTGACGCGCTCCAATGACTGCACTGCTATTGGTTGTCGCGTGCGAAAATCGCCCTACATTTGCATAAAGTTAAACTTTTCTTAACTTTGTCGCTGGACACGCCCCACTGGTCGCCAACGGTCGCTGTCGCGCGTGTCGCCGAAGTCGCCCGCTCACCATTGATAATGAATGGTATTGCGTCGCTTGGTCGCGTGTCAGTGTGTACGGGGCTTTACTGCTTGGCCATAATACAGAGTGTGAACAACGCATACACTGTAGAGGACACTCTCATCTACACAGATGCATTTTACTTTTTGCAATTGATACATTATTATAAGGAAAAATATTAAAACACAAGGGAAATCATTGTTGTATCGATGATGATGGGAAAAATAGGCATAAAGCTTACACACTTACCCTAATTATATGCGTGTTTAACCGAAGCTAATTTGGGTGGGTTTGTCCCATCCCCACTGTCACTTCTTTTTCTTTTCCGGCCCAGACGAGAACATCAAATCTCCTCGGCTGTGAACCGATTCCTGCTAAATGTGCCGTTATAATAGAATTACGCATCTCGTTCATCACGCTCTTAAAGGGTATGTTGGATGGCGCTCTTATTCGTTTGTTTCCCGTTACGCCCAAGCCACACCTATGAATGTTAAGCTACTTCAGACCAACCCCTTTTAGATTTGCGTCGAGTGTAAGAGTCATTATCCCGCCGGTTAAACAGCAACAGCGCCGAGATCCGCCCACAAAGTTACTTGCACTTTACGCTTGACACTTGCGTTTCAGATCGTTAAAATAGGGCCCTAAAAGTGAGTATATCACAGCCATCTTTGTGAGCCTCGCTTTTTATACCTGTCATGGCACTGCTCTCAATAAGGTCTATATAGCCTTATATTAGCACCCCCGCCACCAAACACACATACTCCTGACCCACTTTTTAAAGAATTTACACCACTGTTCTCCACCCTGCGCTGAGAATGATTCAGTGTATTCAGTATAAAATGAGAAAAGTACAATAGTTTGTGTTATTAGTTTAGTCTGATTGTGTTTGTCTACCATTGAAAGTTACAGATTTGCAAAGGGTTCAGTAGGGGATATGACAGAATAATTAGTAGTAATTAGTAGAACCTCTATGTGATTTAATTGGTCAGACGACACAGTTTCAACTTTGAGCGTCTATCTAATCCAAACGCAGCATAAAGCGGCTCAGTGAATGTGGCCTGGACTCTGTGGATGAGACTCATTGTGTCTGAGACGCTGTAGAAGGATAAAATCCCAGCGCTGTGATCAACACACACTCCTATTCTACTGCTGGACACTACGGGAAGAACCGTCTCAATGTTATTGTGACAGAATGAGCAAAAAGTGGGAGTGCAGTACAAACTACACGACTGATCATAGAACCCAGCTATACTTTCAGGACCATTTCCCTTCCTGCTGATGCTCTTATACGTCACTCCTATAACCACTCCTAATTTCCCATCTCCAGCCCACTCCACCTCCCAGTAACAGCGTCCAGTCACACTCTCCACACACATTGCCTGACACCAATAATCAAATCTGTCTGGATGATCAGGATACGGCTGATACGTGTCAGCGACAGTGATCACTGTGTTTCCCTCAGACAGATAGAGTAAATTATTCACTGAGTTCAGATCCAGAGTCAACAGATGGGAATCTGATGGAAATAAAAAATAATCACTCATGAGTCATGGCCTTCCATCATTATTATAACACATTAGCAGGGTCTGTTAGTTTTATAACACTAAAGTTGGACTTTTTTAAAAATACGTCTCTCCAACTAATGAAATCACCAATGAAACCTCAATCCATTTCAACCTATGATGTTTTTAAACTGTTTTAAAAGTTGCACCAAACCTATGCTAAACAATGTGTGACATAGTACAGTATGTCTTCACCTATAAGCAAAGTAATGAGTTACTTTCATTTATTAATCCTGCAGGGTAAAAGCTACCCTATTTATAAATATCTATTAATGATAAAAATGTTTCACTTGTGTTACAAGCATCAAATATGGTTCAGTTTTCAGTAAATGTCTATTTACAGTATGTCCATCAACAAAATTTCTATGAAAATGAATAATCTACAGTAAGTCTAGATGACATACATTTTCAGTAATTTAAATAATTAATAATACAATTTTTATTATTGATTTTATAATTAGTTTGTTGTAGCCTACGCAATGTAACAAAAAGTAAAAAGGCCATTAACTAGTCATTATTAGTCAAACTCATGGTCATTGTAACTCACATTGAAGAAACTCTTCTCTGGTGTGATAATCAGGGGCGCCCAAATCCTGGATGGTATTCACTACGGGGAAAAAGCACATCTGCAGTTTAATTCTCATTAAGAATGTAAATGCATGTACAGTATATATACAGTTTTTAGCATAAGTGAACACACCCATGCTAAAGTTGGGGGGGGGGGGTCATCTTTTGGAAATTGATCTTAATGCCTTAAATAAAAAATAAAAAAAAGTGAAACTCCCAGGACACTAATTTTAACTAAGTTCCCTTGGCCTTTGCAATTAAAATATACCCACATCATCACATACCCTTCACCATACCTAGAGACTGGCATGGTTCTATTTCAGTTAGCCTAATAGCTGGTTTGATTTGCATTGAGAGATGATCTTATGCAGGATGCAAAGTCGACTCCTGTGTTACAAATATGTAAGACCTATCAATTTTGCCACTAAAGATTAATTAATAATCTTCCTGATGTTTCATCATCTCAGCATCCTAGATAGGTTAGAAGAACTCGATATTGCGACAAACTTTTAATCTCTCTTTTCCAGTACTTTAGACACAGTTGCTTCGTTGCTCTTAAAGAAGATAAAAAAGTGGCCTACACTGTGGTACAATGAGCACACTCAAGCTCTTAAGAGAGCAGCCACAAAAATGGAGCGAAACAGGAAGAAAACAGAACTAGAAGTATTTCGCATTTTATGGAAAGAGAGCTTGATTGCATATAGATAGGCCTTAAAGGTCTGTCGAAAGATACTGAGAAAGGCAGTATCTTCACAACTATGTGAGGATTTTCAGCCAGGATTTAGACCGTATAATAGTACTGAGACAGCTTTCATCAGAGTCACAAATGATTTGCTTTTATCATCCGATCGTGGTTGTATCTCTCTATTAGTGTTACTCGATCTTAGTGCATAACATTCTTTTGATTAGACTTCGAAAATTATGTTGGCATTAGTGGAAATGCATTAGCATGGTTTAAATCATACTTATCTGAACATTATCAGCTTGTAGCAATAACTGAAGCGATGTCTTATCGATCACAAGTTCAGGTGTACCACAAGGCTCAGTACTAGGACCGTTACTGTTCACTCTGTACATGATGCCATTAGGAGATATTAGGAAGCATGGCATTCGTTTTCACTGTTTTGCTGATGATACATAGCTCTATATTCCTTCACACCCTGACTAAACTTATCAATTCACAAAATTAACAGAATGCATAGCTGATATAAAAAAACTGGATGAATAGCAACTTACTACTACTTAAATCTGAAAAAACAAAGATTCTAATTATTGGACAAAAAAACGTCCTCACGTAATAACCTAGAATACTGTCTAACACTTGATGGCTGCTCTGTTAAGTCTTCGTCGTTGGTTAGGAACCTGGGTGTGCTCTTTGATACCAACCTTTCATTTGAAGCCTGGATCTAATTATGCACTGTTCGCACATTGGCCAGGAGAACTGGCCCCCGACTGAGCCTGGGTTCTCCCAAGGTTTTTTTCTCCATTCAATCACCTGATGGAGTTTGGTTTCTTGCCACTGTTGCCTTGGCTTTTGGCTTGCTTAGCTGGGGACATTTAATAATCAACTATATTTCTGTTCTGCCTTTCTTAAGGTGGGCGATGAGGTAATTTTCTTCTAGAAACAAACTTGTATTGTTTTCATGTTATCACTGTGAAGCTGCTTTGATACAATCTATATAGTAAAAAGCACTATATAAATAAAGGTGACATGACTTGACTTATGGAAAGTACCTCATGCCAATCTACTAGGTATGGTGAAGGGTGTGTGACGATGTGGGTCTATTTTAATTACAAAGGCCAAGGAACTTTATCAGGATGCATAGTATCCTGGATCCATGAAATAACTGGCCTTTAAAAATAAAAATCTGCCTGCCTCTATGGGGATTTAACATTTGACTTTTGCACCATGTTTTTAAAGAAGAACATTTATGATAAATTATTACATTCACAGAGAAAATTGGTGTTCTTAAAGGTTGGAGTTTTCCCGATTTTTTTAATTAAGGCATTAAGATCAATTTCCAAAATATGATTGAATTATTCCTCTTTTAAGTCAACTTTAGCATGGGTGTGTTCACTTACTAACCACTGTAGGATGATGAACTCATTTCTAAGAATAGACGTCTATTACCTATTCTATTTGACTTTTCTATAGTCTCTGTGCAGAACTGCTGAACTTTGTCTCTGAGTTGAGAAGACTGATTTTACTATGTTGTCAAAAGACAGATGAGAACTGATACTGAAGCCATCTGTGTTTCCAGAGAGATAAAGAGACGGCAAACTCTACAGACACAAAAACAAAAACTTAGAAATGCTTGTGTTTTTGAATTATAGAATTCCTCAGTGTTTGAGAAGATCTGTTACCTGGAGGAAATGAACATGATCGTGTGTGCGTGAAAGATCCTCCAGCTCAGTGTTAATCCTCCTCAGATCATCGATCTCCTTTATCAGTCGCTCCAGTCGTTCTTCAGCTTCGACTCACTGCAGATCGTTCCTGATCTCTGATCAGCTGAGTTATCTCAGAGCGACGTCTCTCAATGGAGCGGATGAGCTCAGTGAAGATCCTCTCACTGTCATCCACTGCCGTCTGTGCAAAGCGCTGTTACACACACACACACACAGTGGCGTCAGTGGGACTAGAAGAGCTCCATCACTGGAGGAAAGTCCAAACTGAGACTCAAGCTTCTTTTCTTCTCCAAACTCACCTTATGAGGCGTCACAGCCTCCATCAGCTCATGGAGATCTTTCTCTCTCTGCTGGATTCTCATCTGGATGTTTCCTGCACGTTTCTTCAAAATGTCTCTGCAGAAAACAGATATACCAATACATTTACACTCCATTCAAATGTTTGGTTGAAGTTTTTGCAAAGAAGACTCTTATGCTCACTACTGTAATGTAATTACTTTTCCCCTAATCACATAACAGATGACTTAAAAAGAAGGTTGTTTAACCCATAGTATGAAGCAGTACCTGTTTCTCTGTCCTCGCTGCTGCAGTTGATTCAGTGTCATGATCTCTGTGTTCATCCACCAAACACAGCACACAGAGATACACCGCTGGTCGGTCCGGCAGTAAATCTCCAGCATTTACCATGTTGAGCGCAGATCATCTCCTGCAGTCGATCCAGTGGCAGTCCATCAGATTGTGTCCTTTACTTCTGAAGAGACTCTCATGCTGTTCAAGGTGAATTTGACAGTAAGAGCTTCGAACACTCCAGACACGACTTCAGTGCTTTCTGTTTTCTTCCAGTGCAGGAGCTCGCACTGCACATCTCCAGATCCAGTGTGAGGAACTGCAGGAGCAGACTGGGAGTCTCGTAGCCTTGAGTTTCTCCACCATCTCAGCGATCACCACATTCTTACTTAAAACAGGTCTTGGTGTGAAGGTCTGGTTGCATAAAGGACATTTGCAGATTCTCTGATTCCAGTAGTCTGAGATACAGCTCATACAGTAACTGTGTCCACAGGGAATCGACACTGGATCATTCAGTAGATCCAGACACACTGAACAGCTGAACTGATCCTGATCCACTGAAATATGGGCTTCTGCCATTTCACTGTATAACAGAAATCACTTTTTAAGGACTAGGCCTACAACAAATCAATGAAAGAATGAATGCTGTTAAAAAGAAGGGAAAATACATGTAGGTGATATCAATCTCAGAACGCTTTAAGAACACTGAATGGTCAGTAATTTGTTTCACTCACAACCATTAAAATATGACAACTCTTCTGTTTATGATCATTTTAAATGGATGCCACGTTTTAGCTGTAATTATTCAAATTACAAGCCTAGCCTACTTATTACACATTTAATGCTTCTTAATTTCTTAATAGCTACTGATATACAGTCATTTTTAATATGGAATATTCTTTTAAATTCTTAAAAACGGTGGTTGACGACATAGGAAAAGAAAAACGACATGAAAAGTTTATTTTCACACAAAAAAACGAACAAATATAATTTGCATTTGCAGAAAGTCAACAGATGTGAATTCACATTGTGATTTGACTCATTCATTCAATCTCCGCTCTTCAACGTTAGACTCGCAAAACCGAAACTAAACAAACATTCATAAAAACTCTAACTCCTAAAAATGTTGGTAAAACTGTAATACTAAACTCACCTGTGAAATCACCACGGGTTTCTGGAATTTATTCTTTGAAAGGCTGAAATGATCCGTCGATGGTTTTAAAGATGTGATGTTTTCTGGCGTTGAAGAACGTGAACAAACTCGTTTCACTTCCCGTATAATGTCACATGATCTACACTAATTAAAGTCACAGAGGCTACATAGGCTAAGCTTTCTTTTTATCTTGCTGATATTAACACACATTTCATAGGCTATTTCACTGAGATTATTATTATAACTTAGTTATATAATAAAAAAAGGCATCATAACCCTCATGAACCATGTGTTGAACAATAATTATGATCCAAGCTGAATCTCTAATCCAGATATGGATAAGCAGAACAAATATACAGTCATTGATGGGGTCAAGTGTACCAGTCAGGGAAGACTCATTAGAATCTGATCAAATTTCATCAAGCTCTGATTAAACTGTGATGCAATTTCATCTTTTCTTTCCAGCCTAAACTAGCCAAAACTATAATATGCCAAACAAAATATACAAATAACAGAACAAGAAAAGAAACAGAAGTGGCATAAAATGAGTGAAACAAAGAAAAATCCAAAACTGGGTTTTGAAAAATGTTTACTTTTTCATAGCAGTGATATTCACAAATTCTGTTTTAATTTCTTTGGAAGTTGGTGCAGAGATCATCCGAGTCAATTTTGGCAATAATAAGACAACATTTAAAGGAGGAACATACCGTAATTAAAAAAATGGTGACTACTGTAGTATTGTTAATATTGTGTTATTATTATTTTGTGTCAAGGTCAAAGCATATTCAAAAGTTGTCAAAAGAATATAGATTTTAGTAGTTCTGCTACGGAGTTGATCTTAGATCACCCAAAATTGTCCATTGGTCTATATACGCCCATCTCTATCAGAGTGCCAAATTTATTGTTTCTACATACAATTTATAGGATTATATACAATGTTTATAATCTCACATTCAGGAAGGGTTTGGTATTGAAAAGTAGGTTGGAGTAAAAATCATGCCCAAAGTCTTCGATTTTGTTTTTGTTTTCAAAATTGATTGTTAAAAAAAGTTATTTTTTCCACATATTTTACATTATTGCAGCACCCAGTCGGTCCAGTCTGTATAAGCTAATGTTTAAGGTGATCTGTTTGTCACCATTGCTGATAGGGCTGCACGATTAATCGCACGAATGTTGTTATGAGCGTCTAATCAGTAAAGCCGGTTCTTTGATTAGCAGTAAATCACCTTCACCTGCTTACAGATGGAGCGGCATTTACTACAAAGAGCCGTAGATCACTGACCAGCTGAGCCAAATCGCGTTAAAATCGAGGGCGTATCGCCAGTGATAATTAATGCGATATGGCTCAGCTCGTCAGTTAACTACAGCTCTTCGTACACAGCAAGAACTCAGTGTTAAATTAACACTGGAAGTGTACTTAACCTGGGAGTGTACATGAGTCCACACTCAAGAGCGTTAAAGTTAATGAGATAATTAAGTGAATAATTGAGATGATGATTGAGCATTATTGAAGACACCTAAAGCAGAATTACTTAAAGGGTTCAGTTCACCATAAATGAAAATTAAGTCATTAATTACTCACCCCCATGCTGTACCAACCCCGTAAGACCTTCGTTCATCTTCGAAACACAAATGAAGATATTTTTGATTAATGAGTTGTGATTGGTGGCAACAAAGATTATTAATGTCACAATGGTTTGAGATAAGACAGGCTGATTATTGATCTCTGTGTTTCTAAATAAAGATGATAGTGATTTGATCAACTAAAGCGGACACTGATCTCCATAACGGTGGCTTACAATTTGTGATTTTCTCCTTATGTGATTCTGCTTGTGATCATCAGGTGTCTTCAATAATGCTCAATCATCACTAAATTAATCACTTAATTATCTCAATAACTTTAACACTCTTGAGTGTGTTAAACACTCTTGAGTGTGTTTACTGCTAATCAAGGAACCGGATGTACTGATTAGATGCGCATAACAATATCGTGCGATATACCGCCAACCCTAGGCACACACAGACATCAAGAATTAGCGTATAAATCTCAACAATGGTGACCAACAGATCATCTCTGAACATAAGCTCATTATTTCAGATTTTATATACATCATTATACTTTGTAATCCAAAGCATCCAAGTTCACATTTTACAGTTCACAGAATGAGCCATCATTGAGGTAGAGCATCAATCTGAAAATAGTGTGTTTTTGTCGCTTTAAGAAATGCGTGTGCATGATCGTTTTTTCATGATGGATGAAGTGGAAGGGAGGGACAAGCGAACTTGGTTTGTTTTGGGATCTCGCTTCAAACACAAGCAGAAGTGACGTTACCCACAATCACTGAGACAACCTTTAAATTTAGCGTAAAAAATTGCTAGCTGTGTTTGACAGTCCTTTACCTGCAGTGGTTTTCAATCCTGGTCCTGGGGACCCACAGCTCTGCAAATTTTATTTGTCTCCTTTATCTGACACACCCAGTTCAGTTCATAGAACTCTTTCCTAATGAGGTGATGATCTGAATCAGGTGTGTTAAAAGAGGGAGAAATACAAACTGTGCAGAGCTGTGGGTCCCAGGACCAGGATTGAAAACCACTGCTTTACATTAAAGAAACCAAAAAAAAAACTGGTAGATGGGTAGAATGTATGTTTTACAGCATTGAACTAAAGTTTACGGTACAAAACTGCCAGCTGGTTCAAACCGATTTACCGTAAAAAATATGGTACTAATGTTTTAGGTTTTATGGCAGGGATCTAAATATTACGGTAAAAAAATGGCAGCTGTGGTTGCCAGTACTTTACCGTAAAAATATATGGTAGAAAAAAAGTTTTTTTGTAAAAAGCGTATTTAAATAAATATTTATTTAAAGAAATTTAAAAGACATCAAAAATGAACATTTGTAACAAAAATATTATTCTGTTACAAAAATTTAATGTTTTTGTCTGGGGTCTCTGGAGACCTCAAAGATTGTAGACACAAATGAAGATAATCAGAGGGTTAAAAATATATAACAAATAATTATTTATCGTAGCCACATCGAATTATGCAATAACGTGAATTATCCCGACAACATTTAATCAGTACAGAAATAAAGGGAAAGGAAGGAGGCCTTGAGAAATCCTGATGTGTGGAGAACCCAGAGGACAAACAAAGTGGAGATTATCTGGTTAAACGAAACAATATCCAATCAGAAAACAAGCTGAATTTAATTATCACATCTAATTACATGCCTATCAGATTAAATAGTCTACACTTTAGAGTGATTAGTAATGGGAAGCTGCCAACTTCATGATCAGTTTATATGAGTGGAAGCAATCAAAAACTAATTTGACATGATATTGTAATATTGTTATTTTTTAACATGATCTTCAAGGAATATGTGTGTGGCTGTCAATAAAACTGGAGTAAGACAGAATTGTTTTATAGTGTACTTATGTTTTACAACATTATTTACACATTATTTATTTTTTGTTGATTTTCACAGTACAAATGTTTACAAAACTGCTTTAAAGGAAATTAAAAATGGAAAAGACAACTATTGCCTTTTGTAGATTTTTCTACAAGAATTTGAGTTGTTTTCTCACCAGAAAACATGATTCTTTTCCATTAATATGATAAACATTATATTCACTTAAACATTATTTTTAAATACATTTATGTAGATATAACAGTGTCTGATTGACTGGTCATGTCTACCCTTAATAATAGGAATGTTTACATTTATTAATATTGCTGTATCTTTTGTATATAAAAAAATAAAACAATAGTCTATAGAAAAATAATGATGGATAAATGGTGATGGATTTATGAGATAAATTCACCTCAAAGGAAAATGAAATTAATTTACAAAAAAAAGCATTTTATGATCAAGGTGTGTTTGTCCAGTCAAGCATCTGGACATTTTACTTGAGACATTTTTCTCTCATTATTCACATTGACACATGATCATTAAAGCTTTCCAAAATAAAAAGAAAGTTGTAAAATGAGGTTTGTTATGAATTTTTAATTTTTTCTGAACCTCATAACTCTATGTATTGTATTGTTTTGTCTCCCTGAGTGAGTGAATGGATAGACCAAATACAATATTATATAGTGGCATCTAACATCTATAATAGGGTCCATTTCCATTTATAACACAAAACATAAAAAAACAGCAGCACAAACAAAATTATTTACAGCTGTACGTCACTTTCAGATACTTAAATTCATATACTAAAAATTCAGAAATTTTTATCATTAATTCAATTCAACAATTAATTACAATTAATTCATATTAAATCAAAATTTATTTATGAAAGTTGTACATATAAAACAATTGGCTTACTTCATGGCCGACATATATAGTCACGCGCAGGTATTTATAGGTTCCAACACAAGGATCACCGAAAAGTGAGTTTGATGCAGGAACAGAACACGTTCTTTCTTCTATTGCACCTGAATCATAGACAGAAAATAGATACTTAATAATAGCTTTATAGACATTAGAAATATATTTTTCTTGTTCTTGTAAACTGAACCAAAATGAAATCGTGAACATTTGCATATTTTACTGTTATCTGTAAATCTTACCGATGAGGAGACTGCATTCAGTGGCGCTTACTCAGGCAGCGCGTGTTTGAGGTCTGAGAATATGGTTTCCCGTTAGCACATGTTACGCGATCAGGATCAGTCCGTCCATAGGTGGCTTGAACAACTCTTATTGATCCAGAGCGTCCTCCTGACACACATAAAAAGAAAGAAAATTGTAAGATTTAAGCACACACATGTTCAGAATTCTCCCCCATTCATGTCTCTCTCATACTATCCTCAGTGGGAACACAAAAGGTCAGAAAATATCTATAACTTAAAAAAAATACATCAGTTACTCACCACAGCTGAGGATGGCAATCCCTCCTTCACAGCCATTTGGCATTTAGAATGTGGTCCCTGGCAAAGATACAGCCAAAAGCCAATAAATCCCCCCCCCCAAAAAAAAACTTCACAAAAATCGATAGAGCATGTGTCCTAACACGATTAGAGAAGCATGCAAAGTTTAGTGAGGATCGGATCATAGGTGGCGCTATAATCGTCAAAAAGGTCTCTCATTATTAGGTTTTCAAGAAGGAAGTGCTGAAAACCTATTGTATTTGCTAGAAAATAAAAATCTAAAAGTACTAAATTGCACATAACTCCTAGACCGTTTGAGCTAGAATCATGATTTTTGCATCACTGTGATCCCTGGCTCAAGCCGAACAAGATGTATATCTCCGATTTCCATTTGGGGGACCATGGCGCCCGCCCAGAGCGGGCGCCAGTGGCCCATGGCGCCATGGTCCCCCATGGATTTTGAATCTTCCATGTCATAATTTTGACTTTTTATATCATCGTTTTCTGTCTTTCTTTCTTGTAATTCAATTTTGCTTCATTCTTACAGAGTTGTGCTCTGTTTGTTTTTTTTGAGGGATTTTATGTGATTTTGCATTTTGCCCTTTGATTTTGCCTTATTGTTATTGTGTTTTCTTGCATTAATGAAAAAAGAAACAAGCTTTTTTATTTATTTTTTTTATTGCAGAAAGACATAACAGGAGGAGACTAACACAAAGAAAAATATATTAAAATAGTCGACAGAGAGAAACATAGTTTCAGAATTTTCATTGTAATTTTGAATGATTTTAAACTCATTTGACACTTAAAATGTATATTACAATTGGCAATTCAATTATTTTCATTTTAAAATATAAAGAACTTGTAAGCCTAAAAAGTATTTTTAAAGTATTTCTGTAAAAGGCTAGGGCAGAAAAATGAACATTTCCGTAGAATGGCCCATATGAAATAAAAATGATGTATCTGAATTAGAGAGATAAGACTTAAAGTCCCTATAAAGGCAATTCTACAAAAAAGTTCTAAACACATTATAAATATTACATATGTATTGCTAAAACATATTACAAAGCCTGAGAACTGTGAAGTACTGAAATGTGCAATTAGACCGTTAAACAGGGCTCTGGTATCAGCTAGTATCACCGTCAACAGCTTTCACGCGAGTGGGCGTGGCTTCCACGCAGCCAGCGGACACGCCCACAGCGTTTGAGAGACAGAGGTAACTGCTCATTTTTTCAAGATTTTGATAGCTTATTTTATGTACTTGTCGGCTTTTTTTGTCATTCAAATTTGGCTGGGTGGCTAATAACACATTTTTCTGTGGTGTGACAAACTCAGAACACATACTTAATTTTGACTTACAGGGACTTTAAAACAGAAGCAGACTGGAGGGCTTACATTTTTTCCATTTTCAAGAAGAAGAAACAAGCTTCCATGGTAAAGTGGTGTGCAGAACATGAAATCCACAGGGAGGGAGTCGGATCCAGATCCAACTCCTCCCACTCCTCCACATGGGAGGAGTCGGATCCAGATCCAACTCCTCCCACTCCTCCACATGGAAAAAATGGTAAAAAATTTTTTGATTTTAAAAATAAATGGTAAAATCTAAAAGTACTAAATTGCGCATAACTCCTAGACCGTTTGAGCTAGAATCACGATTTTCGCATCACTGCGATCCCTGGCTCAAGCCGAACAAGTTGTATATCTCCGATTTTCATTTCGGGGACCATGGCGCCCGCCCGAGGCCACACTGAAAGGGGAGCAAGGGCGGGCGCCATGGGGAGCCATGGCGCCCGCCCGAGGCCACACTGAAAGGGGAGCAAGGGCGGGCGCATGGGGCCATGGCGCCCGCCCGAGGCCACACTGAAAGGGGAGCAAGGGCGGGCGCCATGGGAGCCGTGGCGCCCGCCCGAGGCCACACTGAAAGGGGAGCAAGGGCGGGCGCCATGGGAGCCATGGCGCCCGCCCGAGGCCACACTGAAAGGGGAGCAAGGGCGGGCGCCATGGGGACCATGGCGCCCGCCCGAGGCCACACTGAAAGGGGAGCAAGGGCGGGGCGCCATGGGGACCATGGCGCCCGCCCGAGGCCACACTGAAAGGGGAGCAAGGGCGGGCGCCATGGGGACCATGGCGCCCGCCCGAGGCCACACTGAAAGGGGAGCAAGGGCGGGGCGCCATGGGGACCATGGCGGCCCGGCCCGAGGCCACACTGAAAGGGGAGCAAGGGCGGGCGCCATGGGGACCATGGCGCCCGCCCGAGGCCACACTGAAAGGGGAGCGGCAGGCGGGCGCATGGGGACCATGGCGCCCGCCCGAGGCCACACTGAAAGGGGAGCAAGGGCGGCGCGCCATGGGGACCATGGCGCCCGCCCGAGGCCACACTGAAAGGGGAGCAAGGGCGGGCGCCATGGGGACCATGGCGCCCGCCCGAGGCCACACTGAAAGGGGAGCAAGGGCGGGCGCCATGGGGACCATGGCGCCCGCCCGAGGCCACACTGAAAGGGGAGCAAGGGCGGGCGCCATGGGGACCATGGCGCCCGCCCGAGGCCACACTGAAAGGGGAGCAAGGGCGGGCGCCATGGGGACCATGGCGCCCGCCCGAGGCCACACTGAAAGGGGAGCAAGGGCGGGCGCCATGGGGACCATGGCGCCCGCCCGAGGCCACACTGAAAGGGGAGCAAGGGCGAGCGCCATGGGGACCATGGCGCCCGCCCGAGGCCACACTGAAAGGGGAGCAAGGGCGGGCGCCATGGGGACCATGGCGCCCGCCCGAGGCCACACTGAAAGGGGAGCAAGGGGCGAGCGCCATGGGGACCATGGCGCCCGCCAAGGCCACACTGAAAGGGGAGCAAGGGCGGGCGCAGTGGGTCCTTAATCCGATGGATGGATGGATGGATGGATGGATGGATGGATGGATGGATGGATGGATGGATGGATGGATGGATGGATGGATGGATGGATGGATGGATGGATGGATGGATGGATGGATGGATGGATGGATGGATGGATGGATGGATGGATGGATGGATGGATGGATGGATGGATGGATAGATGGATGGATGGATGGATGGATGGATGGATGGATGAGATAGATGGATGGATCAATGGATGGATGGATGGATGGATGGATGGATGGATGGATGGATGGATGGATGGATGGATGGATGGATGGATGGATGGATGGATGGATGGATGGATGGATGGATGGATGGATGGATCGATGGATGGATGGATGGATAAAATGATGAATGGATGGATCGATGGATGTAGATGAGATCGATGGATCAATCGATGGATGAGATGGATGATAGATCAGATAGAATGATGAATAGATGATGGATGATAGAATAGATGAATAGATCGATAGAATGGATGATGGATGGATAGATAGATAGATGAATAGATGTTGGATCAATCAATGATGGATCGATGGATCGATAGATGGATAGATCGATAGATGAGATGGATCGAATCAATGATGGATGGATAGATAGATAGATAGATAGAATGGATGGATCAATAGATGGATGGATGGATGGATGGATGGATGGATGGATGGATGGATGGATGGATGGATGGATGGATGGATGGATGGATGGATGGATGGATGGATGGATGGATGGATGGATGGATGGATGGATGGATGGATGGATGGATGGATGGATGGATGGGTGGATGGATATTGAGATGAGATGATAGAATAAATAAATAAATAAATAAATAAATGAGATGAGTTTGCTGACCCTTCGTTCCTCCGACCCTCCAGTGCCTCCGCCCTCAGTGCCTCAGACCCTCCAGTCCTCCGACCCTCATTTATGCCGGCACGGAAAGAGACTAAAAGAAGAGGAAGAGGAACAAGACTCAAGTCATAATGTGTTGAGCTTTTTATGAATGAATCCACAGAGATCCTGCTTAAGACAGGAACCATCAGAACGTTTCCTTCCACAGGAACAGCCGTAGCTGAAGAAAACTCCAGAGAAACCTGGAACAAAGACAACACACTGTCAGGACACACACCACATTCCAAATGAAAAATAGCCACATCATACCAGTACATGGTTCTGGAAACACATATCAGACATGCTGGAGGGTAGTGGTTCTGAAACCCATATCAACGCTGACAGACAACTGGAGCAAACAATGTGAAACATTAAACAATAAACTGACCAACCACAAGACAAGAAAATAAAGCATCACTCACTTGGCACAGGACTCAACTTTCAGTCCCATAACTGCAACGCTGTAGGTCTGCTGTGTTTACGGTCACGTCAGACTTGGGCAAAAAACTCAAACCAGAAACAACGGCGCTTTAGGTTAAGGCCTCAAATCTGTGCATTGAACTGCACATACACAACTTACCGTATTTTTTCACCTCAAAAACTTGGGAGACTTCTCGGTCAGCAATAAAAGCCTTTAGTGTGTAAATCCCCATCTGAGCCTCTGGGTTTAACTGAGAAAGCTCCAATATCAGCTCCGTTGAGGAAACATTTGTCCACTGACCAATCAGGTTATTATCTTTGTCCTATTAAAACACATTAACAGCTCAGAGAAAATCTGCAAAGAAAGAAAAGTGCAAAAAGCTGCATTGGCTCTATTCAAAGTCTTACCCCGAAGCAAACTCACCTTCACCCCGAGCAGACTCTACTGTAAGACAGACAGGAATAATAAACATTTAAAAGCGGTCATTGAAGTTGAAATTTCTGCATCTTAAAAGAACCTGCATTTAATTTGCTTTTCATTTATGGTCAGAACACTCAAAATGGTGAAACATCTGGTCTTACCATTTGATCCAAAGGCACAAATTTGGGATCCATGGAGACAACTCTGAAATTAACTGCAAAGACACCAACAAACTCACATATATTGCATAATGCATTTGAAGATGATAGCTTCAACCAAGGGTCATTCACAGCTCACCTGGATTGTCCTGGATTGTAAATAAGTTTGTCTGTTTGGATGAAGGTCAAAGGTAACGTCTGAACAGGATTTTGCTCTCTTCAGTCGCTCTGAACACCTTCCCTTGAACAAAGAGGAAGATGGCCAGCAGAGACACTGCGTGAAAATACACAAAATCAAATTATAACCACAGCCAACCCCTCCCGTTCAGTGATCCAATAAAAAAGAAAATACACAAACTACTCACATACAAAAGATTTTACACTTGTAAAAGTAAAAGCTACTCTGAAACTGTAGTTTGACAAGCTACAGGCTACTCGTAAGTTAAAGTAGTTTAACTACAGTCAAGCTACCCGTTTAGAAAAGTAGTTAGCTACACTCCAAGTTACAATCAAAAAGTAGCTAGCTACACTGAAACTACTTTTGCTTTTTGAAAAACGTATATTATAGATAACTGAATAAGTGTCTGAGGAATGTTTTAAGTAAAATATTTAGTGTTTAAAACAAGGCAATTGCGATTTCAAAGAGTATTGTTTTATTACACACAACACTAAAATATCTCTAACTGTTTGTCAAAAGTGCAACAAATAGCCTACAACATTGCAAGAACGAAATATACATCCAACGTAAATTGCATGTAGAACATTTTCTCAATGTAGCAATGTAGCTTTTGCTCGCGCTACACCGCTACTTGCTGCAAAAAGCAGTTAGCTACTGGAAAAGCTACACTGTTTAAAAAGCAACGAAACAACACACACTCAAACAAGCAATTCAGTCTCCCGTTAACCAAGAAAACTCTTTAAAATAGGGAAACTTACCTGGCGCAAATGGCCAGTGCACACCAGAGAGAAAACCAGAGGATCTGTCAGCCATTGTGAGGCATACCTAGTAAACAAGCCACTCACTTTTTATACTCCCCTGATAGGCTCACAGATTTGGCCCACAATGCTTCTCATTGGTTAGGGGCAAAGTGCTGACGTCGATCGAGGTGGAGCCGCGCCCGTAAACTCATGACGTCGATCAAAAATAATTTTCTATCCTAATCTATCTATTCATCTCTGTGTGCCTATTTATGGGAAGGCCACCACCAGTCAGCTTCACCCATATGAAAAAAACAGCATGGTTCATATACAGCAACCATATATCTTCCTTGCTTAAATTGGCCAGAATTACCTTATGTGTTTCATGTAAGACCAATACATGTCCTATAAAAAATCAGACCGATTATGGCCCCTTTCATACTAAATAGCACACATACAACTTATAGGAGATTTTTGCATCATATATGAATAGTGTAAAAGTCTTATATGAGTTGTACATGACAAAAGTATGCAATTGTGTATGGTAATTGTAGAAAACACACAATATTCATATACAAATCATTTAAAGTTCTTATATTGAATGATATGAATTTTACATGACAAACATATGCAATGGTATATGGTTTTGTTAGAAAATAACTACAATTCATATACAAATCATTTAAAGTTCTTATATTGAATCATAAGCTAGTCAAATTAAAGTCATATAGGATTTATACACATTTTGTGTAATTTTTTTATACTCGTTTCATGTTTAGAGGACCAACATCACTTATATGAAGTTTGCAAATTTGGAAATAGTACAGTGCAGAAAAAAAGGCAAAATTCCAACAGTGGTTTTAACAAACTATTTATTTTATTAACAAACAAGCCCCTTTACATCATAGGTTAACCATTAAAATAAACAATGAATGCACAATATAGGCATTTCTGTCAAATGGTCTTTGATTCTTCAAATCCTAAACATGTCAGTGAATGTAAGTCCTGTGTCAGTGAAGTTGATTCAGTACCTTCGACTCTGCAACAGTACAGCAGTGCTCGAGTCAACAACGTTCAGCAGATGAAGAACAGTTCTAGGATACGAGCAGATCAGTCGCTGGAAACGAGTGGATCAGTTGTGTCCAGTTGCTAACAGTAGAGTTTCATAGAGCAGGAATGGCAGTGCAGATCCAACTTCCTCGAAAAATCCTGGAGTGCTGGTTCTCTGGACAACACAAAACCAGATCGAACACAATTAATACAATTTGTGTTTTATAAATACAGCAAGATTATGGTGGAAAAAGTTCAATCATCTTAGACTTTGAGTCACACAAGAAACTATTTTGGTTAGATTAAGACTAGAATTGACTGATTATCAAGTAAATTAAAGAATTCATTCATCCAAAAATGTTAATTCTGATGTTAATTTTTTGCCCAATCGGGACCAAACCAGTCTAGGCCTATTCTCTGGACTCTCTAGATAAATAATTATCGAAAAAAAAGTTGAAATTTTGCATTTGGTTGGCTACAACAGGGTCATTTAGAATGTGGTCCCTGGCAAAAATACAGCCAAAAGCCAATAAATCCCCCCCCCCCCCCCCCAAAAAAGTCACAACTTCACAAAAATCGATGAGCATGTGTCCTAACATGGTTAGGAAGCATGCAAAGTTTCGTGAGGATCGGATTATAGGTGGCGCTATAGTCGTCAAAAAGGTCTCTCATTATTAGGTTTTCAAGCAGGAAGTGCTGAAAACCTATTGTATTTGCTAGAAAAAAAAATCTAAAAGTACTAAATTGCGCATAACTCCTAGACCGTTTGAGCTAGAATCATGATTTTTGCATCACTGTGATCCCTGGCTCAAGCCGAACAAGATGTATATCTCCGATTTCCATTTCGGGGACCATGGCGCCCGCACTAGGCCACACGCAAGGGGATCCTCGGGCGGGCGCCATGGGGAGGGAGGATTATTTTCATTTTAAAATATAAAGAACTTGTAAGCCTAAAAAAGTATTTTTAAAGTATTTCTGTAAAAGGCTAGGGACAGAAAAATGAACATTTCCGTAGAATGGCCCATATGAAATAAAAATGATGTATCTGAATTAGAGAGATAAGACTTAAAGTCCCTATAAAGGCAATTCTACAAAAAAGTTCTAAACACATTATAAATATTACATATGTATTGCTAAAACATATTACAAAGCCTGAGAACTGTGAAGTACTGAAATGTGCAATTAGACCGTTAAACAGGGCTCTGGTATCAGCTTAATATCACCGTCGACAGCTTTCACGCGAGTGGGCGTGGCTTCCACGCAGCCAGCGGACACGCCCACAGCGTTTGAGAACAGAGGTAACTGCTCATTTTTTCAAGATTTTGATAGCTTATTTTATGTACTTGTCGGCTTTTTTATCATTCAAATTTGGCTGGGTGGCTAATAACACATTTTTCTGTGGTGTGACAAACTCAGAACACATACTTAATTTTGACTTTACAGGGACTTTAAAACAGAAGCAGACTGGAGGGCTTACATTTGTTTTCCATTTTCAAGAAAAAAGAAACAAGCTTCCATGGTAAAGTGGTGTGCAGAACATGAAATCCACAGGGAGGAGTCGGATCCAGATCCAACTCCTCCCACTCCCTCCACATGGGAGGAGTCGGATCCAGATCCAACTCCTCCCACTCCTCCACATGGAAAAAATGGTAAAAAATTTTTGATTTTAAAAATAAATGGTAAAATCTAAAAGTACTAAATTGCGCATAACTCCTTAGACCGTTTGAGCTCGGATGCACGATTTTCGCATCACTGCGATCCCTGGCTCAAGCCGAACAAGATGTATCTCTCCGATTCTCATTTCGGGGACCAGTGGCGCCCGCCCGGAGGCCACACTGAAAGGGGAGCAAGGGCGGGCGCCATGGGGACCAGTGGCGCCCGCCCGAGGCCACACTGAAAGGGGAGCAAGGGCGGGCGCCATGGGGACCATGGCGCCCGCCCGAGGCCACACTGAAAGGGGAGCAAGGGCGGGCGCCATGGGGACCATGGCGCCCGCCCGAGGCCACACTGAAAGGGGAGCAAGGGCGGGCGCCATGGGGACCATGGCGCCCGCCCGAGGCCACACTGAAAGGGAGCAAGGGCGGGCGCCATGGGGACCATGGCGCCCGCCCGGGCCACACTGAAAGGGGGAGCGAGGGCGGGCGCCATGGGGACCATGGCGCCCGCCCGAGGCCACACTGAAAGGGGAGCAAGGGGCGGGCGCCATGGGCCCATGGCGCCCGCCCGAGGCCACACTGAAAGGGGAGCGAGGCGGGCGCCTGGAGAAAGTTCCTCAATTGCGCATAACTCCTAGACCGTTTAGAGCTCGAGTCAGTGATTTACGCATCAGCTGTCGATCCCTGGGCTCAAGCCGAACAAGATGTATATCTCCGAACTCCGTTTACGGGACCATGTGAGCGCCCGCCCGAGGCCACACTGAAAGGGGAGCAAGGGCGGCGCCATGGGGACCATGGCGCCCGCCCGAGGCCACACTGAAAGGGGAGCAAGGGGCGGCGCCATGGGGCCAGTGGCGCCCGCCCGAGGCCACACTGAAAGGGGAGCAAGGGCGGGCGCCATCGGGACCATGGCGCCGCCCGAGGCCACACTGAAAGGGGAGCAAGGCGGGCGCCATGGGGGCCCATGGCAGCGCCGCCCGAGGCCACACTGAAAGGGGAGCAAGGGCGGGCGCCATGGGGACCATGGCGCCCGCCCGAGGCCACACTGAAAGGGGAGCAAGGGCGGGCGCCATGGGACCATGGCGCCCGCCCGAGGCCACACTGAAAGGGGAGCAAGGGCGGGCGCCATGGGGACCATGGCGCCCGCCGAGGCCACACTGAAAGGGGAGCAAGGGCGGGCGCCATGGGGACCATGGCGCCCGCCCGAGGCCACACTGAAAGGGGAGCAAGGGCGGGCTAAAAGTTACTAATTGCGCATAACTCCTAGACCGTTTGAGCTAGAATCATGATTTTTGCATCACTGTGATCCCTGGCTCAAGCCGAACAAGATGTATATCTCCGAATTTCCATTTCGGGGACCATGGCGCCCGCACTAGGCCACACGCAAGGGGATCCTCGAGGCGGGCGCCAGTGGGGAGGGAGGATTATTTTCATTTTAAAATATAAAGAACTTGTAAGCCTAAAAAGTATTTTTAAAGTATTTCTGTAAAAGGCTAGGGACAGAAAAATGAACATTTCCGTAGAATGGCCCATATGAAATAAAAATGATGTATCTGAATTAGAGAGATAAGACTTAAAGTCCCTATAAAGGCAATTCTACAAAAAAGTTCTAAACACATTATAAATATTACATATGTATTGCTAAAACATATTACAAAGCCTGAGAACTGTGAAGTACTGAAATGTGCAATTAGACCGTTAAACAGGGCTCTGGTATCAGCTAATATCACCGTCGACAGCTTTCACGCGAGTGGGCGTGGCTTCCACGCAGCCAGCGGACACGCCCACAGCGTTTGAGAACAGAGGTAACTGCTCATTTTTTCAAGATTTTGATAGCTTATTTTATGTACTTGTCGGCTTTTTTTATCATTCAAATTTGGCTGGGTGGCTAATAACACATTTTTCTGTGGTGTGACAAACTCAGAACACATACTTAATTTTGACTTTACAGGGACTTTAAAACAGAAGCAGACTGGAGGGCTTACATTTTTTTTCCATTTTCAAGAAAAAAGAAACAAGCTTCCATGGTAAAGTGGTGTGCAGAACATGAAATCCACAGGGAGGAGTCGGATCCAGATCCAACTCCTCCCACTCCTCCACATGGGAGGAGTCGGATCCAGATCCAACTCCTCCCACTCCTCCACATGGAAAAAATGGTAAAAATTTTTTGATTTTAAAAATAAATGGTAAAATCTAAAAGTACTAAATTGCGCATAACTCCTAGACCGTTTGAGCTAGAATCACGATTTTCGCATCACTGCGATCCCTGGCTCAAGCCGAACAAGATGTATATCTCCGAATTTCCATTTCGGGGACCATGGCGCCCGCCCGAGGCCACACTGAAAGGGGAGCAAGGGCGGGCGCCATGGGGACCATGGCGCCCGCCCGAGGCCACACTGAAAGGGGAGCAAGGGCGGGCGCCATGGGGACCATGGCGCCCCGCCCGAGGCCACACTGCAAAGGGGAGCAAGGGCGGGCGCCATGGGGCCATGGCGCCCGCCCGAGGCCACACTGAAAGGGGAGCAAGGGCGGGCGCGCATGGGAGCCCATGGCGCCCCGCCCGAGGCCACACTGAAAGGGGAGCAAGGGCGGGCTAAAAGTACTAAATTGCGCATAACTCCTAGACCGTTTGAGCTAGAATCATGATTTTTGCATCACTGTGATCCCTGGCTCAAGCCGAACAAGATGTATATCTCCGATTTCCATTTCGGGGACCATGGCGCCCGCACTAGGCCACACGCAAGGGGATCCTCGGGGCGGGCGCCATGGGGAGGGAGGATTATTTTCATTTTAAAATATAAAGAACTTGTAAGCCTAAAAAAGTATTTTTAAAGTATTTCTGTAAAAGGCTAGGGACAGAAAAATGAACATTTCCGTAGAATGGCCCATATGAAATAAAAATGATGTATCTGAATTAGAGAGATAAGACTTAAAGTCCCTATAAAGGCAATTCTACAAAAAAGTTCTAAACACATTATAAATATTACATATGTATTGCTAAAACATATTACAAAGCCTGAGAACTGTGAAGTACTGAAATGTGCAATTAGACCGTTAAACAGGGCTCTGGTATCAGCTAATATCACCGTCGACAGCTTTCACGCGAGTGGGCGTGGCTTCCACGCAGCCAGCGGACACGCCCACAGCGTTTGAGAACAGAGGTAACTGCTCATTTTTTCAAGATTTTGATAGCTTATTTTATGTACTTGTCGGCTTTTTTTATCATTCAAATTTGGCTGGGTGGCTAATAACACATTTTTCTGTGGTGTGACAAACTCAGAACACATACTTAATTTTGACTTTACAGGGACTTTAAAACAGAAGCAGACTGGAGGGCTTACATTTTTTTTCCATTTTCAAGAAAAAAGAAACAAGCTTCCATGGTAAAGTGGTGTGCAGAACATGAAATCCACAGGGAGGAGTCGGATCCAGATCCAACTCCTCCCACTCCTCCACATGGGAGGAGTCGGATCCAGATCCAACTCCTCCCACTCCTCCACATGGAAAAAATGGTAAAAAAATTTTTGATTTTAAAAATAAATGGTAAAATCTAAAAGTACTAAATTGCGCATAACTCCTAGACCGTTTGAGCTAGAATCACGATTTTCGCATCACTGCGATCCCTGGCTCAAGCCGAACAAGATGTATATCTCCGATTTCCATTTCGGGGACCATGGCGCCCGCCCGAGGCCACACTGAAAGGGGAGCAAGGGCGGGCGCCATGGGGACCATGGCGCCCGCCCGAGGCCACACTGAAAGGGGAGCAAGGGCGGGCGCCATGGGGACCATGGCGCCCGCCCGAGGCCACACTGAAAGGGGAGCAAGGGCGCGGGCGCCATGGGGACCATGGCGCCCGCCGCGAGGCCACACTGAAAGGGGAGCAAGGGGCGGGCGCCATGGGGACCATGGCGCCCGCCGCGAGGCCACACTGAAAGGGGAGCAAGGGCGGGCGCCATGGGGACCATGGCGCCCGCCCGAGGCCACACTGAAAGGGGGAGCAAGGGCGGGCGCCATGGGGACCATGGCGCCCGCCCGAGGCCACACTGAAAGGGGAGCAAGGGCGGGGCTGAGAGGTACTGAGTGCGCATAACTCCTAGACCGTTTGAGCTAGAATCATGATTTTTGCATCACTGTGATCCCTGGCTCAAGCCGAACAAGATGTATATCTCCGATTTCCATTTCGGGGACCATGGCGCCCGCACTAGGCCACACGCAAGGGGATCCTCGGGCGGGCGCCGTGGGGAGGGAGGATTATTTTCATTTTAAAATATAAAGAACTTGTAAGCCTAAAAAAGTATTTTTAAAGTATTTCTGTAAAAGGCTAGGGACAGAAAAATGAACATTTCCGTAGAATGGCCCATATGAAATAAAAATGATGTATCTGAATTAGAGAGATAAGACTTAAAGTCCCTATAAAGGCAATTCTACAAAAAAGTTCTAAACACATTATAAATATTACATATGTATTGCTAAAACATATTACAAAGCCTGAGAACTGTGAAGTACTGAAATGTGCAATTAGACCGTTAAACAGGGCTCTGGTATCAGCTAATATCACCGTCGACAGCTTTCACGCGAGTGGGCGTGGCTTCCACGCAGCCAGCGGACACGCCCACAGCGTTTGAGAACAGAGGTAACTGCTCATTTTTTCAAGATTTTGATAGCTTATTTTATGTACTTGTCGGCTTTTTTTATCATTCAAATTTGGCTGGGTGGCTAATAACACATTTTTCTGTGGTGTGACAAACTCAGAACACATACTTAATTTTGACTTTACAGGGACTTTAAAACAGAAGCAGACTGGAGGGCTTACATTTTTTTTCCATTTTCAAGAAAAAAGAAACAAGCTTCCATGGTAAAGTGGTGTGCAGAACATGAAATCCACAGGGAGGAGTCGGATCCAGATCCAACTCCTCCCACTCCTCCACATGGGAGGAGTCGGATCCAGATCCAACTCCTCCCACTCCTCCACATGGAAAAAATAGTAAAAAAATTTTGATTTTAAAAATAAATGGTAAAATCTAAAAGTACTAAATTGCGCATAACTCCTAGACCGTTTGAGCTAGAATCACGATTTTCGCATCACTGCGATCCCTGGCTCAAGCCGAACAAGATGTATATCTCCGAATTTCCATTTCGGGGACCATGGCGCCCGCCCGAGGCCACACTGAAAGGGGAGCAAGGGCGGGCGCCATGGGGACCATGGCGCCCGCCCGAGGCCACACTGAAAGGGGAGCAAGGGCGGGCGCCATGGGGACCATGGCGCCCGCCCGAGGCCACACTGAAAGGGGAGCAAGGGGCGGGCGCCATGGGACCATGGCGCCCGCCCGAGGCCACACTGAAAGGGGGAGCAAGGGCGGGCGCCATGGGAGCCATGGCGCCCGCCCGAGGCCACACTGAAAGGGGAGCAAGGGGCGGGCTCGAAGGTCTAGAATTGCGCATAACTCCTAGACCGTTTGAGCTAGAATCATGATTTTTGCATCACTGTGATCCCTGGCTCAAGCCGAACAAGATGTATATCTCCGATTTCCATTTTCGGGGACCATGGCGCCCGCACTAGGCCACACGCAAGGGGATCCTCGGGGCGGGCGCCATGGGGAGGGAGGATTATTTTCATTTTAAAATATAAAGAACTTGTAAGCCTAAAAAAGTATTTTTAAAGTATTTCTGTAAAAGGCTAGGGACAGAAAAATGAACATTTCCGTAGAATGGCCCATATGAAATAAAAATGATGTATCTGAATTAGAGAGATAAGACTTAAAGTCCCTATAAAGGCAATTCTACAAAAAAGTTCTAAACACATTATAAATATTACATATGTATTGCTAAAACATATTACAAAGCCTGAGAACTGTGAAGTACTGAAATGTGCAATTAGACCGTTAAACAGGGCTCTGGTATCAGCTAATATCACCGTCGACAGCTTTCACGCGAGTGGGCGTGGCTTCCACGCAGCCAGCGGACACGCCCACAGCGTTTGAGAACAGAGGTAACTGCTCATTTTTTCAAGATTTTGATAGCTTATTTTATGTACTTGTCGGCTTTTTTTATCATTCAAATTTGGCTGGGTGGCTAATAACACATTTTTCTGTGGTGTGACAAACTCAGAACACATACTTAATTTTGACTTTACAGGGACTTTAAAACAGAAGCAGACTGGAGGGCTTACATTTTTTTTCCATTTTCAAGAAAAAAGAAACAAGCTTCCATGGTAAAGTGGTGTGCAGAACATGAAATCCACAGGGAGGAGTCGGATCCAGATCCAACTCCTCCCACTCCTCCACATGGGAAGAGTCGGATCCAGATCCAACTCCTCCCACTCCTCCACATGGAAAAAATGGTAAAAAAATTTTGATTTTAAAAATAAATGGTAAAATCTAAAAGTACTAAATTGCGCATAACTCCTAGACCGTTTGAGCTAGAATCACGATTTTCGCATCACTGCGATCCCTGGCTCAAGCCGAACAAGATGTATATCTCCGATTTCCATTTCGGGGACCAGTGGCGCCCGCCCGAGGCCACACTGAAAGGGGAGCAAGGGCGGGCGCCATGGGGACCATGGCGCCCGCCCGAGGCCACACTGAAAGGGGAGCAAGGGCGGGCGCCATGGGACCATGGCGCCCGCCCGAGGCCACACTGAAAGGGGAGCAAGGGCGGGCGCCATGGGGACCATGGCGCCCGCCCGAGGCCACACTGAAAGGGGAGCAAGGGCGGGCGCCATGGGGACCATGGCGCCCGCCCGAGGCCACACTGAAAGGGGAGCAAGGGCGGGCGCCATGGGGACCATGGCGCCCGCCCGAGGCCACACTGAAAGGGGAGCAAGGGCGGGGCGCCATGGGGACCATGGCGCCCGCCCGGAGGCCACACTGAAAGGGGAGCAAGGGCGCGGCTGAAAGTCACTGAATTGCGCATAACTCCTAGACCGTTTGAGCTAGAATCATGATTTTTGCATCACTGTGATCCCTGGCTCAAGCCGAACAAGATGTATATCTCCGATTTCCATTTTCGGGGACCATGGCGCCCGCACTAGGCCACACGCAAGGGGATCCTCGGGCGGGCGCCATGGGGGAGGGAGGATTATTTTCATTTTAAAATATAAAGAACTTGTAAGCCTAAAAAAGTATTTTTAAAGTATTTCTGTAAAAGGCTAGGGACAGAAAAATGAACATTTCCGTAGAATGGCCCATATGAAATAAAAATGATGTATCTGAATTAGAGAGATAAGACTTAAAGTCCCTATAAAGGCAATTCTACAAAAAAGTTCTAAACACATTATAAATATTACATATGTATTGCTAAAACATATTACAAAGCCTGAGAACTGTGAAGTACTGAAATGTGCAATTAGACCGTTAAACAGGGCTCTGGTATCAGCTAATATCACCGTCGACAGCTTTCACGCGAGTGGGCGTGGCTTCCACGCAGCCAGCGGACACGCCCACAGCGTTTGAGAACAGAGGTAACTGCTCATTTTTTCAAGATTTTGATAGCTTATTTTATGTACTTGTCGGCTTTTTTATCATTCAAATTTGGCTGGGTGGCTAATAACACATTTTTCTGTGGTGTGACAAACTCAGAACACATACTTAATTTTGACTTTACAGGGACTTTAAAACAGAAGCAGACTGGAGGGCTTACATTTTTTTTCCATTTTCAAGAAAAAAGAAACAAGCTTCCATGGTAAAGTGGTGTGCAGAACATGAAATCCACAGGGAGGAGTCGGATCCAGATCCAACTCCTCCCACTCCTCCACATGGGAGGAGTCGGATCCAGATCCAACTCCTCCCACTCCTCCACATGGAAAAAATGGTAAAAATTTTTTGATTTTAAAAATAAATGGTAAAATCTAAAAGTACTAAATTGCGCATAACTCCTAGACCGTTTGAGCTAGAATCACGATTTTCGCATCACTGCCGATCCCTGGCTCAAGCCGAACAAGATGTATATCTCCGATTTCCATTTTCGGGACCATGGCGCCCGCCCGAGGCCACACTGAAAGGGGAGCAAGGGCGGGCGCCATGGGGACCATGGCGCCCGCCCGAGGCCACACTGAAAGGGGAGCAAGGGCGGGCGCCATGGGGACCATGGCGCCCGCCCCGAGGCCACACTGAAAGGGGAGCAAGGGCGGGCGCCATGGGGACCATGGCGCCCGCCCGAGGCCACACTGAAAGGGGAGAAGCGGGCGGGCGGCCATGGGGAGCCATGGCGCCCGCCCGAGGCCACACTGAAAAGGGGAGCAAGGGCGGGCTGGAGGTCTAAATTCCCGCATAACTCCTCAGACCGTTTGAGCTAGAATCATGATTTTTGCATCACTGTGATCCCTGGCTCAAGCCGAACAAGATGTATATCTCCGATTTCCATTTTCGGGGACCATGGCGCCCGCACTAGGCCACACGCAAGGGGATCCTCGGGGCGGGCGCCATGGGGAGGGAGGATTATTTTCATTTTAAAATATAAAGAACTTGTAAGCCTAAAAAAGTATTTTTAAAGTATTTCTGTAAAAGGCTAGGGACAGAAAAATGAACATTTCCGTAGAATGGCCCATATGAAATAAAAATGATGTATCTGAATTAGAGAGATAAGACTTAAAGTCCCTATAAAGGCAATTCTACAAAAAAGTTCTAAACACATTATAAATATTACATATGTATTGCTAAAACATATTACAAAGCCTGAGAACTGTGAAGTACTGAAATGTGCAATTAGACCGTTAAACAGGGCTCTGGTATCAGCTAATATCACCGTCGACAGCTTTCACGCGAGTGGGCGTGGCTTCCACGCAGCCAGCGGACACGCCCACAGCGTTTGAGAACAGAGGTAACTGCTCATTTTTTCAAGATTTTGATAGCTTATTTTATGTACTTGTCGGCTTTTCTTATCATTCAAATTTGGCTGGGTGGCTAATAACACATTTTTCTGTGGTGTGACAAACTCAGAACACATACTTAATTTTGACTTTACAGGGACTTTAAAACAGAAGCAGACTGGAGGGCTTACATTTTTTTTCCATTTTCAAGAAAAAAGAAACAAGCTTCCATGGTAAAGTGGTGTGCAGAACATGAAATCCACAGGGAGGAGTCGGATCCAGATCCAACTCCTCCCACTCCTCCACATGGGAGGAGTCGGATCCAGATCCAACTCCTCCCACTCCTCCACATGGAAAAAATGGTAAAAAAATTTTGATTTTAAAAATAAATGGTAAAATCTAAAAGTACTAAATTGCGCATAACTCCTAGACCGTTTGAGCTAGAATCACGATTTTCGCATCACTGCGATCCCTGGCTCAAGCCGAACAAGATGTATATCTCCGATTTCCATTTCGGGGACCAGTGGCGCCCGCCCGAGGCCACACTGAAAGGGGAGCAAGGGCGGGCGCCATGGGGACCATGGCGCCCGCCCGAGGCCACACTGAAAGGGGAGCAAGGGCGGGCGCCATGGGGACCATGGCGCCCGCCCGAGGCCACACTGAAAGGGGAGCAAGGGCGGGCGCCATGGGGACCATGGCGCCCGCCCGAGGCCACACTGAAAGGGGAGCAAGGGCGGGGCGCCATGGGGACCATGGCGCCCGCCCGAGGCCACACTGAAAGGGGAGCAAGGGCGGGCGCCATGGGGACCAGTGGCGCCCGCCCGAGGCCACACTGAAAGGGGAGCAAGGGCGGGCGCCATGGGGACCATGGCGCCCGCCCGAGGCCACACTGAAAGGGGGAGCAAGGGCGGGCGCCATGGGGACCATGGCGCCCGCCCGAGGCCACACTGAAAGGGGAGCAAGGGCGGGCGCCATGGGGACCATGGCGCCCGCCCCGAGGCCACACTGAAAGGGGAGCAAGGGCGGGCGCCATGGGGAGCCATGGCGCCCGCCCGAGGCCACACTGAAAGGGGAGCAAGGGCGGGCGCCAGTGGGGACCATGGCGCCCGCCCGAGGCCACACTGAAAGGGGAGCAAGGGCGGGCGCCATGGGGACCATGGCGCCCGCCCGAGGCCACACTGAAAGGGGAGCAAGGGCGGGCGCCATGGGGACCATGGCGCGCCGGCCCGAGGCCACACTGAAAGGGGAGCAAGGGCGGGCGCCATGGGGACCATGGCGCCCGCCCGAGGCCACACTGAAAGGGGAGCAAGGGCGGGCGCCATGGGGACCATGGCGCCCGCCCAGGCCACACTGAAAGGGGAGCAAGGGCGGGCGCCATGGGGACCATGGCGCCCGCCCGAGGCCACACTGAAAGGGGAGCAAGGGGCGGGCGCCATGGGGACCACTGGCGCCCGCCCGAAGGCCACACTGAAAGGGGAGCAAGGGCGGGCGCCATGGGGACCATCGCGCCCGACCCGAAGCCGCGCTGAAAGGGGAGCAAGGGCGGGCGCGCATGTGGTCCTCAATCTGGA